>CM070610.1:41024291-41582537 GCA_036346395.1 Hsuehochloa calcarea | reverse complement strand
AAACCTTAGGTATGGCTCTGATACCATGTTATGAATAGAGCTTGTATTGATATGAGGCCAATGATATATATATATATATATATATATATATATATATATATATATATATATAGGAAGCCTTTTTCCTACTCCCGGGAGTAGTTACTCCCTATTACGTATCTCACAATGTAGGGAGTATCTTGCGCAACCGAGAGTATGTATGTGTAGTATACGAGTATATAAGACCACCTAGGTGGTATTCACACCTTTTCAAGGGTGGTATGTATAATTTTTTAGATATACTCCTTTTTAGCGTTAATATGAAGGTATTTACAAAATATGCTAAAAACTATGAACTCTCTTACAAATTTTTCATGTGGTTCGCATTAGAGTATCTTATAATTAGTGTATGAGTATACCCAAAGTGATAAAGGAGTATGTCAAGTTGTTTTAGGTGGTATATCAAAGGTGGGAGTAACTACACCCGGGAGTAGAAAGTATTAATCCTATATATATATATATACATGTGGCATATACACAAAGAACCCCTTGTACAACACACATCTAATAGGTAGCAAGTGAACAAAGTTGTACTAGCGAATAACCACGCAAGGGTCATACTCAAGTTGTACAAACAATTCAAAATCCTAAACCCGATCAAAACTTTCCTTAAATATTCATGTGTTCAAAGGCCAAATTAACATTTGATTCGGCAAAAAAAAAATTACCTGAGCAGTCCGGAAGGGTTTTGCATTAATTTGAGATGAATTGGGCATCACTGAGCTTTTAGCAGCCAATTTCCCAGTAGTACTATTGTTGCTAGAAGCAACATGAGAAACATGTGATCCTTTGTTGAAGAAAATTGCACGAGGAAGACTAGCTGCACGTTGTGCTTCTTTAAAAGATTTATGAGAAGCTGGTGCAGCTGATTTAGAAGATGCAAAAACTCTATCAACATTCTGACACACAGCGGATCTGGAAGAAGTCGCAACTCTACCAGCATTTTGATATGAAGATCTACATGAGGTCGTAGCTCTATCAGCATGCTGATAAGAAGCCGATTTAGAAGAGGCTGCAGCTCTATCAGCATTCATCCTGTCAGATAAAGCACGCAATTTCATCTCAACTCTCTTGTGGAATGGATCCTTCAAATCTTGGGAGTTCCTGTTTTCTGAATTTCTTCTTAAATCCACCCTTGGGATGTGGATAAGAGTAGTTGATGGGTCCTGAGATAATGCAAACATGGACATGTCAGATAAATAAAATCCAAAACTTAAGTTCAAGAAAACATATTCAAATCAATCAAGACAGAGGGATAAGTCTATGGTGTGAAAGGTTTCTTCAGTATTATTCTGGAAAGTGATCTAGCTCGTTCAAAAATGTAAGTCATATATAATAAATTATATTCTGGAAGTTACACCCTTCCAAACTGCATTAAGTTTGGAACCACATGCAAAGCCACAAATCTGCACCAGCCATGCATTTGAAGTAAATAGATGAACCCCATCATATCAACGGATGATTCTTTATGCTTATTACTTTACCGGCACTTCTAATGCAAAGTAAATCAATGTCCAAATCTTATACCATTTGTGCTCTTGTGATGAATTTTTTAGAATAGAACATCGATTATCTAGATTTGGCATGCCTCTATAATGGGAACCAAATAAAAAATAGTTTTATTCTATTATATCTCCTTCACTACATAACTACGAATGTCAATCCATTATTCCATTACCTTGGATCCCTTTGTCAATCTAGTAATGACCGCAACGTTCTTTCTTGGCTCCTGTTTCTCAAGGCCAACTTTCAGACCTTCTGAGTGTATACTTGCTATTGGCAAGACAATCCTCGACACACCAACATTATTTTCACCATTATCAGTTGACACCACATGCTTTGGTGCAAGAACCTTTCTCTCCAGAGTTTCGCAGTTGAACCCATGTTTACTACTTGTGTGTGTGGCACATGGAAACCCTCCATCAACATATTGCTTTTGATCAGTGCAAGATCTCTCCTCCTGTTGAATATTTTGCAACCCTGTTATCTGAGAAAACAAAGGATTAAATGTCAAGTACCCTAGCCCGTGAGGGTCTTGGCATTTCTTCTCATCTGATGTGCTCACTCCAGCAGATGGTTCAAAGCTAGAGCTTGGAGTGCTAGCCACTGGATCTTCAGAAATAACTTCAGGTAATTTTTCTTCCTGTCTGCTATGGTCCAGAGTGTCGTTATCACTCTTTTCTTCCAATGTGGCTTCATTCTGGTGCATCGCTTCCTGAGACTTCAAACGTCTGGCCCTCTTGTAATATTCTTCAAAAAACGCCTTCTTTTGTGCAACCAAACCAGGCAGCGTGAGTTTGCTTAGCTCCTCTTGACGTCTGTTATGTGCAAATACTGACCTTTTTTCCCATGACAAGGACTCTGCAGCAAACCTACCAAATGATACTGAACCAAGTACCAATTGCTGGACAGCAAATACTGAAGCATCCTGGACGTCTGGAACTCAGTAAATCTAATTCATTAGAACAACGTACAACAATAAAAAAAAAACTAAAAATAACAAACCATTATCTGGTCATCTCAAAACAACAAACTACAGAAATAAGATCCAAGCAGCATCGGCTGCGTCACATGTGACACCGTACTGACATCTCAAATATCTGCCAACCAAATTAATATATTCTGGAACTATTTGACCTTGGGAGCACCAGACGTAGTGCAAAACTAGGAATTCAGGAAATCAAATTTATTATAACAACACACAACAAAAAAAACAAAAAAATTACAAACAACTATCTAGCCTTCTCAAAGCAACAAGAAACTACAGAAACAAGATCCAGGCAGCATCAGCTGTCACACCATGTTCACATCTCAAATATTTGCCAACCAAATTACGATATCCAGGAACTATTTAACATTGGGATTTCAGTTAATAATCCTAGTAAGCAATTAAAGGTGAGCAATGAATGGTTAATTAAGCAGAACATACTACCTGTGCGCAGTGGTCGTTGTAAGGCAAATCTGAGTATGACCAGCCACTGAATCGCTGCCCAACTTCAGCAGCCATGGTGCTTCTGTTCTTATTATCGCCTGGCCAGCCTCAGCAGAATAGAATCCACAGATAAAATCCTCAACGTTGCCTCTCCAATATATCGGCAGCGTTAAATATACCAACGGAATAAGCACATTGTCAAGATTTGTGCCTCTGGGGAAAAGATGGGATTCCCGCACCGTTATTTCAGGATGAACAAAATAAAGTCGTGCGATATTTCCAGGAAAAGAACAAGAAACGGCCAGCCAATTCTTGGGAGCAAACAGAAAACCCACATGAACAACACTCGGGAAAACGGGAGGAATCAAAGAACACGTATCTACGATAAACAAATCAACAAACCACCAAAGCTAGGCAGCGGAGGATTGAGCACCTAAACATCAAAATTTCTCTTCTCGGTCGAGACCTCTTGGAACCCATGACTTGAGTAGGATACTTTGAAACGAAATAATTGATTAGGAAACGAAATAACCAAGAAACGGTGGTTTCTTGGATGGAAACTAGAAACAGCAACTCCAACACAAAGGCACCTGAAAAGCAACTACTAATGAAGCGTAAATCCAGTAATCCACACTAGCAAAAGCATCTAGCAACCGCGAAAGAACGCAACGACAAAAACAAGCAGAGATACGGTGAATCCTTGGAAGCAAGCAGCGACCGTACCTCGAAGAACACTCTCCGAACCATCAAATCGCGGCGCTCACACAACCACCAGCAAGAAACCAAGAAACACCCAATGCAGAGGAAAGCAAACCGAAACCATCACACACCGGCACTCGCCAACCGAACACGAATCCCCGAATCTGATCTAACCGCAGCACCGCACCCGCAGCAAAAGAAACCATCAAGAACCGGAGCGTACTAAGGGAGGACGAATCAAGAAACCCCACCGGCCAGCCTCCCACGACAACGAACCGAAAAATCAGACGTTGAGGCCTCACCTACTCGCGCAGTCGCGCTCGTCGCGAAGAACGGAGCAAATCTAGTACTACTGGTAGGAATTGCTCCGCGTTCTTTAGGTGCGGCAGCGTCGGTGAATCGAGAGGGAGCGCTGCTCCTAACGGCCGGGAGGAGAAGTAAATGTGAAAGAGAAATAGAAAATGGAATCAGAACAAACGGAAGGTGGAAACGTCCGAATTAAAGGCGAGGTGGCTGCATCAGCTCGACGGCTGTCTGCGTGGGCTTCTTTTTCTTCGGGCTTCTGGTTCCAGAATTGGAGAAGAAAAAAAAAGAGAAGTGAATTCTTGATTTTCTCCTCGTCGAGGCCCGTGTTGGTTTGTGTGTGGCCGGTTTGGTTTGGTCTTCAGATTTGGGAGTTTGGATTTAGCATTTGGTTGAGCTGGAATTTGAATTCTGGGTTTTGGATTTACTAGCATTTTACTTCGTTTTGTTTACTTTGTTGGGCTGGACTAGGTAAGTCTTTGTGCTAGTAATAATTATGTAGTAGGCCAAATTAGGCCCAAGATAGATTGGCGGTTGGGTTATTTTTTTTCTCCTCTCTTACTTCAGCACTAAAAATAAAGGCCAATGCCCGATTTCTGTCGGAACGGAATAATTTTCTGCGAAGCCAAAGATCGTATGATTTGGCCTACATTGAATGCTAACAAACAGAGCTGGAGCCAAGCCAAACATTGCTAACATCAAGATAGGTGAGAAATTTTGAGTAACTTAATCGGTTGTTGCGTCATTGGATGGTAGGCGTTGGTTCTTTTCTTCGAGATGCTTCTAAATGCGACGGTTAACGGCGAGGTGATTTTCTATATTGTGGCACATACTAATTTTCATTTGTTGACTCACTGGTAAAAGTGAGAGCACGAAATTTATCAACATAATTAGTGAGAAATTATATTGCACTCAGTGAGAACTCTCTCAGGGTGGTGCAATGGTAGGCACATACCCAAGTTTGAGTCCCACTTCTACTTTAAATTTGAAGTATCGAGGAAATAAATCTTGTCCCGTCATATTAAAAAATGTTAGTTTCTTACGAGATACACATCACATCACATGACTGTGTGACATTAATTGCCGGAATTCTTATCTGTCTAGGACATCGTAGAATTTGGAATCCAAATTAGAATAATAGCTCTTGGGCCTTTGTGGCTCCATAATTCAACTACAAATCCTTCTTAATTTCTCCTCATTTTGCACTAGCAACCTCTGACTACATCAAATGATCGTTTAATTATTTCCCTCACGTGGATTGGTTCACCCGAAACTAACTTGAACAGCGCGTAAGAAATCAAATTAAACAATGATATTAGTGCTATTTCCCATGCTAGAACCATCAACCTAAGATAATCATCAAACCATCAGCCACGTGGACATATAATACCAGCTACGAGATTAATTAATCAGTAGTACTAGTACGTGTAGCTTAATTAGCATGCATCCCACAAGGAGCCCTGTGGCAAGTGCAGTGCAGGTGCTGGGAGCTCTCGGTCGCGTTACTGCCATCCTGGCCCACTTTGGTGGGTCCAGCAGCATGGCCTCTGCCATTTCGGCCCACAGCTTGGGCGACTCGAGGTCAAACTCGCCGTCGTGGCTCCCCAGCTTGATCCGGCTCGGCGCGACCTGGCCAAACTCGACTGGGTTGGTGGCGACGGCGGAAGGACCGGCCACGTCCAGGCCGCACCGGCTCGTGGCGCCGCCTCCGTCCGGATGTCGATCGGGTCCGTGGTGGCCGGCTGGGACCGGCCGACCGATCCCAGGAAGTTGAGCTGCCCGTCGCCACGTTGTGCGCCCCGCCATCTCCGCCGAGTCGAAGATGCCGAGCCAGATGGGGACCTTAGTCCCGGGCTGCCGGATCTCCGAGACCCACTTGCCCCATTTTCGCCTCCTCACGCCCCCTATACCGAGGACTCGTCATGATCGGAGCCTCCTAGTCTCCGGCCAACTACTGTTGCTGCTCCATGGGCCGGGCCGGACCCAAGGGCAGCCGGGGCTGGCTTCCTCTACCACCGGTTGGCTTGTGTTGAACTTTTCTTAGCATCCTCAGTTCAGTCGCACTAAAACAAACTATCTGGTCATCAACTTAGCATTCGATAAATCGTAAATAGGTAAGCAAGTCTCATTAACAACTCCTAAATTTTGGTCTAGATCCGCCGATGTTCATGGGCTCTTGTGATCTCGGTGCAATGCAGATTTGGAGGCGATCTTGGTGTGCTTATATAGGCCATGGGTAGTGAGTGGCTTCTGTGCATGAAAATGCCAGATGATCGTGTGCTAATTAGGCTATTGATCTCTTCTTATGATAATTAGTGGTGATTGATTTGTGATTTGTTGAGGTAATTGACCAGACGAGGGGACATGACGTTGCTAACGAGTGATGACTACTCGTCACACGTGTTGGCATGAGTGAGATATTGAGTCCATTAACTGAAACAGAGGAAAGAATTGGTTGCCGAAAAGATCACAACGGAGAAGGCACTTGGGGAGAGGGGGGTTGATTGCTGAAGATGTACAACCTTGGGCCATCAATCATGCACGGTTACCATTGAGTTAACACGTTATTAATTTCATATTTTAGATCATGGTTGGGTGGATCCAAGAAAAAATATCATCGGGTCATTCTTCTAAACATAATGGTGCCATTGCCTATTTTATAAGCGTAATTTGTTATCTCTAAAGAGAATTTGTACTAAGTTTAACAAGAAATTATTGGGGTCACCCCAATTCTTACAAGCTGGATCCACCCCGTGGACCTAGACCGGTTCAAACTCAGGGCCAGGCCGAACCTGAAAAGCTCAGCCTCTAACGGAAAGACCCAAGCCTGACTAGGCCATCCATGAAATATTTTAATTCTTTTTGAAATAAAAAAATTAATTTATTTTGAGAATAAAAAATAGTTTATTATTATTATTATTATTTCATTTTATTGTGCTTTCGGACACGAAATGGAGTCCCAAAGCCCGACCGGGCCATGAACACCTCTGCTTGGAGCAAACAATTTTTCATGGTCGGTAAAGAATTTAAACTGTGTTTTCTAAAACCTATGCTCTAAACAGGCTCTTGCTAGTAAAATAAACCGATAGTGTGTCAAAGGTCTAACAAAGATGAGCCAATGGTCACAAGACTAAGAGAGCAAGGAACGTGTAGGTCCCGATATTGCAGCATGACACGCGCCCACTTGAGGTCCGTACGAAAGGTCCTTCAGCAGTTCACCGTACCATCACCTGCCGTACAAATACTTCCAAAAAACAGAAAAGAAAGAGGGTTTTCTTCACCCTTGTTTAATTAAGGTTTTGAACACAAAATAAAGCACTTGAGAGCAGGTATACAAATTTCGTTGGTAATCGGTGTTGATACGTTGTTTTGGCCTATTTTTGATTGATTTTTCTAGTGCCCATTCGTATTTGTTGTTTGGTGTTAGCAATTGAAAAACGTGTAAAGAAAAATGAGAGAATTTTTAGAATTTGAGTCGATGAACAATAAACTGGCCAGGAACAGCACAAATTCAAATTTTAAGTTTAAAATTGATAATTGATACTGAGACCAGGGTCCTGTATTTTCTCCATATTCGGTTTTTGAATCCTTGCTCGACCGATCTAAGTCCCCACAACTAGAAATATATACAGGTGATGGTTGGAATCCTTTAATTTGTTCTAAAATGTGTACAAACGATTTTGTCACTTTGCGGAAAAGCCCAACAACCTAAAGGTGGGGAGGTTGTTTAATCTCGTCACCCACTCGAGTTTGAGTCTTAGCACCGTCTTGGGTAAATAGGAAGGGTTTGCTTGGAACATATAAATTTTATAGGAATTTTACAACATAGTACAAATCCTCCCAAACATTTACCAAAAAAATTGGCCAATAGCATATTTAAGATTTGGCAATAACTAACTGCATGTACATATTATTCCTAGCTAGCGACTAGCTATGATCTGGGTAGTTGCTATAGACACTATGTGACATTACAATCTAACTAGTAGGGTGGTTCATGTATTTGTACGGTTAGATTTGTTTTAAATTTTATAGTATCAAGTAATATAACATATATATTTGAGAATATATTTACGTATCTTGTAGGCTATTTAGATTTTTAAGACATCATAAATATTGGAAATGACAATAGAAACTTAACGAAAAATACAACTTGAGGAACACAATTGAAGTATGAACTTTGATGGAACAAAATCATTCAGACCACTCTCCATCATGCATGGATTATATAGTTGCATGCCCCTATTCTTCATCCATTAGTTACACTTTTCAAAATGTATGCATGCATGTTACCTCTATTTAATCTCAAGCAATACGTTGATTATGTGTGAGACAAATGATCTTATTAGTTTACATGGTATTTGTAATACCCCAACGTATGAGGTATTTCAAAGTTGTTAGAAATGTGAATTTTTTTAAAACTTTTTATTACATCTGGTAACATTCAAGTTTTCCTGGATTCTTTTTGAGATATTTGTCGAGTTATGGATTTTAAGGATCAAATTAGGGAAATACAAACCTAAGTTAATTATTGAAAGTGAATTGAAATTAAATCGGAATTTAAATCACTAACCTAAAATTCAAATTGAAACTGAAATTAAGGCTGAAAGAAAAGGAAAGGAAAGGAAAATAAATCAATGTGGTGCGAAAACTAGCAGGGCCGGCTCACCTCCCTTTCCTTTTTCTTTTCCTTTCTTAATCCTTTTTGTTCTCTTTCTCTTTCTCATTTTCCTTTCCTTTTCTCCTCCTTTTTCCTCCTAGCCCACCTACCAGCCCCTATTTTCCTTCCTTCCATTATTTTCCTCCTCCCGTGTTTCCCACACCGTAGCTTTCCTGATGACCCCAAACCATCATTACAGATGGTTTTTAAACTGTATAAATTTATGTGTCTGTGAAAATAGGCGGTTATCACAGACAGTCTGTGAACCATTTGTGATAAGTCAAAACACAGACGATTTTTTGTTGAAACCGTCTATAAAGACCTACTATCATAGACGGTTTCCACTAACAACTGTCGTGATAGTGGGACTTCACAGACGACTTCGACCCAAAAATCCGTATGTGATAGTTCGTGATACCTAACTAATTTTTTTTTTCTAATTTTCGGCTAGCCTCATGGATTGCTAGCCATGCCCTCTGAAAATAAGCAAGCAGAAAATAGATAAATGAGAGATGAATCAATTGTTGACAACTCAAAGTGATCATTTACAACTCAAAATCAATTACAAAATAATATGTTGAAGTATTGTCGCTAGAGTTACAATTGAGTTACAACTACTCAAAGTGAATTATAATTGAATCAATTGTTTGAAGGTCGTTCATCGGTGTCGACGGAGTGAAACTCTTCGCAGGCGTTAATGATCTCTATCTTGATGAAGCCGTAGAGCATCACTCGAACATCCGAGATTTCGGTCATAACGAATGCATCTAAATCGAGTATCATGCCCTATCGCTAGCAGGAGTAAAGTAGTAAGCATATATATTTAAATTTATAATTAGAAAATAATTATTGCGAGATTGACAAACCTCTAGATCATTCGTCTTAGCACTCATGATTTGCTGCATATGACGACAAACATCAAATGAACACATGTGATCTTGTTTTTGCTGGTGGCACTGCAAAAATAGAATTACATATATAGGTATAGTCAGTTCGAGATGCATTATTACAAAGTGTGATATAGGATTATTGTGTTGTAGCGCGTACCAGAAATTGCTTCCTGTGTTGTAGTGTGGCGCTCGATTCTTTGTGTGTCCCATCCTCGGCAACATAGGCGCTGAATGACCTACGTGATTCCAAAAAATTATCCTCAGCCATTTCAAACGAAGGAAGACTACAATAGAGTTATGTATGGAGGAAATGAGCATACGTGTCGAGTATTCCTTGCACAAGGATGAAGTCATGTTTTTTGTTAAGTAGGGAATCAAGGTATATTATCTTATTCCTCTTTGGTACAATGACTAAAAGGATCCAGTGGAACCTACTCATGTATGTCACAATAGTCATTAAACCTAAGTTCGTGCTGCGTATAAAGTACAAATGAAATTTGTGTAGCAAGTAGTGAAGGTCTTACTTCTGGTTGTAGGGCATCAGTATGTAGTTCTTGTCGCCCTGAGCAAGCAATCCCGTTGTTATGTATTTCACGACGTAGGATGCGTCTAGGGTGATGCATTGCTTAGAGACCAAGTGTGAGTCGAGGAAACCCACCGGTTCTCGCCATCATTGGTCATTTTTTTATCATATATCTATACATAAGCAATGAATTGTGACATTTATCGGTATTACATGAATGAAGAACTTGATTGTACACACTTACAATGTCCAGTATCGTAGAAGCGATGTGTCGAGGGCATTCGGGTTGAATAGGTCGAATAAGTCGTTGAAGCCTACGACGAAGTGGCCTGGCTCATGGAAGAAATGCTCCTTTATGTATCTGATGGTGATTCCAGTATTGCACCCCTTCTCTTTGGTCTTCCGCATGTACCAGACATGAAAAGACTGGCAACCTATTCCAGCGTGATCTAATACTGTGTCGGGGGCCAACGGACTTTAATGGACTATTTTTCGGGTTTGGGAGGCGCCCTAATGTTCTTCTATTTTGATTTGGCCTTAACGACTCGCCCGCTACACATATTCCCATGAGATGACTCGGGAACCGATACGGCGGCATACTTTTCTTGTTCCTTCGGTGTCTTCTCCACGGGAACCGATGAGGCGGCCTTCTGAAGCGAAGGTGAGGTGGAGTCATCAAGGGTCCTATTGGAGAGGCATGGTCGTGTCGAGATCACGACACTGCAAGCTCCAGGGCGATGTCCTTCTGGGTCACTGGATAAAAGTGTACATGGCATCCCCTAGTGTTCTGATGTCTTCGTTTGGGCGAATCTCCAGTGGGACGACCATGGAATTGTCATGTACCATGTCCACCTGGACCTTGGCATAACCCTGCGCTAGCTGGGCACCATGTAGCACTGTCTCTTCCTAGCATGGACACGCCATCCCACGCCCATCCTCAACAGAAATGGACCCAACCAGCCTCACATGGAGCTTGCAGGACGTCGGCTCCTACAAAACGATATACAATTAGATAAGGTGTCCTATAGGTCTATCTTCGGAGCTTTCTAGAGATGTGAATTACCTTGATGTAGTCGATAGTAATTGGACGTCGTAGTATTCAAAATTTTGCATAGACGCGATGCTACTCCGATGTTGAAAAGGACTGGCTCCCAAAATAATAGGGGCGGCTTGCGATTGGTTGAGGAGTTAATTCATTTGATCCTTTAATCTTGTTAGCTGTCCTTGAAATTTTGCAGCAAGCTTCGCATTAGTCTCCTCTACCAACCAGTCCTCACACTCGGCCCTGGATCTCTTTGAATGGATACAGGTAGGTTACACTAGCTGGCAATCCAAAAATTCTACTATATAAACTAGGATGCCAAACAAGCAAGAGATAATATATTGTTACCACTAGACGCGTAGTGCAGCGGAAGAAGAGTTGGAGCAGCCTGGTCTAATGAAGAGCGCGTCGATGTAGTTGTTGTAGTCGATCGTCCGCATCAGCGATCGTCTCCTCCAGCAACCAGTCAAGTTTCTCGCTAAGGTCGTGGATCATCCTTTAGCGCAACGGCAACCGAAGTAATGCCTCTACGGTATCCACATGTCCATAGAAGGAACACCATACGCCGGTGTGCTAGCACCATGTCGCATGGGAATGCTCTCTCAAAAAGATGACAACTAGGGTTTGGAGTAACTCACGTCAACTCTATCGTGTCTCTCAACAGCCTCATGCATCTCCTTATATAGAGCTCATGACGGATCCTATCTGAACATATTTGTTCCAACCCGTTAAGTGTGTGACCCGTTAGGTTCATGCATAGTCAGTTGTGACTCGGAAACCTTTTTCGATCACGAGTCACCAGCGGCTCCTAGCAGGACATAACGATTCCTAAATACACACGAATTATATCGGACGAACCTTAATGCGATATGATCTACGACCAAGTCCTTGTCACTAACGACCAGCTCATATATCTATACGACCAGTTCATATATAGTCTCGACTAGTTCGTAATTCCGTACGACCAGGTTTTGACCACTTAGTGATCACGTTCGACCAGCTTACGATCAGCTCGTATCTCCATACAACTAGTTTGTATCGGATAGAACTGAAATATCTGCTCATGTATTCTCCCATTGCCTCACGATATACGGTTGAACTCCAGGTGAGATATCATGTCATCCATGGACTGTTCAATACTTTCTCGACCAAGTGTCGGATAACTTCATGTGGTCGAACTCTTCGACCACCAGTGGCATGGTCATGCACTTTCTTTATACGACCACATCGAGGGGCCCATAAATATCTCTCCTATTATGTTAGGAGGGGCAAATATCATATCCGACCAGTCATATTCCTCCGTATGTTTCATAGTATACCCGAAAAGCTACCTTTATAACTATCCAGTTGCACAATAGCGTTTGGTAACTCCAAAGTATACTCTTACACATGTAGAAAACCATGCTGATCTCAGGTCTAAGGATTATACATCATCATTGCTTGAGACCAACTCATGACACATGAAATTATAACAATCTCAGCAGTACCTCAAGGTGGGTCAACCGAACACCATGTTCTCTAACATGTGTTCACATTATTGATTCGATATCCCCATATCCACGACAGGTGAAGGTGGTGGAGGCGCCAGCGGAAGGGGGGTCTGTCGGGATGGCTGGGTATTTAATGCAAGCATATCACAGACGGTTCTTATTTAATGCATATCATTAAGAACCGTCTGTTACGTTTGTACTATCACGGACGATTATTATTGAGAACCATATGTGATAATTCATAGATGGTTTTTAACAATAACCATTTGTGACGTATGCGATTATCACAGAAGATTCCAAATGAACTGTCTGTGATAAGTAAAACATAGACGGTTCCAAACGAATCGTCTGTGATGAGGCGTTCAGTATAGCTTGTTTTGTAGTAGTGCACGCACCATGTTATTGTTGCCGCCGGCCATCGGGCGCCACATCGCTGCTTGTGCCTGTGTCACGACCAACTCCTGTCGCCTAAATCGTTCGCATAATCACCTCAACACCCCCTCGCCACCCACAGAGCATTAGGCAACACCACGCTTGCCCCTGTCGCATCACCTCGCCTCACCCTACTGCCCCTTTGGCTATAAAGCCTCAGCAAGTTGCTCCCCGGCCTCCTCTTCCTCTGTCTCATCTCCCTCATCATTTTCTCCTCCACCATCTTCCTCGCCAAGCACACCCAAGCTGCAACTACGCCGTGCCCGCATCGGTAGCCACATGCACGTTGCCATTCCAGTCACCCCAATTAGACCTCACCACCCCATCCGTTTCATGGAGTTTTCTAGCCCTCGAGGAGGTTTTCCCCTCAACCAATGGCAAGATTCCCTCACCGGATCTCGTCGTGGCCCCTTTCTTCCCCAAGCACAGTTGAATCTACCGCCATTGCTTGCACGGTAGGCCATTCCCCAATTCCTCCCTACTAGAGCATCTCTGCAATCCTCTCATCCTTTCCCAACCACTGGATGGAGCCCCCTCCCCGCAATGCCACCCCGAGTGAAGAATCTAGACCCGCCATTATGTGTTGATGGAATATTTTGGTAATTAAGGACAATCGTCATGTGGACTAACAGTTTCCATGAGTTGGTAAAACAGGTTGAGTCCCATGATGGTAAAGACTTTGGGTGGTGTCGTGAGTTGATTATCAAGTTAAAACTCAGGATGAAGGATCTCATCATGTGTTGATAAGCATCAATACAAGATTTCGAAACAAAGGAAATATCATGTGTTCATTATTATCTAATCAAGAATCCGGACTTGGAGTGGAGATGTTCGTCGTCATGTGATCACTCCAAGATTGATGCTCAAGGTAAAGGTATGATTAGCATAGGCTAAGGTTATGTTCCTAGTCTTTTCCCGATCTCGGTGTTTGGTGTAAAGATCAGATTGCTAGTAGAGGTTGTCGTACTATTAAGAGGGGTCTTGATTAGTAGATTGAGTCTAATCATGTGTTGATAGCTCAATCTCAATTGCTCTTGCTCTTCTAGGCATGAAGCTATTGTTTGCAGATGTGTTTTGCAAATAGTTGAAGCTCATGCATAATTCTTGTAACATATGACTTTAGTTTGCGAATGTGTTTTGCAAACGTTTTTAAGTTCATGTACCAAATTCCTTGTGGTGTGATTCTAAAAATCAGCAAATGTGTCTTGCAACTTGTTTAGAATCTTGCCTTCATCTCTTGTTTGCTTCGCACATCAATTGGCAAATTGTTTTGCAAAGTTGAGGTGAAGCAAGTTGCAAAATCAGTTTTTGATTCCTTGATCGGACTCCCGGTCTAAGTAGAGCGGTCAGTTTTTTTCCAGAGAGCTCCTATTTTGCATTTCTGCTGTCCAGATTGACCGTAGTTGGAGGGCCGGACTAACCATAGTTGGAGGGTCTTTGGTGCGGTCAGATTTTCTAGAGAAGGTCATTTTGGGGACTTGCCCTTTATTTGCCTTGCCGGACTAACTGCAGTACCTTAACCGGTCAGATAGAAACCCCGGACTAACCAGCGCGGTCAGCTTTTCCAGTGGCATGTTTATCTCTGGTTTGAAAATCCTTGAACCCGGTCTGACCAGACCTTGAGCGGGTAGACTGACTGGACCTGGCATAACGGAAGACTCTGTAGCTATGACTACTGCAGAAGTTACTGTTACATAGTAGTCCAGTCTGACCGACCGTATGCCTACGGTCTGATCGACCTTCTTGATTTTGAACAAATTCTCCCTCAACAGCTAGTTTTTGTTGTGTGGGTGTATAAATACCCCTTGTGGCTAGTTGTGGGATTGATTGTTGGTGCCAATTTTATTTTCCTTGAGCAAAGAGCATGATCTCTATTCTCTTTTGTGCATGTGTTGCACTTAGTGAGCTTAGAGAGAAAAATATTTGTCCATGTGTTGCATTAGGTGTTGAATTTAGTATCCATCGAGCTTAGACACTTGATTGGTTCAAGTGAGCATCTTCGATTTGTTACTCTTGGTGTTTACTGACACCGAGACGGCTTGGAGGAGTTGTGTTGGTGATCTTCTCAAAGAAGGTTGTGAGAGAGACCCAAGCGGTTCTGAGTGGTTTGGTGCTCGCCATCTCCGGAGAGGAGGAAGAGCAACCCCGAGTGGATTCGAGGTATTGGCTTGTTTTGTGGAGCCAATCCAATTCATTTGGGCTTACCTCAACATGGACTAAGGAAAACCGGCAAGTTTCCGATCACCACGGAAAAAAGTTCAAGTCTTCTTGTGGTTTGCTTTCTTGAGTTTTACCTTCTTGCAATTTATATTTATATAATTAAATTGCTTACTTATCTCCTTAGGATTGCATTATTTATCTTAGTCTTAACTTGTTGGTGCACTTAGCCTTGACCAGTTTATTTAGGTTTTATATGAGCAAATCAAAATTGATTATCAATTCCACATATAATTCGGTTTTGGCCTAAATAATTTTTAAAACTGCCTATTCACCCCCTCTAGTCGACCTCCTCAATCTTACACCAAGCACACACCATCAAACCGACTCGGCTACTCCCCGACCCCACCACATGTGCTGTTAAGTTCCCCTCGGTCACCATGTGCCAATGCACACCCTATCTTTGTCCCTAGCCCACCCGAGCACCTGTTGGGACCCAAAAATGCAATTCTGGACCTTCTGTGTATAATGCACTAGTCCAGGATCACGCTAGTGCACACAGTATCAACATAGATGAATATCGATCCACACTAGAGGATTAATAGAATAGGGTACTCGATCTTCGTGATCAAGTTTCAATAATGAGTTCGTGAAGATTCTCCCCCTGAGTTTTGCACTTCTCTAAGTCTTATCATTCTAATTCCACATATACACCTTTCAAACCTAGATACTGGAAGTGACTTAGTGAATAAATCTACAAGATTTTCATATCACTTAGTATGTAGTACTTTAATTTTGTCCATCTTTTGCAGTTCATGAGTATAGAAGAACTTGGGGTTGATATGTTATTTGAATTGACTCTTCACATAACACATCTACACTTGTGCAACACAAGCTACATTATCTTCAAAGATAATAGTGGGAGTTTGTGCGGTATTCAATCCACATGACTGGTGGATGCGGTGAATCATCTGTCGAAGCCAAGCACATTCTCGTGAGGCCTCGTATAGTGATATGATTTCCGAGTGGTTTATCGAAGTCGATACAAGACTTTGCCTATATGATTTCTATGAAATTGCAGCTCCAACACATAGGAATACATAGCTTGTTTGCAACTTAGCTGTATGCGGGTCCGATAGGTACCCGGCATCTGCATAGACAATCATAGTCAAGTCTTGGTTCTTTCTATAGAACAGACCAAGGTCTTTGCTTTCTTGAAAGTATCGTAAGATGTCTTTTATTCCTTGCCAATGCCTTTTGGTAGGTTCTACGCTATACCTTGCTAATAAGTTAGTAGCAAATGCAATGTCCGATTTAGTATAGCTTGCTAAATACATCAGCGCTCCTATTGCACTTAAGTACAGGAATTTCAGTCCTAGGACTTCCTCCCCCTTTTCTCTTGGTCTGTACAGATCCTTGTCTTGCTACAAGGATCTCCCGACCATCGGCACTTTCGAAGGGTATACCTTTTCAAAGCTGAACATTTTTAACACCTTCTGAGTGTAGGCTGACTGATAAACTATTATCCCTTCAGGGGCATGCTCAAGTTGCAAGCATAGATAATATTTTGTTTTACCCAAAACTTTCATTTCGAACTCTGACTCCAGATACGAGATTGCTTCCTAAATATCTTTCAAGGTTCTGATGATATTCAAATCATCTACATACACTAAGATTATACAGAATACATTATGGATCATCGTATGAATACACAGGGACAATCCTTATCATTCGTGTAGCCTCTCTTACATAGAAAGTCGCTCAAGCAATTATACCACATCCTGCCTTATTGTTTAAATCTGTACATAGACTTTATGAGTTTCATACTATACAGATTTCTGTTTGCTCTGTCTTGGTTCGGGACAGGGATACCTTCAGGTATCTTTATATAAATGCACAAATCCAAGTTTCCATAAAGGTATGCAATTACCACATCCATCAATTTTTTTAAAATTCAAGTTCACTGCCATTGAGAATAAGTATCTAAAGGTAATTCCTCCCATGACCGGGGAATTTTTTTTTTTCAAAATCAATTCCTCAACGTTGAGTAAAATCTTATGCAACCAACCTTGCTTTATATCTTACAACTCTATTATTTTCATTTCTCTTTCGAACAAAAAACTCACTTATGCCCTACGGGATGCACATGGGGAGACATGCGGCTTACTGTCCCAAACACCCATCTTTTATTTAGAGATAATAATTCAGTTTCTATTGCCTTCCTCCAATCTTCACAATCTGATATTTTTTACATTATGCAAGCGATGCAGGCTCTAGATCAAGATCAATGATTGTTGCAATTTTTTTGTAAAATAAATATCAAAATTGGTTGTTATCCTATTCATAGACTCTCATATGGTCACATTGTTTATAGTTATTTCTTTATGGAGCGATTCTTCTAATGGTTCTACTTGCTCACTGCTACTTCCAATTACAGGGCAAGTCCCTTTAGTTTTTTAGCTCCGATATGTGTGCACACACTCGTGCTGGTTTCTCCTTCCACGGGGATGTTCAAATCCGGTATGCCTTTTTCTGAAGGTTCTATATTAGTGCAAGGTCTCAACTGGCTCCCCTTCTGGTTCTGGGGAACTTTGGTGATTGGTTGTGGCAAGTACTTCTTATCCTTTTTCACCAGGAGTCCCCGGCTACTTGGGATTCGAGGGGTCGGAGTTCTTGTCTTTTTATTCTAAGGCCTCTAGACGGGATTATGGGTACCTTTAACTTGCGTCGGTATTTCAACCCTCTCCTGTGCATTGCGTGCAGGCACATGTGATTTGGTCACGCTTTTCAAATAACTAAAGTGGTCAGGCTGTTGATTCGCTAATGCTTGCAAATCAATGATCTTCTAGACTTTACTATTTACTTCAATAGTGTGCGGGTCATGTGCATGTATTCTCATGGCTTGCCACGTTATTTCTCGATATTTTTTTTATCAAGGGTTGATTTCCTCCCCTTAATGATGGAAAACTATCCTCATGAAATATGCTATCAGCAAAGCGGGCAGTATGCAAATCTCCAGTCATAGGGTTCAAATACCTGATTATGGATGTTGTCTCATGACCAACGTATATCCCAGACTTTTAGAGAGGGCCCATTGCAGTTCGCTGTGCTGGTGGTATAGATACATAAACCTTGCAACCAAATCTGCGAAGATGAGAAATTTTCGGTGCTGACCCTTGCACTAGGTGCATAGGTGAATGGATATTATATGCCGATGGTTAAAGTTGATGAGAGTTGTTGCATGCCGGACTGAGTGTCCCCAAATATGTAGTTGATAAATTACAATTCTGTAAAAGTGGTCGGGTAATAAATTTAATTCTTTTAATTAATGCCTCTGCTAGTCCATTCTGGGTGTGAGCATGAGGTACGAAATGCTCAATTTTAATTCCCATTGCCATGCAATAATCATCTAATGTCTTCGAAGTAAATTCTCCAGCATTGTCCATTCTGATGGACTTCACATGATGATCAGGAAAATTATTTTTAATTTTAATTATCTGCGAGATTAGCTTTGCAAAAACATGGTTTCTCATAGACAATAAATATACGCACGACCATTTCGAGGAAGCATCGATGAGCACCATAAAATATTTAAATGGCCCTGATAAGAGCTGTATAGGACCGCAAATGTCTCCCTGAATACGTTCCAGGAATACAGGGATTTCATGTTTCACTTTTAGAGTAGAAGGTCCAATCATTAATTTCCCAGTGGCACATGAGGGGCACACAAAATCTTCTTGATTCTGAAAATTCTTTACATCGATATTACATCTCTGTGAATTGTTAATTATATTTCTCATCATCCTAAGACCTGGGTGACCTAATCTATAATACCAGAGACAGAAAAGTTCAGAGCTTCTAACTATGGTTTTCAGGACAGTATAGACCGCATGTGCTTTAATATTAGTGTAGCATAGCACAGTCTCAAATAAAGGAAGTTGTTCTAATACCCTTTTTCCACTTTCTTAATGGTTTGTAGTGAGTAGATATTTCTTACCATACTCTTCTTCAATCCCTACATGGAAACCGTTGGCGCGAATATCCTTAAAACTTAGGAGAGTTCTAGTTGATTCTTGGTACAACAAGGCTTCTTCAATGACCAAAATTATACTTATTGGGAGTATAATTGTGGACCTTCGTGAGCATATTATACAAGCATCGTTGGCCGAGATTGTCGTAAGACTATCAGCATTCTTGCTGCTCAATTGAAACAATTCCATCTCTCTCAAGATGGTATCCTTTGTGCCGCTATCAGCTAAACACAATTCCTCCATAGGGCATCACACGCGTTCTAATATAAAGTAATTTATTAATATGTAGTAGGAAGCAATCAACACATAAATAAAATACTTCAAATATCATAGTATATCATGCTATTTTTAACTGAATAAATGAATGAATTAAATAATATCATCCAACCACCACGAGAAATAAATTGTTTAAGGCTCTACACGAGCATACAACCATCATCCAAGCAAAAGTATAAGTTGTTCCATCCACACACAAAATAAATGACATTCACTAGACTGAGTCCACCAAGAAGTTAGAGACTCCAGCTGCTATCTTCTCAGGGGTGACATGCTCTTCCTGGGAAATCATGGTGGTAGCTGCAATATCAAGGGGGGTGCAGCTGCAAGAGTGGAGTCCACCTCCATCAGTGCGGACAGCTGCTGCGAGTTCTCCTCCTCAATGAAGGCAAAGTGGGTTTCAGGCTGCTCTTTGTCGCCCTTCTTCTTTTTTGGCCTGAAAAACGTCGACGATGTGCAGCGGTTTTTCACAGATCTGCGACTAGTGCACCCACTTGCCACACTTGTAGCAGGTTTGGTCTTGTGGACCACAGGGCTTGTCGTTCCGCTTTGGCTTGCTGGCCTTCTTTTTTTGTGGAGTATTTCGCTTGCCTTTCTGGGCTACCGTCTTTCCCTTCCTTCCCCTTTTCTTGATTATAGGCTTCCACACCTTGAAGCTCCCAGCGTTGGCCTCACGGGCAGCGGAGCTCCCAAGTGGCTGGACCACAAAATTCTTACAGAGAACGTCATCCTGAGCCTCTGTAACCGACATAATATCAATCAATTAGGTATACTCCTTGTAGTCGTCTTGACGATAATTGCGCGCAGACTGCACTGCATTGGGGTGGAAGGTGGATAGAGTCTTCTCAATCTCATGCTCATCTGTGACTTGCCGGCCACACAGTTGAAGATTGGTACAGATTCGGTGTAGATCAGAATTGTACTCCCCAACCGTCTTGAAGTCAGCAAATCTCAGTCGGATCCATTCCTGCTCTTCCTTAGGAAGAATGGTGTACTTTAGCTTCTCGAACTACTTCTTCAGTGTAGTCCACAAGGCTAGCACACTCTTCTTTGCCATGTACTCATTCTTGAGTGTGAGGCAGAGGTGGTGCCTGAGAAAGTGAAGTGCCTGATCATTTTCCTCAAGGGTGGGTTTGGCATCCTTCGATGCACCAATGCTAATAGCAGTGCAGAGTTTCTTGGCTCCAAGTATAATCTTGACGTCGGAAGCCCAAGTCGAGTAGTTTTGGCCGTGCTGGGCCAGCTCCTCGAACTCTCAGTTTATGATGTTTGTCTTCTACATGTGCATACAAGAAATACATAAATTTACTATAGGTAAAATAAATTGGATAATGGTACAAGATACTCTCTTAATGTTCTAGATTTTTCTACGCATTTTTCTGTAATTTTACTACTAATTTCAATGATCAAAGGCAATTTAAGAAATTACGATTAATAAAAAAGTAAATAAGTACAAAAAAGCATAGAAAATAATAGCAATAGTGCTAAACATGCTTCAAATGCTAAAAATGATGCAAAATTGGAATTCTTGAGGTCCTTTTATGTTGAAATATGAATTTTTATTGAATTCTACAATTTCCAAGGGCTTATCCGCTAATTTTCAGTACTGAGAAAAATTTGCATAATTTTCCAATTTTTGAGGGCTTATTTGCAAAAAAAATTAGTCGGCTACCAGCCTAGCCTGCCTGGTGACCTGCTAGCGTGTGGCCCAGCCTGCATGCAGCGGCACGTCATAAGTGAGCCCGACCGCCCGCATGCTAGTGGCTCGTCCGTGTGTGCTGCTCGCTGGCGTCGGCCAGCCGCCGCATGCCGGCCTGCTCAAGGCGGCGGCTAGGGTTTCTAACCTAGCCTCCCAAGCCCGATGGCGCACGTCGGCGCGAGGCGAGCTGGTCGGTGATGGCGCGCGACACGGTGGAGGCTCATGCAGAGGTCGACGGTGGTGCGCCTCACGTGGAGGCGAGCGGGTCGGCAAAGCGCGCGACGCGGTGGAGGCTCGTGTAGAGGCCGGGAGGCCCGTGCAGGTGCCAAGCGGCGGTGCGCCTCGCGTCGGTTGTGCGGCTCGCAAGCGTGCGAGTGCCGGCGGGCTCCGTACGCTGATTTTTTCTTGCTCTTTCCATGATGCAATCAACAATCTCTCTTTTAATCAATCATCCGATCGGTATTGTGTCGGCGACTACGGGTCAGCTCACGGAGATTAGAGGAAATTTGCACCGTGAAAATCATTAAAAAAACCCAATCTAGAATGCTAAAATTGTACCGAATAAAAGAAATCTAGTAATCGATTCATTCTACAAAACGGTGTCATGGTTCATTGATGATTACCTTCTCAACCAGTGTAAAAAGAGGCTTAGAAGTAGGCCGGAGAGCGTAGTCGTGCTGGTAACATGTTATGCACCCACTGCCGGCGAGTCTGGTCTGATGATCACCATTGTAGAGGAAGAAGAATCGCATACGTATAAGTACAGAAAGTAAAATAGGCACATAAATATGGGGGAACTTCTCCTGATCATTCTTTTTATTCATCTTATGTAAGTAGTCTATACAATTATTGAAACCCCTGGACTAAATCTCTTAAAATGGATAAGGATGAGGAGCCCACCAAGAACTAAGTCCGACCGCCTAGACCCAAGTTTCCCAACATATACATCGTTCCAAAGGCAACCAAATGCAGCGTTTTGCCTCACAAGAATCTCGTCCATTTTTTTAGTTCCCAAACGCAGTGTCGTCGCTAGTCCCCTATCTGACGGCATGCGCACGACGATGGGTCGCACGTCGTGCGCGCCACTCCCCGATCGATCGCGCTCGACCCACTGACAGTCGGGCCCCAGTTCGAGCCACCTCACCTCACCCCCACTCCCACCCCCTGCGTAGCACGAATTGCGCGCGCGCCGAAATGACCCCACCGCCTTCCTCCTCTTCTCCTCCCGTTGTGTCATCAGCAACGACCCCCCTTATTTCCACACCCCCTCGCAACGATCCCGACCTGTTCCGGCGGTTGCAACCTCCGCCGCGTCCTGCCGGAACCGCCATGCCTCCCTCCATGCCCCAGGGCCGCCGCTTTCTTCTTCCGCGTGTGCGTGCGTTGCTGCTCTTAGTTAGGATCGTTATTGAGTTGGTACTGCGTTGATATACATCGATTGTTGACCCCCGATCGAGGAGTGTTCCAGCTACCGAAGAGGGTCCCCGCGACGGTCGCTGATGGGCAGCCTTTGCTCCAAGGAGGACGTCGTCGAGGAGAAGCCCAACGCCGTCCTGAGGCTGAAAAAGGCGTCGAGCCAGCCCCTCAAGCAGCTCATCACACTCATCGCCAAGGAGGACGCCGCGGTCGTCGCGCCCGTCGTGCAAGTCGCCATCGCCAGGGCCGAGCCCAACGCCAAGGCGGCCAAGGCGCAGTCGGGCGCCGCGAATAATGGGGCCGTGCCCATGGAGGAGAAGGCGGCTGCGCCGGTCATCGTGATCGCGTCCTTCAACAAGTCGTACAGCACCACCGGGGCGCCCACGCACCACCGGCGCGCGACCGTGGACGTCGGTGCGCAAAACCCCATCGCTAACACGGGCCCCAGCCTGCAAGTGATCTCCGGCGTGCCCCAGGGGTTTTCGGGCAAGCACGTGATCGCCGGGTGGCCCTCCTGGCTCACCTCCGTCGCCGGTGAGGTCGTGCAAGGGTGGCTGCCCCGCCGCGCCAACACCTTCGAGAGGCTAGACAAGATCGGGCAGGGTACGTACAGCAATGTGTACATGGCACGTGACCTGGTAGGGATGGCAATCGGGCTCGGCGGGTACAGGTAGTGCTCGCCCATACCTATACCTGCAACCCCGAATTCCCCCCACGGGCATACCCGCCAAGGACAACGGGCGAAAAACCTCGCCTATACCCGTCGCCCGCGGGTACCTGTCGCCCGTGGTCATGCCCGTTTACCCATGAATAGTGCATCGCCGCCTGTGGGTACCCATCGCCCGCGGACATGCTAGTTACCTGCGAGCAATGCATACATCAAGTTCATCATAATTCACACATTCAACAACTAATAAAGTTCATCACAATTTACATATCATGTTCGACAAGATAACTAATCAAGTTCAACAAATAAAATATAAATACAAATTGACATAGTTTCTTACACATATGGGTAAGTTACGAGTAATCGGCGAAACCGGTACGGGTGGAGTTTATCCATGCTCATGCCTGTTTACCCGATGGGCAAAGAATTGTGCCCGCTTTCATTCCTATGGGCAAAAAAAAAACGCTCATACCCGCCTTTATTAGAGTATTCGCCTACAGACACACGGGTAATCGAGCACAATTGACAACCCTATGACCTAGAGAGCGGCAAGATCGTAGCGCTCAAGCGGGTGCGCTTCAACATGGACCCAGAGAGCGTCCGGTTCATGGCGCGGGAGATCCACATCCTGCGCTAGCTCGATCACCACAACGTTATCAGGCTCGAGGGCATCATCACCTCGCGCCTCTCACACAGCCTCTACCTCGTCTTCGAGTACATGGAGCACGGCCTCGCCGCCATCCTGGGGCTCCGCTTCACAGAGCCGCAGGTGAAGTGCTTCGTTTAGCAGATCCTCGACGGGCTCCACCACTGCCACAGCCGTGGCGTGCTGCACAGGGACATCAAGGGCTCCAACCTGCTCATCGACGACAACGGCGTGCTCAAGATCGCCGACTTCGGGCTCGCCACCTCCTTCGACCCGAGCAAGAGGCATTCCATGACCAGCCGGGTCGTCACGCTGTGGTACCGGCCGTCGGACTCCTGCTCAGCCCCACCGAGTATGGCGTCGCGGTCGACCTGTGGAGCACTGGCTGCATCCTCGCCGAGCTGCTCGCCGGCAAGCCCATCATGCCCGGACAGACCGTGGTGCGTTTCCTAATTCCGGAACTGAACTTTTGCTCTATCAAATGGCCTTGGCATCTGATCTCTCTTGGTCCTTGTTGCCTGCAATTCATGCTCATGCAGATTGAGCAGCTGCACAATATCTTCAAGCTCTGCGGGTCACCGTCGGAGGACTACTGGGCGAAGGCGAAGCTGCCCGACGTGACCCTCTTCAAGCCGCAGCGACCGTACGAGCGCAGGATCGCCGAGACGTTCAGGGACCTCCCTCCCACGGCTCTGGATCTCCTCGACACGCTGCTCGCCATCGAACCGTCCGCCCGGGGCACCGCGGCTTCCGCCCTCGACAGCGAAGTAAGTTTCTCAGTGACTCCTAGAAACGATCTCCTGCTCTGATCTTGCGACCACTGACACGTCGTTCCATTGCATCTCTGATCAGTTCTTCGGAACCAAGCCATTGGCGTGTGACCCGTCGAGCTTGCCCAAGTACCCGCCGAGCAAGGAGTACGATGCCAAGCTTCGCGGCAAGGAGGCCATCAGGTACGTTGAGCTTGCGGCGGCGTTCTTTTGGGTTGAGGAGTTCTTGCCCTGACCTCGATTGCACATCTTCTGATAGACAAAACACGACGACCATCGGAGGCAAGGGCTCCGTGTCCGTGAAGCCGGGGAGAAACGAGTCCAAGGCCGTGCCAGCACAAGACGCCATTGGAGACCAGACAACCAGGTAGTTTTACTCGCCCATGCTCCTCACCTTCCGGTGTTGCACTGGACAGTTCAAGAAATTCAGATTTAGCATGAAATTTCCTCACTTTTGTGTTAAGAGTTAATCTCGGTTTTTTTAGAAGTTGTTTCCGTTTCTATTTTGAGTTCAAATCAGAGTCGGTCTCGTGTGGGTGTGTGTTGGTTTCGGCCTGGTATATGCGTGTGTATAAAAGCCCAGGCCAGTACCATGCAAAGCAGAGATGTAACAGACAAAAGAAAACACAAGAAGACGAGCGACATTGCTCCCAAAGTTCAAGAAGATGAGCGGCATTGCTCCCAAAGCAAAGTATTGTGATTTGGTTTTCTCTTACGTCTTTGATCTCTCCAGCAGCACATCGAGTCACGATGCGAGTACAGGGATAAGGACCATCTGGTCTCACAAAACAAAGGACTAGCAGATCTTTCTTCAACGAACGTAAAAGCGGAGGACCGAAGGACCAAGCGGATTTCTCTGGAACAAGCAGTAACAGTCAAGGAGCAAAAAAAAATTCCAACAATTGGTATCAGAGCTTGTACTCGATCCGGCGATGCATCGATCGTCTTCCCACTCACCTACCCGAGCAAGGATGCCCAGCGACGTTGACGCACGACTGGAGGCAGGATCCGGTAGCGGCAGCGGTAGCGGTGGGGAAGTTGTGATCTATCGCGTGGTGAGGGAGTCAGGAGGCTCGGCCGTACACTCGATGTTGACGCGAACCAACTATGGAGACTGGTCTCTCGTGATGAGGGTGAATCTACAAGCGCAAGGCTTGTGAGAGGCGATCGACCCCGGCAATGGCGACTACCGCGACGACAGGATGGCGTTGTTTGCCATACTCCGAGCCGTTCCATCGGAGATGCTGTCTACGCTTGCGGTCAAGAACACCGCCAAGGACGCATAGGACACCATCAAGACAATGCGCATGGGCGTCCAACGCGTACACGAGGCAAAGGCGCAGACGCTACGCAAAGAATTTGATGACATCAAATTCAAGAGCGGTGAGTCGGTGGATGACTTCGCAATGCGGCTCACCAGCCTAGTCAACAACTTGAAAATACTAGGGGACAAGATTGAGGAAGACCGCGTTGTTAAAAAATTCCTCTGTGTCGTCCCGCCAAGGTATTCTCAGGTAGCGATCTCAATTGAGACGCTCGTTGAATTGCAGATACTCTCGGTGGAAGAACTCACCGGACGACTGAAGGCCGTAGAAGAGCGCTTCGAACAAGACAACACCGACGACGCCAGCGGACATCTTCTCCTCACAGAGGATGAGTGGCTTGCGCGCATGAAGCAGTGCAAGCATGGCCGGGGCTCGTCTGGTGGACAGAAGCCCGGTGGTGGTAGACAAGTTTACAAGGAATCGTCGGAGGAGGACGACCATGGCTCATCAAGAAGCCACGAGCGTGGACGCGGGCGTGAGCAAGGCGGCAGAGGAGAACATAGAGATTGGGCTAGGCAAGACGATGGTGACAGATCCCATGACAAGTCACATATTAAGTGCTTTCAATGTGATAAATACGGTAACTACACGTTGGAGTGCCGCAGCCTTATAAAGTGCTTCAACTGCGACAAATATGGGCACTATGCTTTGGATTACCGAAACAAGAAGAAGAACGAGGAGGTAAACCTCACCCGAGCTATTGAAGACGACGAGCCGACCCTGCTTCTCTCCTTATGTGTCAACCAGACGCCAGTCATGGTGATGTTAAACGAGGAGAATGTAGTTCCTAAACTACGCACAGAGGGATGGAACCATGATCATACTGATGAGTGGTACTTAGACAATGGAGCAAGCAATCACATGACGGGAGATCGCTCCATATTCCATGAGCTTGATGAGAAGATTTTGGGCAAATTCAAGTTTGACGACGGCTCCACGGTGCAAATAAGAAGCAAAGGATCAATGCTATTACAATGCAAGAACAGCGATCAGATGATACTGGCTAAAATATATTATATACCAAGTCTGTGTGTCACATCCCCAATTTAATGAAGAGGTTTACTATGCATCTCATTAGTATGCATCATATTTTCAAGCATTTACATTTTACATTGCACTAGGAAAATCTTATCCTAATGTATAAACCTACGCTTATGAAAAACAAACACTAAAGAAAACAGTGACATAAACGTATGAACATCCTCTGAAATAATTTTATTCAAATACTATATTAATTATCATGAGTGAATATAATTTTTCCCAAATTTTGGGATGGGATTAAACTCAAAGAAAATTCAAACATATTTTAAAGACCTACTTTAGGTTTGAATTTAAATCATACAAGTTATAACATGAATAATCTTGTTCAATAATTTTTATAAACACTAGACCTTCCCAGGAACCCCTGTGATTTATTTCACATTTTTAGGAAATTTATTTATATTTTTAGCACATTGGTCAAAGTGGAGAAAATATTTTAATTCTCAGTCAAACCCTTAATCCTAATCGACAACACTATTCCTTGGGCACGAGTCCGACCCGGCGAACCGACTCGACCGAACCCCCTAAGTGTTCTGCGTGGAAGCCATCCGATCAGAAATCAATGACTCAGATTATGTAACCCTTCGGCCAGTCCGAACGATCCCACTCAATGCTGATGGTTCGATCCAGATCCAACGGTCCGCGTGAACTCACTTAACACGGGCTCTCGCGCGCGCTTGAGAAGCTGACGAAGGGGGACCACTCGTCAGATCCATCTCCTACCTCTCGCTGACGCTCGCGCAGGAATCCCTCGCCACGCGGCCGACGATTCCTTCCGTGTTCCGTCGACGCCGTCAATCCACCGCGTCCGTTGGCCACTCCTGGAGCTTCTCCATCTAACGCCGCCTCCACTCCGTCATCTCCCTGAGAATAATACCCCCTCTACCTCCTTGAACTCAGCTCACTTCCCCTCTATTGGCCGAGGAGAGGGAAGCTGGCGTGAGCTCTGTTCTTCGGTAAACCCCCTCAACTCTGGGTCTCCGAGCTTTCTCTTCTAATGCTGGTCCCATTTTCACTAAGCCCCGACCTCGGTTTTACTTGTAGCTCCCGGAACACCCGCGCGTCTTCGTCGACTCCGGAGCGTGCACCGAAGGCCTTCGCCGTGTCAATCCTTGCCATCCTTGTGTTCGGTGAGCTATTTACTCTCGGAAGCGCGTCATATCATGTCTCTGAGCTTGAGTATGAGTTCCCCTAAACTAATTTGTGCAATGCACACCAGGAATCCGTGCATTTGAAAGTTGAACCAAATCGGCCGAAGTCCAAACTCTTTTTCTCCCACCTTGCTCTGGTAAGCCATTATCCGATTGCTTGCTTCCTTAGCATTCTGTAATGGTCTTGAGTTATCCCGAGCCTTCACTCGCTCTAGTTCTTCACAGGATTTCCCCTCCACGTTGAACCGCACCGCCGCCTCGACCTTTGTTGACGTCAAGCTAACTCCGGCCACCACCCCTTCTCTCAGATCTTCAGGTAGTCTCCTTGGACTTCACTGATGCTCTGGCACCCGCTTCTTTGAACAATGCTGAGCTTGTTTGTGCTGTGCACGTTTGCCGTGTTGACACCGCCGCTCATCTCCGCGCCACCTCATCGCCATTGTGGAGGTCGCCACCACCACCCCTAGAAGCGCATTGCTATTGCACATCTGTCCCAGCCCTTGGCCGGCTCCGCCATGGCGCTTAGCGCCGGCGAGTCGCCGGACAATCCCACAGGCGTGTTGTTGGACTGCTAATAATTGAATTAAGTATTTAATGGTTGTCTTAAAGAATAAATGAGTCTATTACATGTGGGTCCCATACACAGAAAATCGGAATGGTTAAACTGCGGCTGACAGGTGGGCCTGGCCACTTAAACGCACGTTCACTGTGTTGTGAGCCGGTCGTGGACTCGTGGTCCACTTTGTCGATGAACCTAAATCACCGCTGTGAGGGCCCCACTTGTCAGTCAGAAAATTAAAACCCCCTGGGTAAATAAGAAATGGCACTGTGACTGGCCCCACCGGTTAGTGGTAGGGTCTAGGTAAGCCTCGGTAAGAAAAGTATAAATCCATTTAAAGAAAATCAGAATGTATTTGTTTATAAACAGAAAAATATGATTAATTTCAAAAATGCGTAACTAATTATTTTTAACTCCAAATTTGATGAAACCGGTGCTGATAATTTTCATTTTTGATGAAATTTATTTCAAAATAATTTACGCAATGTTCTCTATAGCAGAGAATATAGTTTTGGAAAATGAGTATTTAATTGATTATCTTTACAAGTGTAAGATCGAGGTGGCCGACTAGAGGGGGTGAATAGGCGGTTTTAAAAATTTATCGGGCTAAACCAATATATAAATGTGGAAGCTAATGGCGAATTGGTTTCGCACAATTAAAACCTAAATCAACTAGGCTCAACTAAGTGCACCGACAATATGAACACAATACAATATGAGCAATCATACAAGATATATAAGCAATTGAAGCAAGAATGTAAATTGCTCAAAGTAAAGCACAAGTAAAAATAAGATGACACGATTATGTTTTACCGTGGTGTTCGGAGACTTGCCGGTCTCCCCTAATCCACGTTGAGGTTAGCCCAAACAAATTGGACCGACTCCACTAATTAAGCCAATACCTCCGAGGTAAGTCCAACACATGGACCGGTTCCAAACCGAACCAACACCTCGCTCAACTATGGTTGCTCTTCCTCCACTCCAGAGATGGTGAGCACCAAACCACTCACAAACCGCCGGGTCTTCTCACAAGCTTCTTGAGAAGATCACGCGCAAGACGACGCCTCCACGCCGCCTAGGTGTCGGCAAACACCAAGAGTAACAAATCCGAACTTTCACTTGTACTAATCAAGTGTCAACGCTCACGTGGATATACAATCCACTACCTAAGGCAACACATGCACTTAGGGTTTACTCTCTAATCTCACCAAGTCCAACACATGCACAAAAGAGAATAGAGGCTTGCTCTTAGCTCAAAGAATGAGTATATCACTTAACAATAGTAGCAGCAACATCTCCCAACCGGCCAAGGTGGCTATATATAGCCCACACACAAAAACTAGCCGTTGGGAGAAGATTCCACAAAAGCGACCAGTAGGTCGGTCGATCAGCCAACCAATGGCGGTCGGACGCTTACGCGCATAACGGCTAGAAAATAGCCGTTGGGCCTTGGCCGATCGACCGCCATGCACCGGCGGTCGGACCGCCGAATAATCGATCGCCGCCGTCTTGGCGGTCCGACCGCCCGTCGCGATGGTCGGCTAAGTCCCAAAAGGAGCTCTCTCGAAAAAACGATCCGCTCGATCTCCGGAACTTCCTCACCGCGGAAGTTCCGATTTTTACAACTGTGGAACTTCCGCACAAAGAAATCGGATTAAGTGAAACCGGTCGACCGCCCAGAGCACACCGGTCGGACCGATTTGCCCGGTCCGACCGGTGACCACCGCCGTCCGACCGGCGGACCACGAGCCAAATCAATTGCTCCCTTCAAATGGCAAAACACATTCGCTCATTTGAATGCAATTTTCGACAAGGTTTCAAAGATGATATTCTCAGTAGGTTACAAAACACATTTGCTAACCCTTAGAATACTCATCACAAGGAAAAAGTTACATGGACTTACACCATTTGCAAAACGCATTTGCAAACTTAAGTCACATGCTACAAGGGTTATGCATGAGCCTCGATTATTTGCAAAACACATTCGCAAATAAATAGCATCATGCCTAGATGAGCTAGAGCAAACATAATGAGCTATCAATACATGACTAACTCAAACTACTAGTTAAGACCCCTCTTAATAGTACGGCAACCTATACTAGCAATCCGGTCTTCCAACCAAACACCAAGACCGGTAAAAGATTAGGAACACATCCTTAGCCCTAGCTAGTCATACCTTTGCCTTGCATCTTCTTGAAGCTTGATGACGCACATCAACACTTCAAGTCCGAGTCTTTGACTTTGACAATCATCAACACATGATGATTTCTTCACTTCGGGATCTTGTCTTGAACATCATCAACACATGATGATTTCTCCACCCCGAGTCTTCACATGCATCAACACATGATGCATTCCTTCACTTGACCTCCATCAACACATGATGATTGGTCTTCTCTTTGTCTTGATGATCAACTCATGATCATCTCTTCTTGATAAGCATCAACTCATGATGCATCGTTTACACCAAGCTCTTGACTTGATGATCAACTTATGATCATCCCAAGTCTTCATCATCCTGGAACATAACCTATATATCCAACTCATGAAAAATGTTAGTTCCATAATGTGATCATCATTAATTATCACACCATACCATTAACTCATAATGGTGGGACAAGATACCTCAATCTTTCCCTCTTTGGTAATTGATGATAACCACTTAAATTCTCATAAATTTAATGAAGATAAATGAGAGAACAAATGAGTATATATAAACTACACAAGTTATATATACTCTAACATGAGTATACAAGAACTACACAAGTTCTATATACTCATAACATGAGTATATACGAACTACACAAGTTTTGTATACTCAAGGTTTTGTTTCAACGTAAAGATCCTTAGTATATGTGGAGAATGGAATATGGATCAATACTATTGAAACCACAAAGTATAGGATAAAACTCCCCCTAAATGTGTGCATACACAAATGTGTAATAAGGTCATATGCACATATTCAAGTTTAACTTATGGTTGAGTTCAATCCTATATTTTGGATCCGAGAAATGCAACATTATATAAAATTGAGATGTCGATTGCATACCTCGTTGTGTTTCACCTTTATATCCAAATGAGACTACATAAAGATAATACTTGATAAAAGAGTTAGTCTCATATTTGGATTTGTCATTAATCACCAAAACACTCCATTAACTCATAATGGCGGGTCTAGATCTTTCAACAAGAGAAAAATTGTTCTAACTTTAGAAATTCATAACTACGTCATGAAAACTCCAATTGATGAAAACTCAACTATTTTAGCCTTGTATTAATATTCTCTATTTATCCGTATAATCCTTTGTTCCACTACTGCTCTACAAATTTTGGCCAAATAATTAAATTATTTAAAGGAGGATATATTGAAATCTGAAATTCAAACCTTCATAACTCTCCCATATTAAGTCCGAATGGAATAATTCTTTCACCTAAATTCATCTAAAATAATGACTTAGCTACTGTAGAAAAATCATGCATTTTTGAATATTTTGGATTTTGAGGCATTTCTCGATGTTTATTCGGTATTATATTTCTATAGATCCCGAGCATATCGATATTGACCTATACGCTACTGAGGGAGAACAACTGAGTTTCCAGCAAGGAAAGCATTATTTGAACTTTCTTTTGCATCATATTTGATCCCAGTTTTGCTAAGTTAGTGCAATGATAGTTGCTTGCATGCTATTTTGATAATGTCGCTATTTTTATGATGTGTATATTAGTTATCTCCTATTCATTGAGGTTATCCTTGAATTATTCCAGTACCACATGCTTGAGTTAGGATGGTTGAAATATATTGTTCGGGTTTGTTTAGCCATGCAAGTCTAGAACCGGTAGTTGATTGTCGGGAATAACCCGACAATTATGAGATAAACACAACTATCTTTATATGCTTTTGTTTCAGATCTTCATATCTATTTTATGAGTTAAATTTTGTCATTTTAAATGAGCTTTTTGTCTGGACAAGTGATGGTTAGTGATGGTGTCTTTGTGCACGAGAATGGGTAAGTGGTTGACTTGTCTGGACAATTAAGGACCGAACTTTGGTAACATCTTTGATTCAAGAAAAACTCGTGCTTCCACAAGCAGTGTATGGGCACTGCTTGGTTAAGTAAGGGGTTGGTGTTGTTGAGTTGATGACTGGTGGTGTGAGGACGTATATGTGTTCCATCGCATATATGTTTCGTAGGGTGCCGATTGCAATCTTTTATTGTGTGGGTAACACTATTTAGGCTTTACCAATTGGGTCGGTATTCCCGACACAACTTGCGTGCCCATTTGGTTGGTGGGTGGTGTAACCTACCCTAAGTGGGATTACGTCATGCATGGGAGATTCAACTCAATAATGTCAACTTGCTGAAAAATACTGAGTCTTGGTTTACCCGGCCGGCATACCTTAGGAAGTATGCTATTTTCGGAGGTATCGGAGGCATACGGGCTAATCAAGTCATGTGGGTAAAGTAGTACACCCCTGCAAGGTATAAATATATTCGAATAGCCGTGTCCACGGTTATGGACGACCACTTGAGTTACTGGTTGCTATTGTTAGACTTGGAATTAAAATTTTGTGGTTATAACTTAGTATTCGTCATGAATGGGATGTTCATGTATTTTGTTGTATCAAAGTGGACAGTCACTTTGTTATTTGTATGATTCATTTGTTATTCAATTCACTACTTATTCACATGCTTTACTTCTACTTCAAATCTGATTTCCAAATGGCACTTGAAAAACTAGCATGTGTAGGTTGTAAATTGCTGCGTCTCTTTTACAAAACTAAGCTCATATGAGCCATCCTTTGGAACAAGCTCTAGCATAACTAATTTTACTTTGTGTAAGACTTGCGAGTACCTTTGTACTCAACCCGGTTGCTGCAATTTCAGGTGAGGAAGGGTATGAGCCCGTTGAGCTTGTTAGCGCCGATTTTGGCGACACTGATGAGTAATGCTTTCATTTAACTCCCAGTCGGTTGCCGATGGGATATGGGCATACCACTGCTGGTCTTTTGGTTTATTTACTTGTTTCCGCTGCTACTTAATACTCTTGCTTGAATTTGGCCGGTCGGCCATTTGTAATCGTTGTAGACCTTAACTACTTTGTCGTATGTCTTTTGGACTATTAATGTACGATTGTTGTATGGATGTAATCAACGTTGCATAAGAGTATGAACATATTGGTCACTGATCTTGGGAGCCAATATGAGTTCATGCTCGCTGTCCGTGGCTTCCCATTTAACATACTAAGTGGAGTGCTTGGCTTATTGGAGAACCGACAATCATGTAGCGCTCGCAGAGAAGCAGCGTGCATGATCGTTGGGGCTCTAGTTTGCAGTTGAGTCTCTCGCTTGGATGGAGTTAAGTTGGAATCCGTTTACTTGAGGTCCAGAGTTATGTCCCTAAGATCATGCTTAGTCTCGATCTTAAGGAGATAACCCGGGGGTCCTCACACTGTGCAACAACATACTCAGTCTCGGACAGTTGGCGAAACGGAGGTGCAGGGTGGTGCTGCAGGATGAGTTATTGTGTATCTATAACAAGAACAAAGATCTGTTGATGAAGGTGAAGAGATCCTCGAACCGGTTATATAAAATTTCCCTGAAAGCTTGTAAACCGGTTTCTGTGAAAGACAGTCTAGAGGAGCCAGAGTGGAACTGGGGAGTAGAGCCGGGACGGGAGGTCTCAGGCGTTGTTGATCTCACCGGCCAAGAACATGGCGGGACCTGTGGATGGCACGTGGTCGGGCGCAGAGCCGCAGCCTCGGAGCCTCTGGGTGCAGACGGCACGCAGGAAGGCGCGCAGGGCACTCAAGGGGGACATCGAGTCCTCACGCGATGCGATTCTTCTTTGGAGGAACCAATGCTCGGTCAAGCCCATGGACCCCATCGGCATGCAGGCACAGCAGGAGGGAGAGGCGGTGTAGCCTCAGCTAAGATGAATGCGGGGAAGTGGGCAGACTTGGTCCAAGAGAGGGGGGCGAGAGGCCCAGGTAACGGCGAAGCCTAGGCGGTCGTGGGAGCAGGTGCTCCAGCCCAAGCGGGCGTGCAAGGAAGGACGAGTTCAGTCCAAGTGCATGGCACAGCAAGCGTTGTTTTTGCATATGGCTCAGAATAGAGCAAACGCAGACGGTAGGGCGGTATCGACCCAGGAAGGAACGGCATACGGGAGTGCAGATAAAAGAGGAAGACTTGGAAATTCATATGAGAGAGAAGATTATTGTGATCAAGGTGAAGAAACGAAATTAAGGGGGTGATTGTTAGAGTTAATCTCGGATTTTTTAGAAGTTATTTCTGTTTCTATTTTGAGTTCAAATCAGAGTCGGTCTCGTGTGGATGTGTGTGTCGACTTCGGCCTGGTATATGCGTGTGTATAAAAGGCCCAGGCCAGTACCATGCAAAGCAGAGATGTACCGGACAAAAGAAAACACAAGAAGACGAGCGGCGTTGCTCCCAAAGCAAAGTATTGTGATTTGGTTTTCTCTTACGTCTTTGATCTCTCCAGCAGCACATCGAGTCACGATGCGAGTACAGGGATAAGGATCATCTGGTCTCACAAAACAAAGGACTAGCAGATCTTTTTCAACAAACATAAAAGCAAAGGACCGAAGGACCAAGCGGATTTCTCTGGAACCAGCAGTAACAGTCAAGGAGCAAGAAAAAATTCCAACATTTTGTTCCAGAGGAGGCAGGTGGCGCGCGTCAACCCGAAGAGCGTCAGCCACAACTACAGCTCGCTGGAGGACAGCGTGCCAGGGTTCCGCATCGAGCCACCGGCGGCGGCTGGACCACCGGCAACGATGCAGAGCGCCGGGTTGGGGTCGACGTGGTACAGGAAGGACGACCCCCGCGCAGCCAGCTCCGTCAGGGTGTCAAACACGGGCGCGCACCTGACCTCGCAGAGGTCCTACGCGCAGCGCGGCCAGGAACGCCAACTCCAGGTACAACCGGCTCGACGTCGCCGAGCCGGCGAACGCCCTCGATAGGCCGGGATCTACCCACAAGAAGGATCTGGGCATGAGGGATACATCAGCTGCCTTGAGTATCGATCAGATCATTCTTGCTGCATTGGTGTGATTCTTCAGACATTACTAATTTCTAATGTTGTTGCATGCGTTTTGCTTGCTTCAAACTTGTCAGGGGTACGGAGCGAGGAACAGGAGGATCCAACTACTCCGGGCCGCTGGTGCCGCCGGGAGGGGACATGGAGGACATGCTCAAGGAGCACGAGCGGCAGATCCAGCAGGCGGTACGCAAAGCGCGCATCGACAAGGAGAGGACCAACAGGCACCATTACTGACTGACAAAAGGGGCATAGAAGAAGAACTGGTCCTGACGACGAACATGATCATCTCAAACCACAGCCTGTCGTGTGCAGTGCACAGAAAGGCCTCCATGAATGGAACAGAGGCAAGCAAGATCTTCAATGGAAGAACAGACAGACGATCGAAGGCGCCTCCTCGCAGAACTCGGGGTATCCGCCGTCGAAGGATTGGGCTTTTCTTGATCCATGTGTATATAATAGCCGCGTTAGAGAGATTTGGAAAGCCTGACAAGGAAAACAAGACTTGCACACCGGATTGTAAAGACGAAAAATGTGTGTGTGTGTGTGCGCGCGCTGATCAACTTCATGCATTAGAGACTTAGTGAGCAACAAGCTATGCAACAATACACTTGAGGACAACAAGCTATGCACCAACCAAACGCATACAGAAGCAACACAAAAAAAAAATGCAAGAAATGACGTGATGATCCATGATCAGGTGATTAAATGCAACGCCGGCGTCACAGGGCGCGGTGGCCCGGCATAACCGCAGAGCCCATAGAGGCAGCCGGCCCGCGGTGGGCAGCGGCGGCCGCAGGCGCCGCAGTGGAGAGCGTCGGACATCACGTCCACGCAGGCGCCGCAGCAGCACCGCCAACGGAACGGGCAGCGCACGCCGCAGAGGCCACAGTTGTTAGGATCATCGCCGACGTCGACGCACCGGCCCCGGCAGCACACCACCGCTGTCGCTCGGCCCAGCGAGCCCTGATGGCGGCACAGCCACGGCCGGGACCGGCAGCCGTTCTCCCGTCCCACCTGGCCGGCGGCCGCGCGCCGGAGCCAAGGCGAGGCAATGCCTGGGCCTGGCGTTGGCGCGTGAGCTGCGCGCGCCAGCTTCAGGTGCAAGCTTGCCATGACAAGCACCATAACAGTGCAGTATGTGAAGGGATGTAATTGCGAAGGCATTGGTAGATTGGCTAGTGCTGAGTTAATGTGTTCTGTTCTTTGGCTATGTACATGTCTTGGATGCTGTGATTTATTGAGAATATATATATGTGACGGCAACTCTTGACAGTTGCAGATGTTATGGCCATTTTGACATGAACCGCAGGGTGTTTCTTGCTGGTTATCTTCGGCCTATCTAACAAGATAAGCTTGCTGGTTGGTTACTTTTCCATGGAATATTGGTGAAAACTGCAGCAGGTTGATCATTTGGTCGGTGGATCTTGGAAAGCTAATAACAGATGGCATAATATTATGAAAAGTTAATAACAGATGGCATAGTTAATGGATTCTTTCGGTATAATCCTAGACAACATTTGGCCTACAACAGCATGAAGCTTTTGGTTTAACATATAAGTGATGCATGAAATGTTCAGTGACCACTGTAACCTACCAGAAAATATTTCTAAGATCTCTTTAAAAGGAGAACCACACAAGTTTTAGAACAGTTAATTAGAGCAACTGAAGTGTTCATAGTATCATGCCAATTCAACAACATAAGTTGATTGTGGTTCTGTGGATATCATGTGGATATTTTCATGATCTTACGATGATGTTACAATTGGCAATGGTATTGATGATTTGTCGAAACACGTATTTTCGGTAAAGTTCAGTTTTTGTCAGTCAGTAGGCGGTCAGACTGGCCAGAGCGGCGGTCTGACCGGCCATCTCTGGCGGCCAGACTGGCCTGGGTTTTGGCCAAGAGGCTGGCAATTAGACCGGCCAGGAGACGGCGATCTGACCGGCCATAAAGGTTTTGTTGAATTTTGGATCGGGCCAAAAATAAAGGGTGTAGGCAAGAAAGGGATTTCTTCTACTCTTGGTCTCATAATTTTTAGAGCTTCGAGTCAAAAGTTCTATTCGTTTGAAATTTCCAGAGATGTTTCGGATTTCCAGGAAAGAAATTTGGCTAAGTACCTTGCTGGGCGGTCAGATCGGCTAGGTGGCGGTCAGACCGACCATGGGTGGCGGTCAGACCAGTTTTGGCTTGGCGGCGATGTTTGTTGGTTAGGTTAAGTTCATGGGTTTCAGTGCATATGTTTTGCAAGATGCATGTTTTGACTAACGTGGGTCAAGTTGCAAAGAACTTATTCTCATAATCGATTTCTTGGTCTATTGTTGTGCAGGAGGCTTAGAGGTCAACGACGGTCAACAGCAAGGATAATCGGGACTAGGCTTGGAGAGCTGAGGTTCAGAACGATTGAGGATGCCGGGTGAAGTCAATAGACTCAAGCATGGCGCAAAACGGACAAAGATGACCGAACGGGAAGTTCGGTGCGATGGGTTGCATCAAGTGGCGCGGGGGTCGATGCAAGTGCCATGGTGGTTTTGGTGGGAGCCGGATGGGGAGAGACTTGCTAACATGAAAAGAGCCGTTGATCAACCTACACGTGGCGAAGCATGGGATTGCTTCATGAAAATTGGACTCGGTCTTTATATAAAGATCGAGAAGGGGTATTTTCGTAATTTCACCAAAATATCGCCTTGATGGCTTTTGGCACAACCGCGGCGCAAGATGGCGTAAGGACTAGTGGTTTAGGTCAAGAGACGATGAAGACAACGCTTTGAAATGCGTGCATAAGTGAAACATGTTTGTGTGTGGGCTTAACAGGTGCCCATTAGAGATGTTCTTCTATAATCTAGCCACCACTATAAATAGGGGAGGGTGCTGGTTGTGCACATCCCAACCCTTGTATTGAACAAACCCTAGTTTGTGTTTAGGGAGAGGAAAGTGGAGAGGTTATGATTTTAGAGAGTTGGATTGATTGTGTGCTCAAGTGTTGAGCCTTTGTCCTCCAGGATGGAATGGCTGTAAACCAACATCAATCTCGAATCAATCCAAACAAAATTCCTCAAGATGAGTCTCTTCTTGTTCTTACTCTCTCTTTTGTGATTTTGGGGCTTTCTTTGATCCTTCGGTTTTCATTTGATTTCTGCCCTAGATCTTGCTTTCTGTGATATGTAGGAATGCGTATAGTATCATCTTGATCATCTATTACCCACGAGTAAGTTTTTTATCATACTTTGGTTTTGACTCGGTTTTGAAGCAACATTCACTCAAACAGAAAAAGGTCGGAACTTTGGCAATGATTTTCACGATCCTTGATTGGAATAGGTTCTTGACATCCTAGAGAAGGTATATTTCAAGTTTTGTGAAGTTTAGAGTTGTGGATCAAAAGTTAGACCAATTTGTGATTTCGAGTTCGGATTGATTTTACTGTTCATCGGGCTGGAGGTCAGACCACCCCTTGGAGAGGTCAGACCGCCCCATGGAGAGGTGAGACCGCTAGGCTGAGAGGTCTAACCGTCCAACTCATTGTGAATTGAGTTTTTGGTGATTTTGGTTGTTTTGTTTCGGGGTTTCGATTAGATTCAATACAAGTCTTCCGCTATGCTTGTACATTGATCTTCATAGCTGTGGATATCATGGGGATATGCTTCAGATCTTAGGATGATGTGACAATTGGCAATGGTGTTAACGGTTTATCGTTTCACGTGTTTTCGACAAAGTTTCAGAACTGTTCGGTCCGACCGGCCATAGCACGGCGGTCCGACCGGTCCCAAATCGGTCGGACCGGCCATGTGCGCCGGTCGGACCGGCCCTGACCAAAAGTGGTCAGAACAGGCTGGGCCAAAAATAGAGGGTGTAGGCAAGTGAGGGGATCCCAATGCACTTGGTCTCATAATTTTTGGAGTCTCCAGTAAAAAGTTATATTGGTTTAAAGTTTCCAGTAGGTTTCGGATTTTGAGGAGCCAAAATTTGGCTGAGTCCCTTTGGCCGGCCCGACCGGCTTTAGAAGTCAAGGTCGGACCGGCAGGTAGACCACTCGAGGCGGTCGACCGGTTGTCATTTGAATGTCGTCCTTCGTGGCGACGTTGTTCATTGGTTAGGTCAAAGTCATGAGTTTCAGTGCATATGTGTTGCATGTTGCATGTTTTGACTAACGTGGGTCAAGTTGTGAAGAACTTGTTCCCGGATTGGATTTGCTTGTCTATTGTTGTGCAGGTTGCTTGGTGGTCAACGACGGTCAACGGCGAGGATGATCGGGACTAAGCTTGGAGAGCTGAGGTCCAGAACGATCGGGTATGCCGGGTGAAGTCAATGGAGTCAAGCATGGCACGAATGGACAATGATGACCGAACAGGCGATTGGCGATCGGGTTGGATCAAGCGCGCGGGGTCGGTGCAAGTGCCATGGTGGTTCGGTGGGAGCCGGATGGGAGAGACTTGCCGACATGAAGAGAGCCATTGATCAACCTACACGTGGCGAGCATGGAAGTGCTTGCAGCAGATGGACTCGGTCTTGGAGAAGGACCAAGAAGGGGTATTTTGGTAATCTTACCAATACCGCCTTAGTGACCTTTTGACGATCCGGCGCAAGATGGCGTGGAGAAGCGGAGTAGGTCAAGAGGAGATGAAGACGGCGCTTCGAGAAGCGTGCGTGTGTGACCCGTTTGTTTTGGGCCTTAACGGGAGCCCATTTAAGTTAGAACTTCTAGAAGGTCTAAGTCTCCACTATAAATAGAGGAGGGAGGTGGCTGCACCCCTTTAACCCTTTTCATTGTTGAAACCCTAGTTTTGGCTTAGGGAGAGGATTAGTGGAGGTTAGGGTTCTAGAGAGTTTTGATTTGATCTTGTGCTCTTGGATTGAGCTTTGTCCTCCATTGATGGAGTGGCTGTAAACCCAAACCCTATCAAATCAATCCAAAGAAAGCTTTGATCAAAGATGTGTCTCTTTGCCCTTCTTCTCTCTATTTGGTGATTTTGAGTCTTTCTTTGATTCGCATGTTTTTTGATTGATTTCTTTACATGATCTAGCTTGCTGTGACATGTGGGAACACATCTAAGATCATCTTGATCATCAATCACCCACGAGCAAGTTTTTGGATCTCGTTTTCGTTTTGACTCGGTTTTGAACCATCCATCTCTCAAACTGAAAAATGTCGTAACTTTTCCAGGGATCTCCATGATCTTCGATTGGAATAGGTTCCTGATATCCTAGAGAAGGTGTGTTCCAAGTTTCATGAAGTTTGGAGTTGTAGATCAAAAGTTAGACCTATTTGCAACTTCATTTTTCGGGCTGATTTCACTGTTCATCAGGCTGGAGGTCAGACCGCCCCTACACAGAGGTCAGACCGCCCATGGACCGGTCAGACCGCCCTTGAGTAGAGGTCAGACCATCCTACACTTAGGAAATTAAGTTTCGGTTGTTTTTGGTTGTTTTGCTTCGGGGTTTTGATTGGATTCAATTCTAGTCTTCCGCTGTACTGGTATATCGATCTTCATAGCTTCTATAGCTATTGGAGTGAAATTTGTGTTGAATCTAATCTTGGTTGAAAAAGTGAGCGTGCTCCTATTCACCCCCCCTCTAGTCGCCTTTTCGGTCCAACAATAGCTCTCATAGTTATTAGAGTGAAAAACGTGTTGAATCCGATTAAGGTGAAAAAGAGATCGTGCTCCTATTCACCCCCACCTCTAGTCGCCGTTTCGGTCCAATAAGTGGTATCAGAGCCCGATTAGTTCAATCTTGATCTTAACCGGTCACTCAACTTGGCGATGGAGAAGTACTCCACCAAGCCGCATATCTTCGATGGGCTCGACTATGCCTTTTGGAAGATTCACATGCGTGTCTTCCTTCAGAGCAAAGGACAAGCTGTATGCGAGGTTGTTCGAGCCCCGCTAGTCTTGCCCAAAGTTGCTACGCCGGCTTCAGTAGCCTTCTTGGCTAACAACCACAAAGCAAAGAACCTTCTGTATGCTGGGCATGGTAGACAAGAGTATGACAGGATTTGTCACCCTGAGACCACACACGAGATTTGGCACACCCTTGAAACCTACCATGAGGGTTTGTCCCAAATCAAGAAAGTAGGCCAAACGGTTTTTAAGCGAGAATACAATAAGTTCGAGATACGTCCTGGAGAGAGCATCGATAATTTATTCACTCGCTTCAACAAGATGCTCAATCAGTTGAGAGCGGTCGACATCGAGTATTCTCAGTATGAGAATGCCACCCATATCTTGGCTGCAATCAACACCAAGGAATGGGAGATGAAGGCTACTGCCATTGCGGAGAATGTCAATCTCCCGATCTCACTTTGGAGTTGCTCTATAGCAAGCTCAAGACCCATGAGATCAAGAGAGTTGATCATCCTAAAAGGAGAACATGGCTTTAGTCGCTGACCCTCTCAAGAGAACTTCTGTTAGCTCTTCTAAATCTTCCTCTGGATTTTCACTTGCCTGTTTATCTGCAATCCATGAAGAGGAACTTGGGAGTATCCCTGGGGCCAAGTTAACCCTCCTAGCAAACAAATTCACACGGGCCTATAACAATATAAGAAATAAGAAGAGAGACGGCCTTGTGATATGCTATGAGTGTGGAGAGCTCTACCATATCCGTGCGAACTGTCCCAAGCTAAAAGGGAAGGGCAACCACAAGGAGGAGAAGGCAGCTTGGAGCAAGTCTCAAGGGAACAAACCCAAGTTTGATGCTACGAAGCTCATGAAGGCAGCTCACTGGGTCCTTGCCGCTTTTGGAGAGCAATCCATGAGCAGTGTGGACTCTGGAAGCGAGGAGGACAAGGAGCTCCCTCAAGACAAGAAGAAACGGAAGGAAAAATACTTCATCGGCATGTGTTTCATGGCCGACTCTGTCGACGCCGATGACATTGATGAGGTACCTTCATTTTTGAGTAACTACTTAGCCAGGATAAGGCGTTAGAATTGATGATGGCTATGAAGAAGCACTTAGAGTCACAAGTTGATAATCTCACACTAGAACTTGTGAATGCTAAGAATCTTGATGTTGATGAATGTTCATCCTACCATGCTATACATTCTGAACTTGCTAAATTGCAGCATGCTCATGATGCTGCTTTGCACCAACTAGAAAATGCTAGGATTGAGTTATTTAAAGTTAAATATGCTCCTTATGAAAAATATTTAGAATCTAGCAAGTTAGTCGCTTCTAATAAGGCCGAGTCTAGTACTTGCTCTTTCTGCTTAGAACGTGAATATGAAGTAAAAGACATATTAGAAGCAGTTAGAGCTAAGTATGCCAAGCTTAAGGACAAAATTAATTCTGCTCCTTATGCTTCATGTGAAGCCATTAAGCTTGAAGTTGCTATTCATTAGGAGAAGTATGCTAGAGCCATTAAGGCCAAAATTTGTGAATCATGTTTTAACATTGAAAAAGATAATGCTTATCTTAAGAATACATTAGAAAATTTCTCTAAGGGTAAGAAACAGTTAAACATGATTCTTGACAAGTCCAAAACCCCTTATAAGAAGTAAGGGTTAGGATACAACTTTGTCCAAGATAAGTCCAAACCAAATATCATTCAAGCCTTTGAAAATGGCTTAGTTGAGTTCAAAACCCAACCTGCAAGAACCATTTTCAAATCTGCAAGTTTTGCCCAACAATTTGTTGAGTCAAAATGTGCTTCTCCCAGTGGTACCAAGTACCATTGCACCTATTGCGAGAAGGATGTGCATTTGCTTGAGTTCTGTTGACGTAGGTTGAAAAGTACTAGGAAAAATCTTGCTAGAATTTCATCTCATCAACCTAGAGCCTTCATGAGACATGGTCATCTAGAAAATAAGAAATCTGGACTGGGATTTGTTTCACATGCTCATCATCATCATGTTCCTAGACATGATGCTTCTTATATTCGTGTAACCATTGCTCATGATAGAACCTCAAGTAGGATCAAGGCTAGCAATTATACTGTTTATACTACCCGCTGACATGTGTCTCAGTACTGGGTTTCTAAGTCATGTTTAACTAACCCCAGTATTGAGACACATCGATCTTTTGTGCCTTAATTTTTAGGATCGCCGCGGAAGGAGGAAGAACACGTGGTTCGTCGACTCCGGCTGTTCACGCCACATAACCGGAGACTCAAGATGGTTCACCTCCTTCACGCGGTCGACGGGTGATGACTTCATCACCTTTGGAAATGATACACAAGGGCGGATTGAAGGAACGGGATCGATCAGGGTGAATGACAAGTTCATCCTTAAGAACGTCTCCCTTGTGGACAAGCTAAGGTACAACTTGCTTTCTGTCTTGCAGCTTCTTGATGATGGCTATGAGAATAGATTGAAGAAAAATACTTGTCGTGTGCTTGATTCAACTGGTGAGCTTGTTTTTGGGATTTCTAGAGTTAGTAGAATCTTTGGAGCTGACTTTTCTGAATCTCTTGTTGGTTCTCTCAAATGTTTGATTGCATCTTCTTCTGAATTCTGACTTTGGCACCATCGTTTGGGGCACATTGGTTTTGATCATCTGACGCGAGTTAGCAGCCTCGATCTCATGAGAGGTTTGCTCAAACTCAAAGCTGTCGAGGATGTTGTATGTGCGCTCAGTAGGCATGGCAAACAAGTTTTCGCCTCACACCCTTCATTGACTATGGTCATGACTGACTGACCAGGATAGTTGCTTCACATGGATACTGCTAGTCCTGCTAGGGTTCGGTCAGACGGTGGCAAATGGTATATTCTTGTCATAGTCGATGATTTTTTGAGATACTCTTGGGTGTTCTTTCTTACTTCGATGGATGAAACTTTTGATCATTTTCATGATCTTGTTCTTCATTTGGCTTCTGAACTCCCTGGTGTCCTAAGAGCGATTCGCAGTGATAATAGCACGGAGTTCAAGAATGCATCATTTGCCTCTTTTTGTGCTGAGCGTGGTATTGAGTATCAGTTCTCTTCTCCACACGTCCCTTAACAAAATAGCGTGGTGGAAAGGAAGAACGGAACCTTAGTCAAAATGGTTAGGACGATGCTAGATGAGTACAGCACTCTGAGGAGGTTCTGGACCAAAGCTATTGCTACAGCTTGACATAGTGCCAATCGTGTCTTCTTGAGATCGTCTTTGGGCAAGACATCATATAAGCTTCGGTTTGGTAGAAAACCTTATGTTTCTCATTTTCGAGTTTTTGGAGCTAAGTGTTTCATTCTCAAGACTGAAAATCTAGATAAATTTGAGTCAAGAACTTTTGATGGTTTATTTCTGGGTTATCCTGCACATTCGAGAGGTTTTTGGGTTTTTAATGTTGAGACTAATGTTGTCCAGGACACATGCAATGTCACCTTTGATGAGACTAGCCCTGGAGCTAGATCATATGTTTCAGGTGGCACACAAGTGACGGAGAGCATCTTTGTAGAGGAAGATGATGATGGAGTCGATGATACTCTTCCACTTGCTACTGACGCTTCTATTCCAGCTCAAGAACCTACTTCGACCACTTCACCTCTAGTTGAGGCTCCTACTGCATCTTTATCATCAGCAGTACCTACGGAGGTCGAAGAGATGTTATCTCCCCCGGGCACTCCACTTCACATTTAGAGGCCCCACCCTCCCAATCAGATGATTGGTCATCTTCATGAGCGAGTCACTCGCTCCAAGTATCACGATCCGAGTCTCTACTCTCATTCTGCATTTGTTGCTTCTTTCGAACCCCACAGTATATCACATGTCTTATCTGATTCTAGCTGGGTTAATGCTATGCATGATGAGTTAGAGAACTTTGAGAGGAACAAGGTCTGGAACCTATTAGAGCCTCCTAGTGGTCATAATGTGATATAAACACGTTGGGTGTTCAAAAACAAACAAAGTGGGGATGGCTCTGTAGTTAGAAACAAGGCTATATTGGTAGCTCGGGGTTTTAGCCAAGTTGAGGGGTTAGACTTTGATGAAACCTTTGCTCCTGTTGCTAGATTAGAAGTCATTCACATTCTGCTTGCATTTACTGCATCTAAGGGCTTTAGGCTGCACCAGATGGATGTCAAGAGTGCATTTCTGAATGATTAAATAGAGGGTGTATGTTAGGCAACCCCCGGGCTTTAAGAATCCTAAGCATCCACATCATGTTTTCAAGCTATCCAAAGCCTTGTATGGTATTAAGCAAGCCCTAGAACCTGGTATGATAAACTTCAGACATTCTTGCTTAAGAATAAATTTGAGATGGGTAAGGTAGACAAGACTCTATTCATTCTTAGGCATGGCAATGACTTCTTGCTTGTTTAGATTTACGTAGATGATATTATCTTCGGTGGTTCTTTTCTTGCTCTTATTTCAAGTTTTTCTGGGACCATGTCTAGGGAATTTGAGATGAGTATGATGGGAGAACTTAACTACTTTCTGGGGCTTCAAATCAAGCAATACAAGGAATTGATCTTCATCCATCAGACGAAGTACACTAAGGATCTGCTCAAGCGCTTCGAGATGGGTGACTACAAGCCGATCGCCACTCCAATGGCAACTTTGACTGTTTTGGATCCAAATGAGGAAAGAGAAGTCGTGGATCAACGCGAGTACCATAGCATGATCGACCCCCTCCTATACCTTACGGCCTCAAGATCGGACATCCACTTCGCGGTCTACCTCTGTGCGAGGTTTTAGGCGTCTCCGAGAACTTCCCATCACCAAGTCGTCAAGCGCATTTTCAAGTACCTTCATTCTACCCTCCAGTGTGGCATTTGGTATTTTTGCTCTTCTTCCTTGTCCATTCAGGGGTTTTCTGATTCTGATTTTGCGGGCTGTAGGCTAGATAGGAAGAATACCCCCAGGCACTTATCACTTCTTAGGCACTTCTCTTGTCTCTTGATCTGTAGGAAGCAGTCCTCTGTTGTACAATCCACTGCAGAAGCTGAATATGTAGCTGCTACTAGTTGTTGTAGTCAGATTCTGTTGATGGTGTCCACTCTTAAGGACTATGGGTTAACTTTTGATAGTGTTCATCTTCTCTGTGATAACAATTCTACCATTAATAGTGCTAAAACCCTGTGCAACATTCTAGGACCAAACACATAGATATTCGTTATCACTTCCTTAGAGACCATGTAGAGAAGGGTGATATTGTGCTTGAATTGGTAGAGTCCAAGGCTCAATTAGCTGATATACTCACCAAGCCTTTTGACCCAGCTAGGTTTGTCACATTGAGGAGTGAGTTAGGGGTAATTTACACCCATTGGTTGGTTTGAGAGGAAGTTGGTTCTCTTCTGAGATTTCCTTGTTCATTTGATCTTTCCTTGATCTTCTGATGAACTTGCTGGTTCTTTTTTATCTTCTCAGGCTTTTAAGTTTTTCTTGCATCTCATTGTATTATATTGCATTCATATGAAAATCATAAAAAGATGCATTGTAATAAAAGCTCCACTGCTTGTCTTTTAAATTGATGAAGCTTTGCTTATTACCCTCTTGAGCTTTAGTATTTCAATTCTTGCTCAATATCATGTCTAGTTCTTAAAGGATCGCGGGAAGGCTACGATAGCATAAAAAAAATTTACCGCGCCACCCAGGAACCTCCGCTAGTAATAGATCACGAGATTACCACTAGACGTGTCGACTCGTAGTGGAAGTAGAGTAGATGTAGCGAGTCGATGCGGTCGTAGTCGTACTCGCCGCGCGTCTTCTCCTCCGAGTGGTCGTACTCGCCGCGCGTCTTCTCCTACGAGTAGTCGTACTCGCCGCGCTTCTGCTCCTCCGAGTAGTCGTACTGAGTTGCGGATCTTCCTAGTGCTGATGCTTCGCAACAACACCTCCAAGGTATCTACACGTACGGGGCAGGAGCACCATGCGCTGGAGTGCTAGCATCGGCGTCATGGTTGAGGAAGGCGTGGCTATTAGGGTTTTGGGAGTTCTTCAAAAAGATCATCCTCACCCCATGCCACCACCCCTTTATATATATAGACATCCTTGGTGGGTCTCGTACTTGAGGCCCATTAGGAACTTGTGGCCTACAATAATTCGGATCACCATCCAAATCAAATCCTAACCCTTTAAGTGTGCGACCCTATAGGTTCATATGTAATCGGTTGTGACTCGGAAACTCTTTTTCGACCACTAGTCGTTAGCGGTAACTAGCAGCACATAACGATTCCCAAAACACACATAGAATATATCGGACGAACCTTAATGCAATATGATCTACGACCAGATCCATATCACTAACGACCAGCTTGTATCTCTATACGACCAGTACATATTTGGTCTCGACCAATTCGTAACTCCTTACGACCAGGTTTCGACCACTTAGTGACCATGTTCGACCAGCCTACGACCAGCTCGTATCTCCATACAACTAGTCTGTATCTGATCGAACTGAAAGACCTTCTCGTGAATTTTCCATTTGCCCCACGATGTCTGGTTGAACTCCAGGTGAGATGTTGTATCATCCATGGACTGTTCAATACTTTCTCGATCAAGTGTCGAATAACTTTATGTGGTCGACACTTCGACCACTAGTGGTATGGCCATGCACTTTCTTTATCCGACCACACCGAGGGGCCCAGAGACATCTCTCTTGTTATGTTAGGAGGGGCAAATCCCATATCTGACCAGTCACATCCCTCCGCATATTTCATAGCATACCCGAAAGATATCTTTATAACTACCCAGTTACGAGTAGCGTTTGGCAACCCCTAAGAGTGCTACTACACATGTAGAAAACCATGCTGATCTCAGATCTAAGGATTATATATCATCATTGCCTGAGACCAACTAATGATACATAGAATCATAACAATCTCAACAGTATCTCAAGGTGGTTATTTTCCAACAGCATGTTCTCTAACAAGTGTCCATATTATTGGTTTGATATCTCTATATCCATGACTTGTGAAACATAGTCATCAACCAATACATATGTTAGTCTATTCATATGTGTTCTCATATGTTTCCGACCAGGGAACGTTTAAGAATAATCATCACAGAAATATAGAGTTTCACAATCAAGTCACATACTTGATAATAAATATTATTGATATTATTCTAGGAACAAGATAACATATTATCCAATGTTATGAATATAATGAAATACAATCATCTTTATGATTGCCTCTAGGGCATATTTCCAACAGTTCTTTGATTTGCTAGAATTATCATGCTTCCACATGTGTAGATTATCTTTGCTTAATGAGCTAGAACTTTAAGACAACTTGAACTAAAAATTATAATTTGTGGATCTTTTAGCTAGTTGTATAATTAGTGATCTTTTTGTGACATTGGCCTTGTCGAAATTGTTTTGTTAGCTCTTGAATCTAGAATTGAACTTTTCTGGAGCTTCTGGTTCCTTTGTGAATCTAAAATTGCTATTGTACAAGATGAAAAATCAAATTTTAAGATTCTCATGTGGTTAAATTGTGTCAAACTATTCTCACAAGACTTCATGTAAAAGACATGAACTTGGAGATAGTTTGATGATCCAAAGGATCTCATAGGGATTGCTTGTTAAAATTGACATGAACCTCAAGATTTGTCACCCTTATTGAAGCTTAGGAAGAGTTTGCGGATGGCTCTTAGTCCAGGATCTGCTTCACTAAGATAGACCTTTAATCAATATCAATACTCATTGCAAATGAAAACTGTTGTAAAAATTGGGTGATTGAGGTACTTTGAGCAAAATAATTCAAGTTTAGGATTTTTTGTCTCTAGGATGGTCATTGTTAGCTTCTTGATATCACATTGACATTCTGACATGGCCATTATCACTTTAAGATCCTTGTTGATGAACTTCCTAATTTTGAAGCTTTGCTTAAATTGTTACAATTCATCGCTTTATCTTGAGTCTTCTAGGTTAGCTTTGATATATATGCCTTAACATGATCTTACTAGCACTTCCAGGCTTGATGTGTATTGAGTAATAGTAGAAATGCTAGATTGTTCTTTTGGGTAATCTCCAAAGCTTCTTGTATTAAAAAAATTAGAAAAATACAAAAATAAAGCCACTCCATTGCATTTCATGCATGCTCTTTCTTATGCTTCTTTCTCATTTCTGCATTTGTCATCTTTGGATGAGAGGAATGCGTGATTCCTTGATGACTTAATTGCCAAAAGGGGAGAAGATATAGCTAAAAGTGTAAAAAGAGGGAGTTATTTGGAGAAAAATGTAGAAAATGAAATCTTTTGAAAAATGGTGACCATAGTGAAGGGGAACATTTAATTTGCATTCTTATGATTTTTTTTCCATTTCTAAACTTGAATTGCAATTCTTAGAACCTCACAATGATCAAAGGTCAAATTGAACAATTGTTCTTTCATATGAACCTCAAGAGAGATTTTTTACTCTACTTTGGAAAATGAAGTTTTCTTACTTTCTTTTGCCTTATCTCGCTTGCCTATGCTAATCTGAAGCCAACTTGGTTATTTTCATTGTGTTCTCTTGCTTTCGGACCAAATTGTGCCTTTGCGTGAAAACATCGAGTACTTTCATTTTCAAACTTCAAACTTACATTTTTTAAAAATTGCCAATGTGTTCATCAAGGGAGAGATTGTGGATATCATGGGGATGTGTTCATGATCTTATGATGATGTTACAATTGGCAATGGTATTAAGAGTTTGTCGAAACACGCGTATTCGAAAAAGTTCAGTTTCTGTCAGGCAGTAGGCGGTCAGACCGGCCTTTGTGGCGGTCTGACCGACCATCTCTAGCGGTCAGACCGGTCTAGGTTTTGGCCAAGAGGCTGGCAGTCAGACCAGCCGGGAGACGGCGTTCTGACCTGCCATAAAGGTTTTGTTGAATTTTGGATCGGGCCAAAAATTGAGGGTGTAGGCAAGAGAGGGGTTTCTTCTACTCTTGGTCTCATAATTTTTGGAGCTTCGAGTCAAAAATTCTATTCGTTTGAAATTTTCAGAGAGGTTTCATATTTCCAGGGAGAAAATTTTGCTAAGTCCATTCTTTGGCGGTCGGGCCGTTAGGGACGGTCGAGACCGACCATAGGTGACGGTCTGACCGGTTTTGACTTGTTCGCCGGCCAGGTTGGCGGCGATGTTTGTTGGTTAGGTCAAGTTCATGGGTTTCAGTGCATATGTGTTGCATGATGCATGTTTTGACTAACGTGGATCAAGTTACGAAGAACTTGTTCCCAGAATCGATTTCTTGGTCTATTGTTGTGCAGGAGGCTTGGAGGTCAACGATAGTCAACGACGAGGATGATCGGGACTAGGCTTGGAGAGCCGAGGTTCAGAACGATCGAGGATGTCGGGTGAAGTCAATGGACTCAAGCATGGCGCAAAATGAATAAGGATGACCGAACGGGAAGTTCGGTGCGACGGATTGCATCAAGCGACGCGGGGGTTGGTGCAAGTGTCATAGTGGTTTCGGTGGGAGCCAGATGGGAGAGACTTGCCGGCATGAAAAGAGCTGTTGATCAACCTACACATGGCGAAGCATAAGATTGCTTCATGAATATTGGACTCGGTCTTTAGAGAAGGATCGATAAGGGGTATTTTGGTTACTTCACCAAAATACCACCTTGATGGTTTTTGGCTAAACCATGACGCAAGACTACACAAAGAGAAGTTGTTTAGGTCAAGAGAATGTGAAGACGACGCTTTGAAATGTGTGTGTGAGTGAAACCCGTTTGTGTGTGGGCTTAACGAGTGCCCATTAGGGATGTTCTTCTAGAAACTAGCCTCCACTATAAATAGGGGAGGGTGCTGGTTGTGCACCTCCCAACCCTTGTATTGAACAAACACTAGTTTGTGTTTAGGGAGAGGAAAGTGGAGAGGTTAGGGTTCTAGAGAGTTGGATTGATTGTGTGCTCAAGTGTTGAGCCTTTGTGCTCCAAGATAGAGTGACTGTAAACCAACATCAATCTCGAATCAATTCAAGCAAGATTCCTCAAGCTGAGTCTCTTCTTGTTTTTGCTCTCTTTTGTGATTTTGGAGCTTTCTTTAATCCTTCGGTTTTCCTTTGGTTTCTGGTCTAGATCTTACTTGCTGTGACATGTGAGAATGCAACTAGGATTATCTTGATCATCTACTACCGACGAGCAAGTTTTTGGATCATACTTTGGTTTTGACTCGGTTTTGAAGCAACCTTCACTCAAACGGAAAAGGTCGGAACTTTGACAATGATCTTTGTGATCCTTGATTAGAATAGGTTCCTGACATCGTAGAGAATATATGTTTAAGTTTCGTGAAGTTTGGAGTTGTGGATTAAAAGTTAGACCAATTTATGATTTCGGGTTCAGACTGATTTTACTGTTCATCAGGCTGGAGATCAGACCGCCCCTTGGAGAGGTCAGACCGCCCCATAAAGAGGCCAGACCGCTAGGCTGAGAGGTTTGACCGTTTAACTCATTGTGAATTGAGTTTTTGGTGATTTTGGTTGTTTTATTTTGGGGTTTTGATTGGATTCAATACAAGTCTTCCGCTATGCTTGTACATTGATCTTCGTAGCTCTCATAGCTATTGGAGTTAAAAACATGTTGAATCCAACTAAGGTGAAGAAGATATCGTGCTCCTATTCAACCTCCCTAGTCGTCGTTTTGGTCCAACAGGTTTCATTTTAAGAGAGTTGTGTGACACAATTTTGTTCTCGGAACAGAACATAGACTGATGCAAGAATTACACTGACGAGGGATTGAGAAAAGGGTAATCGGTGTACCCGACAACTGGATCAGGAGTGTAAAACGTCGGCCTGTCGTACTTGTTCAAAGGCGCATTCAGCTTGAACCGCTTTGGCAAATCCGGGTTTGCCAAAAACCATTTGCCATATGCTACCAGGTCTGTGTAACCCTCAGACACGGCTTTGTTGCCTTCTTCTCTGTTGTATCCCCCAGCGACGATGAAAGTACCAGCAAACGCCTTCCTGAAGTGCAACAGCTTGTAAGGGATTTGCACCTTGCCATCTACTTTGACCACCTCAGGCTCAACCATGCTGCAGTAAAGGACGCCCAACTTGTTCATGGCTTGGACCATGTACAGGCCAAGTTCATCTGGGTCTGAGTCCCAACAGTCCAGGCAGTTTGAGTATGGTGAGAGACGGACACCAACCCTGTCTGATCCGACCTCGTCGATGGCTGCTTGTATTACCTCTAAAGCAAAGCGGCAACGATTCACTATGCTTCCACAGTATTTGTCAGTTCGGTCATTGACACTGTCTTTCATGAACTGCTCAATTAGGTAGCCAAACGCACAGTGCATTTCGACTCCGTCAAAGCCTAAAAATCATGAAGGTAACCAAATCATACATGCCATGTTGAATGGTTTAGTTAAGTTAATTAAAAGGGAAAATATGGGCAGCCGAATGCTTGGTGGATTTCAACTCCGTCAAATCCTTACAATCGTGAAGGTAAAAAATGCTACGATTTAGCTAAGCCAATATGAAAGCGTAAAATGTAGGAATGTTTAAATACCTGCTTCAATGCAATTCCTAGCAGCAAGCCGAAAATCATGGACGATTTGAGGGACCTCATCTTCTCTTAGCCTCCTTGGGGCAGAGAACTCTTCGACAGTTCCATCTTTGAGAACAACATGTGTGATCTGCCTGTCCGAACAAGAAATTGGTGCTTGTCCATTGGACTGATAATCTGCAATGGGCATCAGAATTGCTATTAGATGAACTTGACAACTACATGAAATGCAAACACTCCAGAATGTAAGATGTAATGTAACATCATGTGTGGATAAAAACATTGCCATGTTTCGCTCGACAGAAGAACATTGCACGCCTTGATCGGCCTATTTCAGATAAACAAACCTGAACTCGTGTCACTTTGACGTGCGGTGTTCAATGCATGCTGTAGTTTTAGCTTTAGCTTAAGTTCTTACGGTACAACAAGATATGTTACTCAATACTTCAAATGACGACGAGAGTTTTTAAATAATATTATTATAATAAACAATTACAAAAATAAATAGTAAAAAAAATACAAAAATAGGCTCATGTCGCCGTTTCAACCCCTGTCACCATTTCAATTAGTGGTTTGCTTCCAACAGTGTACCAATCGCCAGTTCAAATAACGATAGGAGCCCGCGTCTTCCTATCGCCACTAGCGACAGAAGACATATAAACCACCAAAAATCGGCCGGAAAGGCCTTTTAATTCCAAGAAAAAGAGGAGAGAGAGAGAGAGAAGGGAGAGGAGGAGAGGGGAAAAGTGACGTAGTGAAGTGTTGCCGGTTCGTAGCGTTGGAGAGTAAGAGGGAGAAGCAGATCAGATCGCTCACTTTGCAGGTAAATATTATGTAAATATTAATTTGTATACGACTTACATTATGTTAGTCTCGTGTTTCAATACTATTTGTTCTTGTTGTGTGTACAGGTAACCGTGTGAGGGAGTCAGCATCGCGACACCCCATACCTCCTTAGTTCTAGCCTTTTCGTTCGCGAAATGACCACACCCTCGTTCCTAAGTCATTCTCTCTAAAATATTTCTTTCCGTACTCTTAAATAAATCGGTTCAGAAAAGGAATAATTGCATTAGAAAATGACACTTCAACTCTTTTCTTATTGCGCCGGGGGCTATTTTTGTTATTGCGCCGACGAAATCGCATTCCAAATATATTTGATCACACCGAAACTCCTAAATTATTTTCTACTTCATATTTCCTTATCTTTTCGATAATTATCGGTTGCGCTGACACTTAAAGATATTAACAAAACTATAAAAACATTTTAATTTCAAAAATAGGTTCAGGTTGCCATTTGAATTAGCGACAAAATCCCTGTCTGTCGCTAATTCAAATGGCAACCGAACTATTTCCATGGCAACAGGGTCCCTGTCGCCATTTCAACTGGCAACCGGAGTTCATTTTATTTGTTTATTTACTAATTATTTTTGTAATTACTTATTAAAATAATATTATTTAAAAAAAAAGTCCCTTCCAGCACTATTGTGCCTTAGACTTGACTCAATAGTCAACACAATTTTCTTCAGATGCCTACAACAGGTTGATGCGACGTAATCACGTAAAACATCAAGTATCACTTTTTTTTCAAGGATTTAGTCAAGAGGCCTTAGAACCTAATGTCTTTGCTCTGCATGAAAGTCCTTAGAGCATGGTAGGAACATGCACAACCCAGTCTCAACACATATTAACTTGTGAAAAGCCTACAAAAAGATCCAATTGCGAGATATGAAAGTTTTGTGGTGGTACCATGAGTAGACGCCCTCCCGACATGCCAGATTTGGCAGAAGAAAACTCCACCCTTCTGATGCACGGCGTCTACAACCGGCTTCCAAGCCTCCACTTGCTCCTTTGTCCATATACCCGGTGTGTTCGGATTACCCCTGAGCAGTTTCTGAGACCCCGGTGGCCTCAGCAATCAGAAGGCCGCCTTTCGTGGCCCTCTGGGAGTAGTACAGTGCAACATGTTCTCCAGGGAGGTTACCGTAACACCTCGATCTGGTCAGCTGCGCATGGACAACCCTAGCACACACCAAAAAAAAAAAACTAAGATCAGTTTTTCATTTGTGTCATATTCATAGTATTCCTTGGTGTGCACCCTATTGGAAGTTCAGCCCACAACCCATGACTCACTCGTGCCCCCACCAGTCCACAGCTGCCTCACCACTCACCAGTCTACAGCTGTCTCCATCTGCAGTACTCCAACTCCTCTCCAATCTTCAACCCTAAATCCATGATCCTCTCCTCTCCTCCCCACTTGGTCCCTGCGGCTCGGTGGCTCAATAGTCGGCGCAGGGCGGAGAGCAGTAGGCGGCGCGACACTCACCGGCGCACAACCACAGTAACTCAAAGTTTAATTTATGGATTTCGATTAGAAAATATCCCTTCCCTAAAGAATAAGGTGGAAAGTCCATGCTATGATTGCATGCTTTGGGTCCTTTGATTTTGTTTTCATGTCAAACTTGATGCTATTCAATCGGACTGAAATTGGATAGAGACCTTTGTGCACACGTCGCGGTCGGCAATACATTGCGGCAAGGCGGCGTAGGGCAACCAGTAGGGCGAGTGGGTGACCAGCGACCTCACTAAGGCCAGCGGTTTTGCAGATGTACATAGTGGTGAGTTCATGAGAATGGATTCGTTCCTCACATGTCACATCCATTCATTTCTCCCTCTTTTCTATTGTTTTAAGATTTAATAGTGAAATGTAGTTGCACTACCAAATTAGTACATGGAACAACTTATTTTCTTCTCACATTCAGTTTATTATACAAGTTATTTTCCAAATTTATTACTATAGTGATAACGTGTGAAAAGATGTTAGTAGACTATTACCTCCATTTTTTTACCTGACACTCTTGATTTCTAACAGGCAAATTTCTAACTCCGTTGGGCAATACGTAGTTTGAAATAATGGTACCAAACGTTGCTTGGTGTGTGCACCCCTAGCGCCGAAATCCTAACTCCGCGACGGCTAGCACCAAGAAGAACAGAAAATGCTCATCACGGCAATCTCATATAGCCATTCAGCAGGCTCTCAGGCAATCCATCAAACACCTTGCAGGCACGGACCATAACAGCTCAAACAGCAGCCAGCTTGTGATCGATTCTTATCAACAAAACTAGCAGTTTGCTTAAGCTAGCCAACGCTAAGGCTGCGCAATTCGTGGAGCTAATAAAGTGATGACCAGTAGTTAAGAAGGAAATTTTTGTCATTAATTGCGACAGATCAATTCAAAGGTAGTGATGCCCTGACCTGTGGGAGAGGTGGAACCTCCCCATGGTGTACGGAGTCAGGAGGGGGATCGCTTCCATGGAACTTTCTCCGCGCTGCTACTGGTAGCCTGTTACTTAGCTCTCGTGCCTTTGTGCTGCTTACTGGAGAAGGATTGGGGCAGTAGCAGCATGTGCAGGAGGAGCACTGGTGATGTAAACTTCCTGGTGACGACCATGCCGAGCTTTTAAATTCGCGTGTTGCTCTGGAATAAAATGTAGGATCAGTACGGTACTTACTATAATGGAGCAGGTTTTGTAAGCGCCGTTCTCCGTGCAGCTTGCTAGAAATTTATAGTTTTTGGACAGTTTTGTAATGATAGAAATAGTGGTTTAAATCATACTCCACTAAACTGACTATACCATCCACATAAAAGTGTATATTTGACTATTTGTCCCTGTTAATTTGATACCTGTTAGCAATTCCCAAAGAGTAAATCACAGGAACAGCAAGTCAGCAACAGAAAAATAAAATTGGATCATCTGAAAAAGAAAAGAAAATCGGAACATGACCAAGCCCAACATACAAGAACCAACATACATGAAGAAAAGAAATGCTAAAAATTGGTTTTGTTTCTGATGTGCAAGAACAGCATACAAGTTGGAGAGTTTCCCTAAATCCGGTGCCAAGAACCGTTACTTTTTTTACCTATCTTTACTTCTTTCCATTCCATTCCATTTTTTCGGGGTAATGATAGGACTTAGGCATCCGATACCCATCTCACACATCGGACGAACACCTCCACACACCCAGTCCCCACAACCACTACTGCATAAGCATTCCTTCGTTCACTTCGTGTCCACATATTCTTCCCCAAAACCTCCTTATCTTCTCTGCCCCATCTCCAAATTCTCCCCCAAATTCACTCATTCTCCCCCAAATCCAACACCTGCTTCATCTCCTCCAAATCCCCCAAACCCCCTTCTCCTCCCTCTATCTCCACCTCCTCATCCAACCGCCCCAATGCTGACGTGGTGGTGTGCCCCAACTGTGCCGAGGCCTTCCCATCCGAGCTCGCCGTTTCCAGGCACATCAACGCCCGGCGGCGCCCATGTGAGCGCGATCACGTACCTCACCGGCGACCCGCCCGCTGCCGCATGCTTCATCCGTCATCCAGAAGCTCCTCCTCCTCTACCTCCAGATCATCGACAAGCGTGATATCGCCTCAGGTTGTGCCCTCACGGAGATTATCCTCATCAGCCAGAACCTCTGCAACAACCTCCAGCGTCAACCGGGCACATCTTGTTACATGCGTTACTCAATTTTGTAGCAACAGTTAGCTCAAAATGTTGTATGAAGTATTTTTTATTGTTGCGATGTTGTCGCATCAAACGTTAAGGCAAGAGGTGTTTTTTTTTGTTGCAATGGTGTTTTTGATTTGTTGCACAAGAATAAATATTTTGTTACAGCCCTTCACCATTTGGTTGTTGCATTATTGTTCCAAAAATATTGTAACAATTATTTTCGAATGTTTTCACTGTTTTTTTTTAATGTTGCAATGTTATAACACCGAAATTTGTTTATTTAGGAAATTTGAACTAGTTTTTAAAAACGTAGTCATGTTCTGTACTAATAGTTTCATGTATTTTCGGTGAGAATTTGATATTTTCTCTATTTTTTTCTTGGCGTTGTATTTATTATTTACACATTTTGTTACACACGTGGATTAATTTTGTTGTAAACGTTGTGTTTGGATATTTCCAATCATATGTCCGAACGCTAGTTGCGTTATTTTTTCCCCCCTTTTCGTACAAGATCTTCTACCACTCTTGGAACTCTAAACATCATAGCAGAAGGCCAAGAAACTTCTCCATCGCTCCCACTCAAGAGAAATCCGGACACCGCACACCACCGCTCTCCACTATAGAGAAGCTTCCACCACCCGATGTCCACTCGTGGAACCGCAGCCTTCCACCAAAACCTACAGGAAGAAGCGCTGCTCAACCGCAGGACGTTCTTTGTGACGACCGCACCATTTACATATTTGTTAACATAAAATATTTCCATTTCATTGCATCAAAAAGATTTTTACAACAGTTGTTTTACAAGCATTTACAATGTTTTTAGCAGCAAGTAACTAAAACCCTAGTTCTTCTCTTCTTGCCGTCTGTAGTAGCAGTCTTCCTCGTCGCCTTGTCTCTAAGCGTCCGCCCGTAGAGCCACCTCGCGACCTGTTTCCTCGCCGCAAGAAAACCAAAGAATTAGTTAGTAATCGTAATTGAAAGTATTCTGTGAGCCGAGTGTATAAAAGTTAAAGCGTAGAAAGTGGTCGCCGATTTCGAAGGCGATGAGTATCCGAGTACCCCGAGTAGTCGGTCCCTTGGCAATCAAGATTCCTGCACCAACGGAGTTAGTCGGCCCTTGATCGCCAAGATATCCGCATCACCCAAGATCCTTCGACACCGCTACTTCGTGGGTCTCATCATCCGCATTATCGTAACCAAACACCCACTATTTGCATTTGCCGAAACCACAAATGCAAACCCTCAGTGCATACCCCCGGTAACCACACCCTCAGCCAAACTTCACCGGGTGCAGCCACCATTTTCCGAGCTTCTCTCACAGAGCAAGCCATCAAAATATCACGACAGAGACCAAGAAGACAAGGCGGCTCCCGGCCGAGCCCAAACCCCAAAGAAACAAACAAAGACCAAAGAATGCCTCTCCAAGATAAAGACAAGCCGACAAGTGCATCCCCAAAGAAAGCAAGAACCAACCAAAGCATCTCCCCTGGCAAAGAAGAAGATTCTCCCCAAGAAATGCATTACAAATTAGCACCAAGAAGACAACAAAGACAAATGCATTCCCCTTCCGAATGCCAACAAGAATGCATTCCCAAACCACAAGAAATGCATCTTCCCAAGATGACCACCAAAGAATGCATTCCCCAAAGAAGTGCATCTCCCCAGAGCAAAGAAGACAACAAATTGAGAATGCATCCCCTGAAAGCCAACACAGATGCACCTCCCAAACTAGCACCACCAAAGACAAATGCATCTCCCCAAGATAGCGGCCCAAGAAGCTCAAATGCATCTCCCGAAGAGCTACCAAGACACATACATCCCCTCAAGCCGGCCGGTGCTCACACCCAAAGAACACAAGAATACATTCCCTCCCAAGCCACTTCCCAGATCCACAAAGGAAAGCAAGCAAAGCATCACAAAGCCAGCAAAGCCAGCAACACAACCACATTTCCATTCCATTCCATTCCACAACCAGCAGAGGCAAGAACCGAAGGAGGTTCAATGAGCCCAAAGAAGAAGCAGCAGCAGCAGCCTAAGGCGAGGAGGAGCCCAAAGAAGCAAAGATGACTTCAGCCCAACCCAAAGAAGAAGAACCCGAGGCAACCAGGAGCCAGGAGCAGAGAAGGGAGAGCACCAGCCAAGCCAGCACTGCCATCCCTTCTCCCCAACCTAGATCCATCAAAAGGTAACACCCAGCACAAATCAGTTTTCATTGCTCATCATCCACACATCACAGATCTCAGTAGAGCAATCTAGTAGCTACCAGTGCACCTCAGCCGAGCCAGGTAGGAGTAGAGAAGGGTTAAGGGAGTTGGGTTACCTAGGGTTTCCAGTAGACCGGGCCAGGCCTTACCTGGGAGCCATGGCGGCCGGGAGGCCGAGCCGAGCCGGGCCAGGGCCGAAGCCGGAGGAAGCGAGGTAGAGAGAGAGAGCGCGAGGTCGAGCCGCGTAGGGCCGGGTCGGGCCGGAGCCACCCAGGGCACCGCGTAGTGGAGTAGAGGCGGCGCCGGAGCTGAGCCGAGTTAGGTCAGAGCGGGAGACGCCGAGCCGGGCTGTGGAGCGAGCGACTGGCCGAGAAGTGAGGCAAGCAGGGCGGCGCTGCAGCCTTGCCGCGCGAAGGCTGGAAGGGAGAGCCGAGCCGAGCGAGAGAGATGGCGCCGGAGCCGAGGCGATGGCGGCGGAGGATCCCGAGAGAGGGAGCCGGCGTGAAGGCGAGAGAGAGCGGGGAGGCGAGAGAGTCAGCGGAGAGTGGAGAGGCGCGAGAGGATAAGGGAGTGGGGGGAGGCGTCGGCCGAGAGAGGGAGAGAGAGAGAGAGAGAGGTTAGGGGTTAGATTAGGGGAGAATTAGGGTTAGGATTAGTGGGGATGGTTTAGTCGGTTTTGGTTAGATTAGCTGGTAGGTTAGGGTTTAGTAATTAAGTGATTAGAGAGATTAGGTAAATAGGTGATTATAGATTAGGGTTAGAATTAGTTGTTTGATTTTTGAGTATAGAATGTGAGTTTGGCGGTGATTTGATGAGATCGAGTTTAGCCCTAGAGCGATTTTTAGCGGGAGAGTGCTAACCAGGTCTGGTTCCAAAAAGTTTTATTAAATTAAAATTTGGCTAACATAAGAGTCGTATTAGCATTTTATGCGTCTATTATCACTCAAACTCAACTAAGTATTTATTTATATATTATTCGTACTCTGCATTGTACTCTGAGAGGGCAAACCCGTTGTCGATGGAGAAGTCGATCGAGATTCGTCATCGTCGACCTTTCCAAAAATTCTAAAGGCAAGCGATCCTCTTGAACATCAATATAGCTATTTTAAATGTAAACCGTATATTGCTCTATCATATATGTACTGCATCAAAACTATTTCTCAAGATCAAATTGAATTGAGATGATGAGAAAGATAAGGAAATTGAGATGAGATGAAATTGAGAATTACTATGTGGGTAAAGGGGCCTTGGTAGAAAAGAGATGATGATGATGATGATGATGGTAAGAGGTGGGACCCTTTACCTCAGCTATAATATAAGGACTAACAAAACTCTTACTCGGCCGATGTCAGTAAAATCGGTGCCAACCATTTCCCGCTTTACGGGCGAAAATGTTTCTGCTTACGTAATTACGTTCTCCTAACGGAATGTTGGGCACGGAGGATAGCCGGCCCAAGGTGGAGTGTTGGGCACGGAAGATAGCCGCCCAACCAACATTGTTGGAACTCGGTGGAGGATCCAGGCGCGCCAGACACCGACGGAAAACAATGGGTGGAGACTTAATCACGTAACTCCGAAAACGATCGTATTACGAACTCAAGTCGCATCAAAGGAAATGCGATTGACCTAGTTCACAGAGAGTTCAGAGTAGCTATGGGTAAAGTGGTACAAGCTGCAGATGCTATACAAATCATGAATTCATGCCAGTCTCCTGGATTGTAGTCTACGGGAACCACTGGGGGTCTTTCTTCTTTCCGAGTGACTAGTAGTATTTTCGGAATTAAAATTGCCACTTAATGTTTTAATGTTTATTTTCAGAATGAGATGATTTTAGAATTTGTGATAAAGAACCAGAGATCAGTCAGGCAGTGCATTGTTTGCTATTAATGCTTGCCGAGTATTCATACTCAACCTTGTTAGTATCCTCCTTTGTTAGATCCTAGTCCGGCCGGGAGCCATCCCGAGTGGGACGAAGGATTTGCAGGTACCAATGCAGCAGCAGGAGGAGAAGGCACCAGCGGCGAAGACCTGAGCGAGATGGAAGCCATCTTTGACTCGTGGGACGAGTAGGAGGGTGGTAGTCCAGAGCAGACTCCAGAGGCGGAGAAGCTCCCTTTTGTGTTGTGTAATAGCTTTAGTAAGAACCCTAGTCTTATGTGGCTACTACTGTAATAAAGATGTACAATTTCTATTTTATTGTTCTCACAAGCAACTCGATAAAATGGCTTGCTATTCGTCGGAGGTGTTCTCAAGGGCACAAATAGTAATCCGTATGCCTAAGTGTGATTACCCTAGGGGTAATGACACGGGGCGTCACAGGTGGTATCAGAGCAATAAGATCGGGCCACACTAATAAAATAGAAACTGTAGCAATACCTTAAGTATGCCCTTCTTGCTTGCTATATTGCACTAAATATTTTATTAATCCTTGCCTTCATTTCAATTTCGATTCCAAACCGCCCTCTTTCAAAAAGATATATATTATGTTGAAAAGCTTACCTCTTCTTAAAAGTGACATTCCTGCTAACGTAGAACCATATCTAAGTTAGTTCTTCTCTCGAGAAAGTGCGGGGGAGCGCGTTGTTGTCATAGGATCGGTGTGGTTGTCTTTGTGAGTAGATGGTTAGATTCCACCAACCTAGGATAGAAAATATAGGTTGTGGGTGCAATACCATAAGGTTTAGAGCCTAGTGCCCGGACTAGAGGCATAGAGTAGAACTCGGTATGGACTCGCTTCCAATTTTGGACAAGTCGGACCATACTCTTTAGCTTCTTTACCTCTTCTTCTATATCAAGGTGTCCTATCTCATTCGCACATCGATTTCCGGACGAGTGGTTCGTGGCACTCGGCGCAGTAGCTCTCGCGCACCAGAGCGAAATCACAGGCGTGCTCGAGAATGAACACGAGCGATCCCAAATATGTGATTTGGGTGGACTCGAGCGATCTCGGCGTGCTCGGCGCGTGGATCGTGGTAGCATAGGTTCGCACTCATAGGCAAGCTCTGAGCAGTCCCAAACCTGTGGATTTGGGCGGTCTTGAGAACGGGATCTCAAGCGTGACTGAGCACGAAAGACTCAGCTAGTATAGGATTTGGATCTTTTTGCATCTCATTGTTTCTTGATGTTATTTGATTATCTGCGCATGTCATAATCCAACTCACCCGCGGTTAACCTTCTACCAGATAAGTGTATTACCTCCATCTCTACCCCAACAGCTGTTAAGGAAGATGGAAGGCCAAGGAAGTCAAGATCGTGCATTGAAATTGAGACTGGGACTCCTGCCGCATGGACAGTCCACACAGGATCCAGCAGTGAACCCCAATGAGTCAGCACCTGGTCAACCTCCAGCTACTACCATCCCAGGAACCAGTCAACAGCCACCCACCAGAGCAACAGATCCCCTAGGCATAATGGCTGATGTACTCATATTCTTAGAGAACTCGAAAAGAAGCCTGTGAGAACCAAAACCGTTTCATGGAAGCTCTATTAACTCGAGTAGCACCTACCACCTCTCAACCGGCCGTGTGGGTTAGTCAGGTGATTTTCTCCAAACTCACCCTACCACTTTTGCTAAAGCTCTTGATCCACCGGACGCGAGTGATTGGTTGGTGGAGATAGAAAAGAAGTTGGATCTGATGGGATGCTCGGATGTAGAGAAAGTACGGATATCGTCACACCGGTGACGGACAAAGAGCCTACCGGTGGCTTAACTACAACCGCAACAGTGTCGTTGAGCAACCCATCACTTGGGCTGAATTCAAGATACGCTTCACTGAAACACATGTGCCTCTGGGAAGAATGGAATTAAAGAAACGGAATTTAGAGCTCTAACTCAAGGCGGAAAAAGATGGTGGAATATTTGAGTCGGTTCAATGATCTTTCCCGCCACGCTCCGGTGATGTCGACACCGAGGAGAAGAAAATAGAGAAATTCTGGATGGAATGCATCCATATCTGAAAATGCTCCTATCCATCCACAAAATCTTTGAATTCCAAGATCTAGTCAATGAGCCATAATTCGGAGAATGAATACTCCAACCTCACCAAGAGAAGGAAGAAGGCCAAAACCGATCACCATTCTTCATCCGCTCCTAGACGTCATCCTTTGTGTCGCAAAGAACCGCCACCAAGATATGGACCACCTCAAGAATGACCCTTCAACCCACCTTTCGCACCCAAAGAACCCAACAAAGAACCAAGTACCCTAGCAATTAAATGTGAGAAGTGTAGAGGAAACCACATGACGAAGGATTGTCCGAGGGACATAGGTGCATGCTTCCATTGTGGGCAGCTTGGACATCGTAAAATTGATTGTCCCAATCCGGAGGACATCCGAACCCCACCACAACCAAAGATTTAGGCCAAGACCACCGCCCAAAGACCACCACAACTCACCTATATGAAAGCATGAAGACAACCAACTCGTCACGAAGGAAGCCGAAAGGAGAACCGGCACGCCTATCACCCATGACCGCCAAACCGGTTGGAGAAGCATCAGGTGTAATAACTGGTACGTTATTACCTCCACTCTCCCCGGGTATTATTCTTTTAAATGCTGAAAGAACCCACTCCTTTTATCTTCTGAATCACTAGTGAAGAATTTTGCAAATTCTGAATTTTTGAAAATCACAGGAGTGAACCCACCGATTGGAATAGTCATCCGCTCTCCAAATAAGTATAGATGGCGATTCAGCAAGCTTCCACCAAGAAGTCAGTCAGGACCCAACCCTAATACCTCAATATTTGAACCTAGAGGGAACCATTTGAGGTGACCCTCACCTTTCTACACAAATCTCGACCCTTCTCTACAAGACGTTCAACCTTCAAAGGACCCCGTGAAGACTCTGGCTACAAAAACCCGTCAGTTAAGGAACCAGAAGATTTGCCCAAGAGAAATGCAGTAGAAAGATCACCCCGTCAGCGAAGCTTCGTGGAAAAGGAAGAAGCGCTACGCGAGCCTAGCCCAAACCCGTCCGCAGTGATTGCAATTTCGGGGACGAAATTTTTCCAAGGGGGGGAGGATGTGACGACCCGCACCATTTACATATTTGTTAACATAAAATATTTCCATTTCATTGCATCAAAAAGATTTTTACAACAGTTGTTTTACAATCATTTACAATGTTTTTAGCAGCAAGTAACTAAAACCCTAGTTCTTCTCTTCTTGCCGTCTGTAGTAGCAGTCTTCCTCGTCGCCTTGTCTCTAAGCGTCCGCCCATAGAGCCACCTCGCGACCCGTTTTCCTCGCTCACAAGAAAACCAGCAATTAGTTAGTAATCGTAATTGAAAGTATTCTTGTGAGCCGTAGTGTATAAAAGTTAAAGCGTGAAAGTGGCCGTCCGATTTCCGGCGCGAGAGTATCCGAGTACTCGAGAAGTCGATCCTTGGCAATCAAGATTCCTGCACCAACGGAGTTAGTCGGCCCTTGATCGCCAAGATATCCGCATCACCCAAGATCCTTCGACACTGTCATACGTGGGTCTCATCATCCAGATTATCGTAACCAAACACCCACTATTTGCATTTGCCGAAACCACAAATGCAAACCCTCACACATACCCCAGTAACCACACCTCACCAAACTTCACAGGGTGCAAACCACCATTTTCCGAGCTTCTCACAGAGCAAGCCATCAAAATATCACGCACAGAGACCCAAGAAGACCGGCGGCTCCCCGGCCGAGCCTAAACCCCAAAGAAACAAAGAAAGACCAAAGAATGCCTCTCCCTCAAGACAAAGACAAGCCAAGTGCATCCCCAAAGAAACAAAGCAATTAACCAACGGTGCATCTCCTCGGCAAAGAAGAATACCCTCCCCAAAGAATGCATTACCCAAATTAGCACCAAAGAAGACAACAAGACAAATGCATTCCCCTTCCGAATGCCAACAAGAATGCATTCCCCCACCACAAAGAATGCATCTTCCCAGTCTGACCCGACAAAGAATATAGCTACCAAGAATGCATTCCCCAAAGAAGTGCATCTCCCCCCAGCAAAGACAAACAAATTACAAAGAATGCATCCCCGAAGCTAACACAGATGCACCTCCCACTTAGCACCACCAAAGACAAATGCATCTCCCCAAGATAGCCACCAAAGAAGCTCAAATGCATCTCCCAAAGAGCCAACCAAGACACATACATCCCCTCAAGCCACCGGTTCTCACACCCAAAGAACACAAAGAATACATTCCCTCCCAAGCCACTTCCTGGATCCACAAAGCAAAGCATCACAAAGCCAAACAAAGCCAAGAACACAACCACATTTCCATTCCATTCCATTCCACAACCAGCAGAGGCAAGAACCGAAGGAGGTTGGTGAGCTCAAAAAGAAGAAGAAGAAGCAGCAGCTGAACAAGGGGCAGAGGAGGAGCCCTCAGCAAAGAAGCGGCGACCGGTAACCCAACCCAAAGAACAAAGAACGAGGCAACCAGGAGCGGGAGCAGAGAAGGAGAGCACCACCTAAGCCAAGATCGCCATCCCTTCTCCCCAACCTAGATCCATCAAAAGGTAACACCCAAAGACAAATCGGTTTTCATTGCTCATCATCCACACATCACGATCTCAAGAGAGCAATCTAGTAGCTACCAGTGCACCTCACCGAGCGGTAGGGAGTAGAAGGGTTAAGGAAGTTGGGTTACCTAGGGTTTCCAGAGAGCCGGGCCAGCCTTACACTGGAGCCATGGCGGCCGGGAGGCCGAGCCGAGCCGGGCCAGGGCCGAAGCCGGAGGAAGCGAGGTAGAGAGAGAGAGAGCGCGAGGTCGAGCCACGAGGGCCGGGTCGGGCCGAGCCACCAGGCACCGCGGAGTGGAGTAGAAGCGGCCGAGCCGAGCCGAGTTAGGTCTGAGCGGGAGGAGACGCCGAGCCGGGCTGGGAGCGAGCGACCGCCGAGGCGAGGCACAGCAGTGTAGCCAGGCCGCGCCGCTGGCGAAGGAGGCGGCCGAGCCGTAGCCGAGGGAGATGGCGCCCGGAGCCGGAGGCGATGGCGGCGGAGGATCCCGAGAGAGGGAGCAGGCGTGAAGGCGAGAGAGAGCGGGGAGGCGAGAGAGTCGGCGGAGAGCGGAGAGGCGCGAGAGGATAAGGGAGTGGGGGGCGCCGAGAGAGAGAGAGAGAGAGAGAGAGAGAGGGGTTAGGGGTTAGATTAGGGGAGAGTTAGGGTTAGGATTAGTGGGGATGGTTTAGTCGGTTTTGGTTAGATTAGCCGGTAGGTTAGGGTTTAGTAATTAAGTGATTAGAGAGATTAGGTAAATAGGTGATTATAGATTAGGGTTAGAATTAGTTGTTTGATTTTTGAGTATAGAATGTGAGTTTGGCGGTGACGGCAGTAGATCGAGTTTAGCCCTAGAGCGATTTTTAGCGGGAGAGTGCTAACCAGGTCTGGTTCCAAAAAGTTTTATTAAATTAAAATTTGGCTAACATAAGAGTCGTATTAGCATTTTATGCGTCTATTATCACTCAAACTCAACTAAGTATTTATTTATATATTATTCGTATCTCATTTGTGCTACAGAGGGCAAACCAGTGTCGACAGGAGAAGCTGATCAGAGATTCGTCATCGTCGACCTTTCCAAAAATTCTAAAGGCAAGCGATCCTCTTGAACATCAATATAGCTATTTTAAATGTAAACCGTATATTGCTCTATCATATATGTACTGCATCAAAACTATTTCTCAAAATCAAATTGAATTGAGATGATGAGAAAGATAAGGAAATTGAGATGAGATGAAATTGAGAATTACTATGTGGGTAAAGGGGGCCTTGGTAGAGAAAAGAGATGATGATGATGATGATGATGGTAAGAGGTGGGACCCTTTACCTACAGCTATAATATAAGGACTAACAAAACTCTTACTCGGTCAGATACCGTAAAATCAGTGCCAACCATTTCCCCGTTTCGGCGGGCAGAAAATGCTACCTGTTTACGTAATTACGTTCTCCACAACGGGAATGTTGGGCACGGAGGATAGCCGGCCCAAGGTGGAGTGTTGGGCACGGATGATAGCCGCCCCAACCAACATTGTTGGAACTCGGTGGAGGACTTGGTGCGCTCAGGACACCGACGGAAAACAATGGGTGGAGACTTAATCACGTAACCTGGAAAACGATCTGTATTCTGAACTCGAAGTCGCATCAAAGGAAATGCGATGGACCCAGTTCACAGAGAGTTCAGAGTAGCTATGGGTAAAGTGGTACAAGCCTGCGCAGTGCTATACAAATCATGAATTCATTCCAGTCTCCTGGATTGGAGTCTACGGGAACCACTGGGGGTCTTTCTTCTTTCCGAGTGACTAGTAGTATTTTCGGAATTAAAATTGCCACTTAATGTTTTAATGTTTATTTTGTAATGAGATGATTTTAGAATTTGTGATAAAGAACCGTAGATCAGTCAAAGTGCATTGTTTGCTATTAATGCTTGTCGAGTACTTCAGACTCAACCTTGTTAGTATCCTCCTTTGTTAGATCCTAGTCCTACGGAGCCATCCCGAGTGGGACGAAGGATTTGCAGTACCAATGCAAAGCAGAGGAGGAGAAGGCACCAGTGGCGAAGACCGAGCGAGATGGAAGCCATCTTTGACTCGTGGGACGCAGTAGGAGGTGGTAGTCGAGCAGAGCACTCAGAGGCGAGAAGCTCCCTTTTGTGTTGTGTAATAGCTTTAGTAAGAACCCTAGTCTTATGTGGCTACCATGTAATAAAGATGTCGATTTCTATTTTATTGTTCACTGCGCAACTCGATAAAATGGCTTGCTATTCGTCGGAGCGGTGTTCTACAAGGCAGCGAATAGTAATCCGATGCCTAAGTGTGATTACCTAGGGGTAATGACACGGACGCGTCAGTGGTATCAGAGCAATAAGATCGGGCCACGCTAATAAAATAGAAACTGTAGCAATACCTTAAGTATGCCCTTCTTGCTTGCTATATTGCACTAAATATTTTATTAATCCTTGCCTTCATTTCAATTTCGATTCCAAACCGCCCTCTTTCAAAAAGATATATATTATGTTGAAAAGCTTACCTCTTCTTAAAAGTGACATTCCTGCTAACGTAGAACCATATCTAAGTTAGTTCTTCTCTCGAGAAAGTGCGGGGGAGCGCGTTGTTGTCATAGGATCGGTGTGGTTGTCTTTTGTGAGTAGATGGTTAGATTCCAGCTCAACCTAGGATAGAAAATATAGGCTGTGGGTGCAATACCATAAGGTTTAGAGCTTAGTGCCTGGACTAGAGGCATAGAGTAGAACTCTGATATGGACCTGCTTTTCCAATTTTGGACAAGTCTGGACCATACTCTTTAGCTTCTTTACCTCTTCTTCTATATCAAGGTGTCCTATCTCACTTCTGCACATCAGATTTCCCGGACGAGTGGTTCGTGGCACTCCGAGCGTGTAGCTCTGGCGTACCCAGGAGCGAAATCCTGGGCGTACTCAGGAATGAACCCTGAGCAGTCCCAAATATGTGATTTGGGTGGACTCGAGCCAGATCTCGAGCGTGCCTGGGCGCGTGGATCCAGGGTAGCATAGGTTCGCACTTAGAGGCAAGCTCTGAGCAGTCCCAAACCTGTGGATTTGGGCGGTCTTGAGAACAGGATCTCAAGCGTGATTGAGCACGAAAGACTCAGCTAGTATAGGATTTGGATCTTTTTGCATCTCATTATTTCTTGATGTTATTTGATTATCTGCGCATGTCATAATCCAACTCACCCGCGGTTAACCTTCTACCAGATAAGTAATCCGTATGCCTAAGTGTGATTACCTTAAAGGTAATGACACGGAGCGTCACAGTTGCCCTTGTGCACCTCCAGCCAGTCCACCAGGGACCTCAAGTATTCGTCGGTCGTTCTCAAGCTCACACAGAAGTGCGTCCGAAGGGAGAAGGGCTTGCCAGCAATGTCCTTCACAGTGGCTCTCGCTGACGCTGCAGTGACCGCATTGCCGACGAATCCGTGAGGCGACGTCTTGTTCCTGATGTCCACCGCGAATAGCACCGCAGAAACCGCTCCTGGGTCTTGATAGACCGCCATTGTTCTTGATCTCCAGATGTGGCCTACCACTGCTGACTGCTTCAAAGCTGGCACTTGATCATGGCCTTCTCTTTCAGAGGGCAGATCATGCCTGAGCTGAATAAGACCGTCCTGAATTCTTGGCTCCTCTGCGGCTTCGAGAGGGAGGCCAGCACTTCAGCTGGCGAGGTGAAAGATGAGTGGACAGCGGCATTGGCCTGAACTATGTACTCCGGGAGCTCGAACTTGATATTGGGTGGGTGCCTTGCTGTGATGCATAATCTGTCCGTGTCCAGTGCATGGTCCTCCAGGTCTTTCCCTCTGAAGATGGCCCCAAGGTTGTTGAAAACTTGTCAGCTGACCTAGTGACCTTCCGTCCATGATGATGTGCTTCATCACAAACCCAAGAGAATACCCTCCGCATCTGAACTTTGTAACCTTCACAGAGAGTGTCAATCAGAAAAAGAATGGTTGCAGTGCCAGAGGTCAAAACAATGAAACCAAGATTTTAGACAAATTCTGAACATATCAGAAACCCGGTGCTGTGTTCTGATTTTTGGGTAAACTTAAAGTAGGAAGGACTAGTCAGCAGTGTTCCCCTAGGCTAGCCTGCCGCCGCGATTTTCCCCTAATCGGTAGGTTGGACGGCAGAGCCGCCTCGGCGATCCAAGGAGGAGCTAGGCAGCGTTGAGGCAGGCTGGTTCGATGTCGCCCCGGCCGAATCGACTTCGCCGCCGCTATTTCAACATCGCCCCTGTCGATTCCATCGTACCATTGGCCGGATCAACGTCGCTGTCGCTTCCACGCCGCTAATTCTGCTTCCCCGCCGCCGGATTTTGTCTCCTCCCTGCCGCTGTGTGCTGATGGGAGGGAACGACACTGGGGAGGAGATGAGGAAGCCGCGGGATAGGAGGGGGAGAATGAGAGAGCGAGAGTGAGGGCAGGGTAGTGTGTGTGAGAGAGAGAGAGATGCCAGCAGAGAGGGAGGCGGACTAGGCCAACCAGACAGTTAAGTTCAACTTTTTTTTCTTTCTTTTCTCTTCTCCATTTTCCCTCTCCTATCTCGCTCCTGACTGCTAGTTCTCTTATGGCACCTAGGCGGGCTAGGCGGCTACCCTCCGCCGCCCACCTTCCGTCTAGCGCCAATAGACTAAAAGTTGCAGAGGTATGATGCCGGCAAATGCATCATAAACCTAGATTGGTCCTTGTGAGTCAAAATTAAAATTTTCAATCCGCATAAGAAATAAGTATCGCATGTGCAGTTCTTCAGTCGTACCAGGGATTTATTATATCTAACTAAGTGCTAACCATCTATTTTATTTGAAGAATTCTCCAAATCAATATTAACGAGGAAATGCACAGGCTAACCTTAATCATGAACACTGGCGTATCTGTGAGCAGTGTTTCGCTAAGCGCTAGTCGACGACATACCATCATCTAGCACCTAATCACCACCTAGGCGGGGCTATATGGCCGTCTAGGTGAGATAAATTGGCTAAACGGGTTAAGAGGGCTGTGTCTAGCACCTAGGAGAACACGTCTGTCTGTGACGCTTGCAAACCAGCCCATCTCAATTATGAGATGCCAGAACGAAGTGTTGGGCAAGGAAAGTTCCCTAAGCTCATCCAGTCCGAAGGCTTGATGCTGCAATAGCAAACATGACCGCAGCATTGTTGCAGACCAACTCAACCTCTTATTTTCTATGTCAATCTTCAGTCTTCAAGCCAGGAAGTAGTAAGGGATCAGCAGCACCACAGACACTACGTTCTGACTATGTCAGCAATTTCGACAGTATTACAAGCAGGGGGAGCTCCATAGAAGAAGATATTCTCAACTGGAAAGACCAGTCTCTGGTCAATATTGGAAACTCAGCCACCTTGTTCCAGCTTCCATTTTGATTTGAAAGCTTAATGAGCCCAAGAAGACAAAGGCTTTCTATTCCCTATGGCTATTTTCATTGAAAATTGATTGGCTTTTCTCTGTGTTGACCAAATATATATGGGTATGGTACATTTACATCTAACAGTTAACACATTAAACATGTGAGTTAACACATTAAGTAATACAGGTTTTCTTTTGCAATTTCAGATATTAGGCAAATTAAGTCAATCATACAAGAAATGGTAAAAGTAAAAAGGATCTGTTTCCAATAAAACTTCTTAAAATGTACCGCGAAACAAGAGTTATCTGTCTATATCTGGTACAAAGCTTCAATGTAAGGCAACATAATCTCAGAGCCAAGAAAGAATCTAAACTTTTAAGCTACTGAGTGTTAGCTACCATTCGTCAACTGTATATCTGAAGAGTATAATAATTTTTTTAAAAAATCATACAGCGCAAATATATCTTGTCACAGATAAAGAGCATCCACATTTTGGCCCTTGTCATTGGTTCCAGATTCTTATTCCTGGTTTTTCTCTGCAATCTCCCTTTTATAGGCCTGCAGTTGTTCTTTAAATTTCTTGCTCTCTTCAAAGTTTGCCTTTCTCTTCAAAGCCTTCTGAATTTCATAAGTAGAGTAACATGGTATTTACAACAAGTTTTTTTTATAAAAAGAAATATTGGCTCTGTCGTAGGAATGAGTAAAAGAAAACAAGGGGACAAAAGCACTAACCTCCTGTCGGAAGCAACAATCTAGCTTGATTTTAAGGTCTGTGCACTCTCCAAAAAACTTCTTGACAGGGTGATCCAAATGGCACTTTTGGAATTCTTCAATAATCTGGAAGAACAAGTCCTAATGATAGGATTTACTAAAGTGATGCAACAATATTTATCAAATAAATTCATGTCCAGATGAAAATATTCAATGAGGTCTGGAGAAAATTGCAGAGGTACCTCGGCACACATAGGATGCCTGTGTAAAGTCAGAGGGGGATGCATTTCCAGAGATATATGGAAACCTCAAACTGCATAATGATCAACCATGTTAAAGGCAAAATTGTCCCATAAGAAGTCCCACAAACAAATGAAACATTCCAGCAAGAACACGTATCTTCCATACACTCATCGACACTTTGCCATGGCACAACTATGGACCTCTTTTGAGTAAAGTTTCATGGTCACAAAGAACCTCGAGAAGAGCACACAGGACCAAAGCTGGCCCACTTTTCCAATCTTTTCCAGTTCTAGGTAATTAATACTTATGATTTTGTAGCTCATTTGCCATCTATTACAGTGAAGCATCTCATTAGAAACACATGTGACATTTTTCCCAACTCATTCGTACAGAACAGTATAGATCGCTTTGTAGGATCAGGTAAACAACTAATTTTAACCAATTGGACCGCAAAACTTCCTTCCTGTATTCAAGAGACAAGATAGGTTATGTTTAGGGGTGTACCGGTGTAAGGAAGGGCTAACGAGCTAGCTAGATTGATAAAAGAGTGAGTACCTACGCACCTAATCAGGATCCTAAAAGTGCTCTTTTTTTCGTTAGACTCAAAACTGTTCTTGCCTTCTTGGTGAGAACATCGGAAACATTTCTCAACAAAAAAAAACAGTGGAAAATAAATTGACCCAGGTATAGCACAAAGATCCTGATTCCTGACCTTGCCAATCAACATTGCTAAAGAACGACCAAAATTTCTCAACTCAATGGACACATATACAAGCATACTCTGGAATGAAACCCGAAATCCCGAAATCTCAGAGGGGGGGATTCGCCGGAGGAAGAGGCGGTGGGCGGAGCGGAAGAGGAAGAGATGGGGGAGAGAGCGAAGTGCGTCGGGTGGGCGGCGGCTTCTGCTCCAAGACAAAAGTGAACAAAATGTTGGATTTTGATATCAAATAGTAAAGAAAATGGAAAGTGAGCCTCACATGAGTAATATACTGATTTTGGTTGTTCTCAAGTTCTATATTTTGAGTATCTTATCATGTTTACTTGACATGAAAAAAAACTACATGGTTATACGTTAATTTTGTTATTTAAATGCTGTGAAAAATATATTTTAATTATAATTATTGCTTCCAAAATTATATCTAAAAATATACTAAAATCACTAATTTTACAACAAAAAAATAATATGCCCGGCCGTTTATCCTGGCTTGATCTGTGCAGAGTTGGGTGGGCTACATTCGAGTTTGTCAGGCCCAAATCTTCTTAATCATCTTCTTCTACCTCCGGCCACCAACCGAAACTTCATGACATGCAACCACGGTGCCCTATGGATGGCTGAGTGAGTGGGGGTGCTAGGGGTGTACCTACACTCCGGCCAGAGGTAGGTGCGCCACCCTACGCCTTGATTGGGTCCACCCTTGTGTAGCATACCACTCGATGGCACAATTTCAATGGGAAATTGGTCTACCTTTTCCACTTTCTTTGTTTTTCTTTCTTTTTTTTTGGCGAGGGGCAATCGGCTTATTAGTTGCAGGAACACTACTGTATAACACCTCAACTCCAATTGCGTACTCAAACACTTGGACCATGTTGAACTAAAATAGCGACTAGAGGAGGTGAATAAGAGTCCACTCCTTTTCTCATAGATATTCAACTCCCTTTTATCTCCAATAGCTACGAGAAGCTATGAAGATTAAAGACTCAAAGTCACAGTAGAAGACTTGAGTTGAAACCTTGAAAATCAACCTTCACTAAACCTCGGTTGGTTTGACCGACAAGTAGAAGGTGGTCTGACCACTCCTCTCCACTAATAGAAAACAACACGACGATGGATGCACAAATTGACCTAACTTTTGATCTAGTGATCCAAATCACCTGAGTTTTCAGTCACAGCTCAACAAGAAGGTTATAAATGTATTCCAATTGAAGATCGAGACAATCATAGCCAAGGTTCCACGAATTTCTTGATTGAAGGCAAGAAAGCTCAAGGGGGGGGGGCTAAACTTGATCTAAAAGCTTACTCGTGGATGAAAGATGATCAAGATGACTTTAGATCAGATCCCACAAATCCTAGCAAGTTAGATCACAGCAAAAGACCAAGGTAAAAATTCTAAAACACAAGAACCCCAAAATCACCAAAGAGAGAGAGAGAGAGAGAGCTACAACAAGAACAAGAGAGAACCCATCTTGACACAAACTTGATTGGATTGATATAACAAATTGTAGGTTTATAGTCACTCCGCCATAGAGGACAAAAGCTCACTCACTAGGATCTAATTTTGCAATACATCTTTCTCAAACCCTAGCCTCCTCTATTTTCTCCACTTCCCCAAATCTAATATTAGGGTTTTCCAATGCTTCATTGCGCAAATCCTGAACCATCCCTTATATAGTAGAGGTAAGTCCAAAGAGAAAACCCATAACAGACACCCATTATACCTACACAAATAGGTCTACACTCATTCATGTTTTTCAAAGCGGATGACGATCCAAGACTCTTGAATCCGTCTCTCGTGTTCTTCTTCTCATGGCCTAAATTGCTTCTCCTTTGTGCTATTTTGCGCCACGGTTTTCACAAGGTCATCAGCCCGGTATTTTAGCGAATATACCAAATTACCTCTTCTCGATCATTCTCCATGACCGAATCCAATCATCGTGAAGTAATTCCATGTTTTGTCACACATAGGTTCATCAATAGCTTTCCTCATGTCAGCAAGTCTCTCCCATCCGGCTCCCACCGGACCACCTCGACACTTGCATAGGCCCAAGCCATTTTGATGCAATCCATTGCACCGAACTTCCCGTTCAGTCGTTTTTTGTCCATCTTACGTCTTCCTTGAGACCAACCACTTCACCTGATAAAATGAATCGTTCTGGACCTTAATTTCACAAACCAAGTCTCAATCATCCTCGCCGTTGAACGTAGTTGATGATTCCAAGCATCCCCGCACAATAAGAGACTAAGAAATCGATTCCAAGCATAAGTTCCTCGTAACTTGACCCACGTTAACCAAAACATACATCATGCAATACATATGCACTAATCACATAACTTTAGCCAATTCCCAAAATCACCACAGCTCACTGTGCATGAACTCACCATGGCCGGTCTGACCGTACTCTCTCGAGAATGCACCGACCAACCAACGACCGATCAAACCGAACCGTTTCCATAAAACACCTCTCTAGACTTCTCGGTAAAACTCTATCTAATTTCGCGTCCAGTCCCTATTTTCAATGGCACCTGAGGGCCGGTCAAACCGCTTAAACCAAATAGCAAATCCGACAATTTGCAAAACAGCCGATTTACCTCTAAACTCTTTGACAACAATGCCAATTATTCATTACTGAGATTAGAACCAAACAGACATGGTCTCCACAGTTGTAAATAAATGAAAGCAAAGACGAGCTTAACAACAAGTTTAAAATTGAAACATGAGCTAAACTGCTACTCTGCTAGAGTCGGCCACAGTCGTAGTTGGCATGCCGACGTGATTCGCTGCCTAGAAGAGCCAAGATGGCCACGCAGACAAGCTTCTTCACGAGCGATTTTGCACTTGCCAAGGTTCCCATAACGAAAGTCTCGAGAGACAGCAGAGCCACTCTCGGTCTCCTCTCCCTGACGTACTTCCCTACCGCCGCACCGATCTTCCCATGCATTTGATCATGGTCACTGCTTGTCACAGCACCACCGCCGTCCGGCACGGCCCGCGACAACGCCCGGGCGAGCACGACGGCATCCTCCAGAGCGGCCGAGCCGCCCTGGCCGATGAACGGCCCCATTACATGCATCGCGTCGCCGGCAATGGTCACAGTGCCTCTCTGAAACCTGCCGAGCATCACCCGCCAAGGGGGCTGGTACCACACCTTCGTCACGACCCTCAGCGACTCGGGATCGCAGCGCCGCACCATCTCGGCGACATCGGCGGGGCACTCCTGGAGCTTCTCGAGCACGTACTCCTTCGCGGCGCTCGCGTTGTTGCTGGTCTCTGGATCATATCACATGCATGTTCTTGAAAAATGTTAGTTCTCTCATGTCTGAATCACACCATGATCACCACAGCAAGATTTGATACAGCTTCTCTTCGTACCTGTGGAAGGGCTGGTCCTAGTCATGAAGAAATGGACTAGATTGTCGGTGACAGCAATGTGTCCGAGGGAGAAATCATCGCCTCTCAGGCGCAGAAACTCGGTTCCAAACATATGCCCTTGCGGATAGCTCGTAAATCCAAGGATGATCAAGCGAGGAAGCTGCGATGGAGCGCGTAATCCTAGATATTTAGCTACCACCGAGTTCGCCCCATCGCAACCAATCAGGACCTGTTAAGATCAGTTCGGTTGATACATCGTTGCAGACAATAAATTGGTAACTTCAGTATTGCATTGGACGCGTGATCAGAAACAATGCAATTCTGATTACCTTGGCCTTGATGGTACTACCATCCACTGTGGTAAGAACGGCGCCATGGCTGGTGGAATCTGCATCATCGATCGCTGCAATGTGACAGCCAAAGCGGATCGTCCCTGCAGGCAAGTTCTTGGCCAGTGTCTCAACCAGATCCTTTCTTTTCAAGCATCGGAGCTCCTTCCTAACCATTCAAGGAAGCAGGAATTGCTCAACTTAGTCCTTTCGTCACAAGATTACAGTAAGGGGTTGTTTGGAATGCGTGATTTTTATAGGAAATAGTTCAATTCTCGCAGGAATTGGAAAAAAGTTTGCAGCGTGTTAGTATCACTCAGCAAGATAGGAATGTATGGAACTATGGACCAACCTTGCAGGTACTAGGGTAGTCTTGTTCTGCGGCTGCCGCACGGTTCGATACCTGAAATGCCAGTCACATAACAAACATAACCGATTCTGGTAATCTGATGAATATTAACAATGAAAGGATGAGTCTTCAAAAAAAAAAAACTTTTTTTTTGAAAGGATGCACTGAAGAGATCAGTAAGTCTGGAAAAGCTTACGCGGTAATAAGGGTGGCAGTCTCCCTGAGCTCTGTAGCAACCCCGAGCTGGTGCAGAGCTCGCCATCCATTGGCATAAACGCCAATGGCCACGCCATCTGCTCGTAGCGTCTCAGACTTCTCCAACACAAGGCTAGCAATCCCTTTCCTGTATATATACAGGCCAACAGCGGATTGTTGTTGCTCACAGCACTTAGAAATAGCTTCGTCTATAGCGAAGAGAAACAAAAGGGCAAGCTGCAGCTTGTTATTTTCAATTCTCTAGATCTTATCTATATATGAATCTGAATCTGATTCCTCGTATGCCCATAAAACTGTATGCTACATCCATGATTTTATTTGGAGAAATTTTACGATATATTTTACTAGTATAAATCAAATCTGATAATTGATCTGTTAAAAGTAGAGAGTATTATGGGTTTTTTTCAACTAGGGATAAAAATATCACTCTTGTGGTATGTGATCCGCACATAAACAAATACAGTTTTACCCTCATTGTGATTCTACTATTGATACTAGCATACTGATATTGACAGATATAGTATAACTAAATCCCAACTAATCTCAACTATTAGATCAAGAAAAATGAATATCTGATATCAAATTGAGTGGACCGTAAAAGAGCTATTTATTCGGGCTAATTCTTCGAGTAGTGTGGCGTTGTGTTTCATTCGGTGGGCGCATACGCACCTCTGCTCAACAGAACATTTCCCTTTTTTTCATATAAAGATATGTGTCGAATTACCAAGGCTATAACAACAATTTCAGATGAAGATTTGATGTAACTAGATGCCGCACTAGACAAAAGTCAAGATCTACGAGATAGTGATGCAAGGTTGCCTAATCATAATTCAGAAAGTCGTAGTAGTGCTACTCTTCCAGAGAGGAAAGGGGAAAAAGGAAGAAAATGAGCAAGCGCTTTTCACCTGTGAAGAGCGAGAGCGGTGGCAAGGCCGCAGATGCCGCCGCCGACGATGACGATGCCATGGGCCTCCTCCTCCATGCCTTCTTCCTTCTTTTTTCACTCTCCCTCTCCGGGTATACAGTGGAGCTCCCGTGTTGCTGCTGTGGAGATGAGATGCGTACATGTTTCGAATGTCATATTTTGACCTTGGAGTCAACAATAAACGACAAAGCACGGATCTCAAAAATAAATGTGACGTGGACACGTGCTTATACACCTTGGAAATTTAGGGTACATGATAAATGTCAAAGCACGGATCTCAAAAATAAATATGACGTGGACATGTGCGTATACACCTTGGAAATTTAGGGTATATATAGCACTTTTTGAAATAGTATAGGTAGAAATGATCCTACATAAGTTGTATTTACAAAAATAGTTTCATTACCGTACCATACGATAACACCTCCCCTCACATCACGTCACGTCAGCTCGTTGTCGTACGGCTACCGTGCGGCAATGCACCTGTCGCCGCCACGTGGCATCCCCAACCGACCCCGCGCCACATCGACTGTTGCCACGACGCGAGTCGTCAGGCCAACGCACTGTCGCGATCATGTGGCCACTATAGTATTTTTTCTTTAAAAAAAAATATTTATGCATAATTTTTATATGAATTTTTAAATATAACAAATAGTCTTCAAAAAAAAATTAAATTTTTTTGTGGAGCCTCTTGACCCAATTTACTTAATTGGGTATTTTTTTTCAAAATTTAATTCAGAAAAATTTAATCTATTCTGATTTTTTCTCAAAAAGAAAGAAAACAAATTGCTACATGGTTGCCGCATGTTGGCCGCGCGGCAACCATGTGCTAGAGTGTGGTTGCCGCATGGTGGCTATGGCAATTTTTTCTTTTTTTTCAGAAAATCATTTATGTATATTTTTTAGAAAATTTTAAATATAGAAAATTGGCTCCAAAAATTAGGAAATGTTTTGTGAAGCCTGCTGACAAACTGTTCTTGCTTTTGTAATTTTTCAATATTTAATCCATTCTGAATTTTTATTCAAAATTTATTTAATTATACTGTTTGTAGGAATTTTTTAATATAGAAAATGGCGTCCAAACATTATGAATTTTTTTAAAGGCTCCTTACACAGTGTACTTGATTGTGTAATATTTTTTAGAATTTCATATGTTCTAAAAATATCTCAAAAATTAAGGGTTTAGGTCACGAAAATTAGAGTTTTAGGTTTCGGAAATTAGGGTTACATGATTTCATGTGACTTAGAATGTGTGAAGTTTAATACCACATGGACCACTCTAGATGCAGTAATCGCTATAGCAGTAGTGGCAGAATTTGAATTCAGTATACTTAATGAATTTTTGAGAAAAATTTAGAACGTATAAACTTTTGAAAAAAAAATTACACAAGCAGGTATACTGGGTCATGAGACTCCACAAAAAATTTATAGTTTTTAGAGCCCATTTGCTATATTGAAAAATTCCTACAAAAATTATGCATATATTTTTTTTTAAAGAAAAAAAATGATATAGTGCCACGTGGCGGCGGCAGGTGCATTGCCACAAGGGCGCCATGTGGCAACCGTTGTCGCACGGCTGCTGTGAGGCAATGGGCTGACGTGGCGGCGGCGGGTGTGTAGCCGCACGGCGGCCGTGCGGCAACGGGATTACATGGCGCGCGGGGAGGAGTTGCTGCATGGTGATCGTACGACAACGATGGTATATCTGCAAATACAACTCACGCGTGATCATTTCTGCAAATACGGTTTGCAAACGTGCTATATCCGCCAAAAATTTGACACCTTGACCATGGCGCTTGAGTGCATTATTAAAAGCTACCATCTCTATCCAAGTATCCAACACGTACCATACTGCATGTTAACACCCAGCAGTAGTGCTGGCGAAATGGGCGGCCCAACACGGCCAGGATTAGGTCTGATCTATCTCGGCACGACATATCATGTCGGTCTACGTGTCGGGAGTCGGCCCAGGCACGATCCATCAGTCATTCGTGTCGTCCTGGGCCGGCGCAAGCCCGTTTAGCCAGATGGGCCTTTTCGGCCCACTTAGCCCATAAGACCCGAAAAAAAAATCCAAAAAACAGAATAAAAAATCCAAAAAAAATCAAAAAATATGTAGAATTCAGAAATAGATATGAAAATTATAAAAAAGGAGACAAGCATATTGAAAATGTAATAAACAACTTTATTAATGTTCAAATGATTGTTTCGTTAAAACCTTTGCTAGGTAAAAACTCAATATGAGAAACCTTGGCAAATGAAAAAAGGTACAATCTATAGCTCTACATACATCCTTATTCTATGTGTCGTTGTCTAGGCACAGATTGTCAAACACCTCCGATAACTGTGGATTTTACACAGAGCGTTGTGTTTATGAATCAGCCTGTTCCTAGTCCTTCATAGTTAGAAGTATCTCTACTATCTCACTTGTGAGACTTGTTCTTCTCTCCTCCAATATTCTTTTAGAAAGACTGAAAGCAGACTCGGAGGAAACCGTTGAGATAGGAACAGTTAATACATCACGTGCAAGTATGGATAGCACGAGATATGTTAGCTTATGAGATTGCCACCATTGCAAAATTTTGAAGACTTCTGAGTTGAAATCCACCGTATCACTATCCAGATAGTTCGATAGCTCCCCACTCCTTGGGGTTCTTAGCTGAGTAGGCGGCACTGTAGAAGAAGAAGATTTGGGCCTGGAGGAAGAGCCACGAAAAATCTTTCCCCACATATTTGTCTTGCTACTTGAGGCAGGGGCTACTGGAGGTCGTTGCGAGCGGAATCCCCAGAACTTATTTTCATACCTTTGGTAAACCTCGTAAAACCTAGAATGAACTTCTGCAAAATAGTTAGTATATTCTTGCTCTATAGCATCACTAAGAAGATCAACTATACTACAAAATGCATCAATTTTAGCTCTAGGATCTAAAGCAAATGCAAATACATATAGGTAAGGGATTTCTCTCCAATATTTAAGGTATTTAGTTTTCATAGCAACAATAGCATAGTGTAAAACAAAGTTATTTTCATATATTTTCAATTGAGTTGCAATCTATAAAATACTACGCACAATGATAGGAGATGTTGGATAGGAGATAGATGACAAAACAACAATGGTCTCATAAAAAATTTCTAAAAATGACATTATCTTCTCAGCAACGAACTAATGTTGCTCAGTCAATAGTATACTACCATCAGTGCTCTGATAATGCGTTTGAATAAAAACAGAAAAAGACTCTTATATGGTACAAGACTATTAAGTATCAGGTAAGTAGAGTTTCATCTTACCTCCATGTCCAAACCAAACTTTCCTGGATGTACACCCATCGCCCTGCAGAAGTACTTATATTGTGCAATTCTTACGTTAGAGTTATTTAAGAAAGAAATCACATCGCAAAAAGTTTTAATATACGAACTCAACCTCTTCAAACCGCATTTGACTATAAAGTTAATAATATGACAAGCACATCGTTGATGTAACAAGAAGGAATCAGCGTATGTACTCAACACTGGAGTAAGAATATCCATGGCCCTAGAGTTCGAAGCAATATTGTCTAAACTAATTGAGAATATTTTGCCTGTAAGATCAAAGTTTCCCACGACTTTAATAATACAGTCCGCAATATTCTGACCCGTGTGTGATACATCAATTAATTTCAAACATATAATTCTTTTCTCCATTACCCAGTTTTTATTAACATAATAAGCAACTACACTAAGATAATTCTCTCTAGCCCGACCACTCTATATGTCCGAGGTTAGGGCTACCAAAAATGTGAATGTAATAAATAGTTCATTTATTTTATTACGACGTTCATTGTAGTATTTTATTAGATCCCTAGTTGTTGCCTGTCTAGAAATAGAAGAAAAACTAGGATTATGCGCAGTCCTAATGTATTTTTGAAAAGCCAGAAGACTCCCCAAAGCCTAATGATAAATTCTTAGAAACAATTAAACGATAGAGAGATTGACGGGCTACCTCTGAATGGTAGACCCTAAATACGCATCGCACTGCACTGCACTCAGTCAAGGTTGTCGCAGCTTGTGTCTATCTCATCACCAATTCTTGCTTGGCCCTACATCTTGTAGCATGTCTAAGCAAGTGTCTCATTCCACCTGTAGACCTTGCAAACAATTTGAATTTTGTAAATAGCATATGGTACCTCATTTTCCTATGCGTCTTGCTTAGTTGTCCTATCAAAATTCTCTCACACTTCCGATGTTGATGGTCTCGACCTCTTTGCTTCGGTTGGTGTGAAGCATGATGTTGCCGTGGAGCCTGATGATGGAACTCCGCCTTACCCTACCGATAGGCTTCAGGCATCCGCAGCCGTCTCCATAGATGCAATTTCCTTCGATTAAAATCTATATTCACAAAGAGCAAAGCTATCATAACTGTCCATAACGAAAACTGTAAAATCGAAACTAACACTATTATTACTTTCATCTTAGCATAATAAAAGTATGAAAAAAATAGCATTGTACCGCTTTTGCTAACTTGCTATCAAAAATTGAATTTCAAAATTTGGCAAAGTTTTTTTGAATTTTGCCAAATTATCTCACAACGAATTTGAATTTGCATACCAGAATTTGAAAGAAATATTGAGGAATGGAGGGATGCTTAATGACCGGGGGGGTATAGTGGGCTAGTGGCTATTTATAGAAAATACTTTTGGGATTTTTTGAATTTTTTGCCATCTTTAAAGAGCCAAACGATAAAAAATGGTAAAAAAATAGTCAAAAAATGACAACGACTGGATTTTAGTCGGGCTGTGTCGTGCCAGGCATGGCCCACGAGCCCATTGCGGCCCTCTTCCCTCACCCCTGTCCCCATGTCGCGCGCCCCTGCCCGCGTGCGGAAGTGGCACTCTGGTAGTGCGCCCGACGACCCGAGTGCGGCACTATCGCACCGCACGCCACTGCAGCTACTGCCTCCACCCTCTGTGTGACTGAGCCCCTTCGCTCGTCGGCCTCCTCCCTCCACAGTTCGCACCGGCCCGCGCCACCTCTTCCTCTCCTGCCAGCCTTCTCCCTCAGCGTCGTCTAGATCTCTGATATGTCTTGTTTGGTGTTCGTTTGTGCTGATTTGAGCTTTTTGTCGCTTGGATTTGAGGTTCTTGGTGCTGCATTTGGGGGAGTTCTCGGCAGGCTGATTCAAACATTGATCTTTTTTTTGGTGGTATTGTGTAGATAATAATCGGTCGTGGTGTAGTTTTGTGCATTGATGTGCGGTACTATTGCAGGGTCCAAATCCTCCAGCGTGCGGCGGGTTGAGATCCAATGGGGAAGTATCCTATGATGTGGATCAAGTCTGTGCTCTCTGAGAAGGAGTCGTCGAGGTCTGGCTCCACCAAGGCGAAGGATAAAGGATTTGTCATTATCGATATATGTCAATATATGTTATCCTTCTTGTGTACAAATGTTGTTAAAGATTGAATTTTCTGAAGGCTATGGAGTCGAGTAATGCAATTGCTTCTAGAGAGTACAAATCTGTTACTGTGATTGATCATTAATGTATTTGTTTGGTATCTTGATTTAAAAATTCCTTTGCATACATCTTAAATTGGTCAGAAGAAGGACACAAAACATTATGGTGCCGCCAAGGCCTTTGCCGACCGCCTCCCTCCTCGTCGGTCAGCGCCGCACCACCTCCTCTCCACCCGGCTCCCTCCCTCAGTGGCGGGCAGATGGGCCGTGCTGGGCTCATGCCGTGCCTGGCACGGCCTGACACTGTTCGTGTCGTGCCGGGCCAGCCCACCATGCCAGGGTAGCGGCCTAAGCACGACACGGGCCGGCACAACCCATGAGTGTGGGGCCATGCGTGCCTGAGCCGGGCTAACAGTGTGGTGCCTCAGGCCAGCCATGCACGCACGACTCTACCCAGTAGGCTAGCATCGACAGCTTGTTAAGCCTTTATACGCTGTGACAAAACAAAAGGAAAAAAGGTCATTGACAGTTTTTTTTAAAAAGAAAATAAACATGTGTACGATGCCTATTCATCCTTGGTCCTTGCTACACGACACTCTACATGCATGAAAGTAGAGTTTTTGACCGAAATATCACTGTTGCAGGCGTTTTCGATGAAGGTAGCGTGTCTCGCGATGTTTTGGAAAAAAAAATGGCCGCCCAGAGGAGCCTCACGCTGGCACGTGTGCAATTCCGCATGCTCACCACTCGGGCGTGGTGCATTCGCACGACCATTACCCAGACTTGGGGTCCGCACGACGACTACCCGGTAGCCGACTCGTCCGCACGGCCACTGTGCGGACTTCACCTCCTCTGCATGGCCACGGGCCGGAGCTCACCCATGGGGAAAGCTCGGATTCCCCATCCCATCCATCATTCAGTCGCCATCGATGCTTTTCTCTTTATTCCCCCGTCGCGTCCTATCGCATCGTGTGTATGCATGCATACATGCAATGCATAAAAGGGATTCCCTCCCGCCCGCGGCTATAAATTCCCTCCCATGCACGATTTCGTTTCTCATTCTCGCTCGGTCGGTCGGTCAGTCGCTCGCTCACTCAGCTTCTCGTTCCGTCTATTTCATTTTGTAGACGATTAAGCATCGTTTACAACCATTATTAGCAGCCATATTAGCAGTTATTTTTTCCCTTGCACGTATTTTCTTTATTAGTTGTCTAGTAAATTAGTCGTAGTAAAATATTCGTAGTTAATTAGCTGTAGTTATTTAGGTGTGCTTAATTTAGTCATTTTTAGATATTCATGATAAAATTTATGTGAGTTTTTAGTCGTAATTAATTAGCCATAGTTAAATTAGTCTTACATAATTAGTTAGTTGTAATTATTCAGGCATAGCTAATTAGTCACGAATTAATTAGTTGTAATTACTGAGTTTTACTCAATTAATTAGTCATAAATAGTTAGTTGGAATTAAGTCTTAATTAATTAGCCATCATTAATTAGTTACAATAATTTAGTCATATTTTGTCATATGTAACTAATTAGGCATCATTAATTAGTCATAATTAATTTAGTGGTTAGTAAGCCATAATTAATTTTTTTGTTATTAATCTGTGGTAATAAATATGTTGTAATTATTTCAATGATGTTTAGTTCATCGTCATTGATTTAGTCGTGTGTAATGTAGTTGTCATTGTGTAGCACTAGTTAATTTGTGGTAATTAATTAATTAGTCCTAATTAATTTAGTCACAACTAATTTAGTCGTATGTAATTTGGTCGTAGTTAATTACTGTATACTAACTTGTTGTCTATATTTAGTCGTAATTTATAATTTATGGTAATTTATCGTCAATATCAATTTTTCACTAATAATCTATCTCTTCCATCTCTTGCATGTCATGCTTCTATCGAAGCTTTTGGAACCCTTCTATGATGAGAATCACCGGTGCAAGTAGTGGATCAATGAGGACGCAGATGGCCCTCCACCTCGGGTGCTTCGGGCTTGTAGGGAATACTGGTAGCTCGACACTCGCTACGCCCCAATCCTTTGGGACACGGGCTTGTTGCTCTTTGCGAGATTGCTCTCCCTCAGACACCACTTCACCCTGGACGACAGTCTGCTGTCAACACTTGTCGACAAATGGAGGCCCGAGACGTACACTTTCCACTATTGGTTGGGTGAGATGATAGTCACTCTCCAGGACGTCTCATTCCTACCCGGTTTCCCGATCCGGGGTGAGCCACTTGTTCCACGCCGTCGACCTGCAGACTGGAAGGCCAGGCTAGGGCATCGGTTCAGCATACCTGTCCTGGGCACTTCCCGTGGCATCCCTTAGACTTGGCTAAGGCATTTTAGTCAATGTCCGAAGGATGCACCTGACGAGGGTGATTGGATGCACCCCATCTTACCTTCATCATCTCTTTGGTTCGGTACTATTTTCCACAACACAGGGTGATTGGATGTACCCCAGCTTCGTTCGCATCACCCAGTCTTTGACTAACGCGGAGGCTAGGGTGATGCCTCAGTACAGATGGGGATCAACCGTCCTTTGCGCCACATATAAGGGGTTGTGTGGCACTTCGAGGCGCGACACCGGTGTGAAGCCGAGCCTTGCCATCTGCTATGAGCTTCTACAGCTAAGGAGTTGGGAGCACTTCCCTGTTTGGCGACCGTCTTTCGAGAGAGCAGTGCACCCCGTACCCCGAGTTGCACGACTCGATAGACGGACCCACTATGGGCTACCGGATGGGCGGTTTGCCGCAATTGCTTGGCGAAGAACAGATCGAAGGTGCTACTCGTTTTTTCACAACGAGTTCGAGTTATTGCACGACAACGACATCATCTAGGCTCCATAGAGCCCAGATTTAATGGACACGGTAGCACCACATGGGTTGCCCAGATTTTCTGATGCTGATTTCGCCGGGTGTAGAGTTGATAGGAAGAGTACTTCTGGCACTTGTCATTTCTTGGGCACATCTCTTGTTTCTTGGTCTTCTAGAAAAGCAGTCTTACATTGCCTGATCGAGGCCGAGTATGTAGTCGCGCCGATGGTTGCTCTCAGGTTCTCTGGATTTTATCCACGCTGCGGGACTATGGGTTATCTTTGGGAAGTGTTCCTCTTTTCTGTGATAACACTTCTGCAATTAATATTGCCAAAAACCCAGTGCAACATTCCAGGACTAAACGCATTGACATTCGATTTCATTTTCTGAGAGACCATGTTGAGAAAGGTGATGTTGTGCTTCACTTTGTAGAGTCGAGCAACGACTTGCGATATTTTCACTAAGGCTCTTGACTCTTCGCTTTTTCTTTGCTTATGGGAGAGTTAGGGTTATTAGTCCTATTAATTTTTTGAGGGGAAGTTGCTCTTTTGCATTCATTGTATCATAATGCATGTTTTAATTCATTTGTCTTGCATTGTATAATAAAATTAGTGGAGCTTTGATTATTATCCTTGTATGACTTGATTTCATCTTCTATACCTTGTCATATCAAGTGATAGTCCGCTAGACTTCTTTATGGCTCCTCGTGTTTGGCTTAGCTTTTGCCTTGCTAGCTTTATATCTGTGAGCAATTTGAATCAAATCATGTCTTGTTGGATCTTGTGACTAGTTTTGCTCTAGTGATCCTCTTATGACTCTCGCCATGTCTTACAGGTTGAATTGAGTCTTGAACTTATTCTGAGTTGAAAAATGAGCTTTTATCTTATTAAGTCAAGCAAATGAAAATGAGATTTTAAATGCGAAAAAACTGATCTCACCAATCCTTTCTCATGAGACGGCTTGCCATTGCACTAGGCATGAACTCAGGGGGAGTTTTGGATGACCTAGATCATTCTTTTAAGCTTATCGCTTGAGATGGTCGCGGCAAGGCTTGAGATCTAGCATGACAAAAAAAGAAAAGGAATTGCCCAAAAAGGGCTAAGTGCTTGAGCTTTGCTTCAAAAGAATTCTCTTAATGCTCAAAATGCCTCAATTCTTGTTTTGAGTCTCTTTTTACTTATAGACATGGCTTGACTCATTTTTGGTTGCTTAGAGTGAATCTATGATATTGAGCAACCTTTCATGATTTTAATTCATTAATCTCAGATTCTTTGCTATCTTGGTTTTAGCCTTGCAGTACATGTTTTGCCATGATTGAATATAGCGTCTACTCTTTATATGGCTTGGTATAATACTTATACTGTCTCCATGTATAATGGTCATGGCTCCTCTTTACTAAAGTTCAAAAATAAAGTCATTCCTTCATGCTCTTTCTTTTTCATGCATCTTGATGAATTCATTGTCAAAGGGGGAGAAAGATTGTGAAGAAAATGATGTTGGAGCTTTTGGTTTCATACTCAAGGTTTAATATAAAAGAACTTCATAAAATAAAAATTTTGAACCTTTTGAAAATTTGTGATCATAGTGAGTTAAGTCTTGTGGTTCTATTGCCTTTTCCTGATTTCATTTGCAATTGAAAAATACTCACAATGATCAAAGGTCAAATAGAAAAATTGCCTTTCATTTGGACCTAAGTGAGATTTTTGGCTACTTTCTGGAAATTGATTCATTGCCTTATCTCACTTGCCTATACTATTCTGAAGCCAGCTTGGTCGGTTCCTAAGCTTTTTCTTGCTTATGGACCAAGTTGTGCCTTTATGCGAAAACGGCGAATTTTTACTTTTCATTTCGAAAAACCACATTTTCTTGAAAATTGCCAATGTGTTCATCAAGGGGGAGATTGTGGATATCGTGAGGATATGTGCACGATCTCAGGATGATGAGTCAATTGGCAATGGCGTTGTTGGTTTGCAAAATCTCGCGTTTTCGGGTTTGCTTCATCTTTGTCGGACCACACAGCGGTCGACCGGCGTTGCGTGGTGGTCGACGCCCGTGGGACTGATCGGGCCGGCGATGGTGGCGGTCGGACCGGCTGACCTAAAGTTGGATTTTGGGGCTAATCCAAAAATAGGTTGTGTAGGCAAGTGAGGGGAGTCTCCTGGATGTGGTCCCATCATTTTTGGAGCTCCCAGTCAAAAGCTCTATTCGTTTGAAAATTCCAGAAGGTTTCGGAATTTTGAGTTGAAATTTTGGCTAAGTCCTTTGACCGGTCCGACCGCCGTTGTAGGAGCGGTCCGACCGGCATGAAATCGGTCGGACCGGCCCGTAAGGCGATCGGGCCGCAATGGCTTGAAGGTTAGCCAAGTGTTGCATTGAGTTGATTTTGATTGTGTTATTATATGAACTTCAATGCTTTATTGTTGTATATTGCATTGCGGAACTGACGTGGGTCAAGTTGTGAAGAACTTGTTCCCGGAAAGGATTTGTCTGTCTATTCTTTGTGCGGTGGCTTGCGAGTCAACGGCGTCAGCGGTGAGTGGATCGGGACTACGCTTGGAGAGCCGAGGTCGAGCGATCATGGATACGGGTGAGGTCGTGTGACTCAAGCAGTGCGAGAATGGGCAAGACGGATCGAGCAGGTGGTTCGATACATTTGGTTGGATCGGTGATGCGGATATCGGTGCGAGTCTCGGGAGGTTCGATGGGATTCGGACAAGAGAGGCTTGGCGACGCGATGAGAACCGCTGATCAACCTACACGTGGTGAAGCAGGCGATTGCTTCAAGTGTTATTTGTGTGTGGGTCCCATGTGTATGTGACCCCAAAAAGGAAACCCTAGCTCTCTAGTATAAATAGGAAAGAGGGAGATGGAAAACCTTCTAAGCATTCATTTTAGCCCCTTCTTCCATTTCTAGGGTTTGGAGGAGAGGAGAGGAGAACTAGGGTTTGGAGTGTGCTCCTTGTTGAGCTCTAGCCCTCCTTGTTGGAGAGGCTTTGTAAGCATCTTGTGTAATCGAACAATCTTGTGATGCTCAATTGAAAGATCGTTTGCTCCCTTTTGTGTTCTTCTCCCTTTTGGATGATTTTGGTGCTTCCTTGATTCAAAGGTTCATGCTTGGTCTCTTGGCTTACTTTATCTTGCTTTGATGTGTGGGATTACTCTTAGAGTCATCTAGATCATCAAACCCCCACAAGCAAGTCTTGAATCAAGATTTTCATATTTCTAGGGTTTGTGCACTTCTTTGGTAAAATCTCGAGAGATCGATTCTCGAAGTGGATCGACGGATCGTCGCTAGAAATAGGTCTCTAATATCATTAGGAGGTGTGCTCGAAATTTGGTCAAGTTTTATTGGTGGAATCAAAAGTTGGATCAAATTTCGTTTTGGATTTAGGTGGAGTTTTTGATCTTGGACTCTACCGGTCCGACCGGTCCTTCAACGCGGTCCGACCGCGTGTATTCGAACCGCTGGTTTGCCGGGTCGAACCGCATCCACCGGTCCGACCGCCTTGATTAGTTCTTCGGTCGGATCATTGGTTGACCGTCGGTCCAACCGCCCATGGTAGCCGGTCAGACCGCCAGTACCCAGTAAGGAACAGTGAGTTCTTTTCTCCGTTTGTGTCGTATGGTTGAGGGGTTTATCAAATCCAACACAAGGCTTCCGTTGTGTGCTTACTGATCTTCTTAGCTTTCATAGCTAAAGGAGTAAAGTTCGTGTTGGTTTTTGATTTAGGCGAGAAAGTTTTGAAAGCGCCTATTCACCCTCCCTAGTCGCCTTTCCGGTTCTACAAGTGGTATCAGAGCCGGTTAGCTCTTCTCATAGATCTTAACCGGTCTTTGGAGCCATGGCAACTGACAAGTACTCAACCAAGCCACACATTTTCGAAGGAGTTGACTTTGCATACTGGAAGGCTCGTATGCAACCATATATCGAGGCTCAAGGGCACGCTATTTGGCTAAAGGTGAAAAATCCTTATGTCGTGCCAGCCGATGACGATACGATCACTCCAGATGTGGAGGCCAACAGCAAGGCTCGGAATTATTTGATCCAAGGCCTTAGTCGATCTGAGTTTGAGCGTGTTGCTCACTTGCGGTCTGCTCACGAGATCTGGCGGACTCTTTGTGACTATCATGAAGGGTCCACTGCGATCAAGGAAGTGAGACAGAACCAGCTCAAGAAAGTATACTCAAAGATCGAACAAAGGCCTGGTGAGTCTTTGAATGAGCTGTGGGGAAGATTCTCTAAGATTCTTCATGATCTCCGTATTTGTTGACTGGTATTTCTGAGTGCGAGAATGCACGCCCGACTTACAGGTGCTCTTGATGTGAAGGTGCGGGAATGAAGATCACTTCCATCAATGACAACAACTGTCATGAGTGAACTTACCATGGATAAGCTTTACTCGAGGTTGAAGGCGCATGAGATTGACTTTATCTCGCGTCTCCCAAGACAGAGTCGATGGCATTAGTGGTCGACAAATCCAAGGGTTGTTCTTGAGTCTCTTGATTGTAGCTCATCCGGTTTTCATTATCGCTTTACATTCTTTAAGTGATGAGCAACTAGAGAAATTGCCCGAGGATGACTTAGCCTCCTTTCCACCAAATTCACAAGAGCGTATAACAAGGTGAGGAATAGGAGTAGAAGTGGACCTATCACATGCTTGAATGTGGTGAGCCAAACGACATTCGCTCCAGTGCCCCAAGCTAAAGGGCAAGGAGGAGAAGGAGACACGAAGACATCCCGGAGAGGATGCTAAACCCAAGAAGACAAACTATCGAAGTTTGTCGGTAGGGTCCTTGCCGCTCTTGAGAATGTAAATATGAGCGATGTGGACTCGGAAGCGGAGGACGACGAGTGACTCGTGGCAAGAAGAAGGCGCATGACTTCACGGCATGTGTTTCATGGCCAAGAACGACCACGACAACGACTCCTCCAACAATGAGGATCCTTTTAGTGATCGATGAGGTATGCCCTTCTATTCTCGACATGAAAAGGGCGTTGGTGCTTCTGAATGAAATTGCATAAGCAAGTAAAAATGATTAAGAAGCGAGGACATTATGATTGATAATTTGAACCTAGAAGTGGTTAGGCTAAAATCTATTAATCCCGATGATTTTGTGAATCTGCACTAGCTTGCTTAATGACTTGACAAGCTTAAAATCTGCTCATTCCTCTGTCACCAATCAACTTAAAGATGCTCTCGATGAACTAGAATCTCTCAAGTCTAGTTCTCGCTTGCTTAGATGCCATTTCACTTGATGTGAGCGCCATGGAAGCTATCCTTTAACTTGCTCAAATTGTGCTTTGCTTGAATTAAAGCTGGATAGCTCCTTAAAAGAATTGCAAAAATTTGATGCTAGTCATACATGCTCTCATTGTAAGAATAATAAGATTAAGATGCAAGAGATGAAAGAAATGCTAGTTTACTCTAGAGTTGCATCTTGTGAAAATTGTCCCAAGCTTACAATTGAGATTGAAGCCTTAAACAAGACCCTTGAAGAAAAGGCTAAAATTGAAAGATCCATGTCTTTTTATTGCTTCTAAGAAAGTTATTGATTCTAACTCTTGTGCTTTAAATCTGAAGTTGAAACCATGATTAATCGATTCAAGAGGCATTTAGAGTCAAATTTAAGGAAGCGATTGAATAGGATTAGAGAATCCTATTGTGTGTCTTGTGAGGCCTTCAAGGTGGAAGTGGCCCTTCTTAAGAGCAAGAGCAATGAGGTAATCAAGTCTAGCAAGTGCACTAGATGTGAGGGTTTAATGAAAGAGAATGATTACCTCAAGGTGACTCTTGAGAAGTTTTCAAGTGGGAAAAGAAACTCAACATGATTCTTGATCAATCCAAAGTGAGTGTGAAAAATAGTGGTCTAGGTTTCAATCCCTAGAGCATTCAAAGAAAAACCCACCTAGGATTGCTAGAGTTGTGAAGAATGGTTTGTTTGAGCTAGAACCTACTAAGCCATCCGGGTTGTTTTCAAATCCATGGTTTTGCTCAAACTCTTTACGGCAAGAAAGGTGCTTTCACTCATGCATGCAGACCTCTCAAAGGTCGATACCATTGCACCTTCGCAAGAAAGAAGGCCATCTTGTTGAGTTACGCTTTGGAGAGCAAAGCTTGAGAGAAAAGAGAGGATGGCGTTCTAAGATCCATTAGAGGAGTCCCTTCTCCATTTGTAGTCTCTAGAGCTAGGCGACTGTTTATCGCACCACACATAGGCCTAGATTTGTAGAGAACTTTGTAGACTCTTTTGGTGGGTCTAGGCAGCGTGTTGGATTAGGACATCGTGAGGAGAGACCACGGGTAGCATCTAGACAGGGGGAGTATCGATCTTTTGGTAGATCGTTTCGGAGAGGTCTAGGTGGTTCTCATGTGCATCCTTATGATTTTATTCCTGATCATGTTTCTGCTATTTCTACTGCTGCTCCTAAACATCGTGCCTCTCAGTACTGGATTTCTCGATCATTTATCACTAACCCCAGTACTGAGGTACGGATATTTTCTGATTGTGCTTTTTAGGTCCGTCGTGCGAGGAAGGAGGACATATGGCTTGTTGACTCCGGGTGTTCTCGACATATGACTGGAGATTCTAGATGGTTCTCCTCCCTCACACGTGCATCCGGCAATGAATTGATTACATTTGGGGATGCTTCTACCGGGATTGTGACTGCAAAGGGCACTGTGCGTGTCAACGACAAGTTCATGCTAAAAGACGTCGCTTTGGTAAGTAAGCTGAGGTATAATCTTCTATCTGTTTCTCAGCTGCTTGATGAGGGTCTAGAAGTGAGGTTTAAGAGAGGTGAGTCAGAGTTCTAGATTCCTCGGGTGAGCTTGTTTTGAGATCTCAGTTTGAGAAGATCTTACGTGCAAATTTGATATTTCTTCATTTCCAGTCCTAGGTGTCTTGTAGCCTCTGATTCTCATGACCTTGTTTTGTGGCATCGTAGACTTGGGCATATAGGTTTTGATCATTTGTCTAGAGTCGGTTGCAAGGACTTGATTAGAGGTTTGCCTAGGTGAAGGCATTAGAGATCTTGTGTGCTCACCACAGTAGACATGGTAAGATGGTGTCCGCTTCCCACCCACCTCTTACTTTGGTAATGGTGATGGACACAGATGACTTCTTCACTTAGATCTGATTGGTCCTTCTAGAGTTAAGTCAGCTGGTGGGAAATGGTATGTGCTGGTGGTTGTGGATGATTACTCCAGGTATTCATGGGTTTATTTTCTTGCTTCTAAGGACGAAGCATTTGGATTCTTTAGAGATTTGGTCCTTAGAATTCTTTGTTGATATACCGGAGCTTTGAGAGCCATTAGGAGTGACAATGGGACAGAGTTCAAGAATTCTTCTTTTTCTACCTTCTGTACTGATAGGGGAATTGAGCATCAAGTTTTCTTCTCCTAGAGTTCCTCAGTGAGAATGGTGTTGTAGAAAGGAAGAACAGAACCCTTGTAGAGATGGCTCGGACCATGCTAGATGAGCATTCTACTCCTAGGAGATTTTGGTGAGGCGATCTCTCGCTTGTTATATTTCCAACAGGGTTTTCTTGAGATCTGTGGTTGGAAAGACTTCTTATGAGCTTAGATTTGGTCATTCTCCCAAAGTCTCTCATTTCAAGATTTTTGGTTGCAAGTGCTTCATTCTTAAACATGGCAATCTTGATAAATTTGAGTCTAGATGTTTTGATGGCATATTTCTTGGATATCCTGCTCATTCTCGTGGCTATCGTGTTTTTAATGTTGACACTAACAAAATTGTTGAGACTTGCGAAGTCACTTTTGATGAGGCTAGTCACAGTACTAGACCCGATGCTTGGTACAGAGTTCTGAAATTCAAGGAAGCATTTTAAATCGATGATGACTCGAGGATGAAGAACCAAACCATCCTCCGGCTACTTACGAGAGGGTGGAGAGCACTGCTACCACTACGTCGGTTTGGTGGCGACCTCCTCCTATCCCCACCGACGATCTGAGTGGCTCTGTTCCTACCTCCACAACTCATGAGGTAGAGGCCACGTCTGCACCAGGAGCACCACTTCGCATACAGCGACAACATCCACCTGAGCAGATGATTGGGGATCTTCAAGAGCGAGTCACTCGCTCGGGTTTATTCTCCGATTCTCATGCACATTACGCTTTTGTCGCTTCCTTTGAACCCGAGATATCACCCATGCTTTATCGATGCCTCTTGGGTTAATGCCATGCATGAAGAGCTTGAAAATTTGAAAGAAACAAAGTCGGTTTTTAGTTGAGCGACCTTCCGATTCTCATGTTATTGGAACAAAATGGGTTTTTAAAATAAGCAAAGTGAGGATGGATTGGTTGTTCGCAATAAGGCTAGACTTGTAGCTCAAGGTTTTTCCCAGGTAGAGGGCTTAGACTTTGAGGAGACCTTTGCTCCAGTAGCTAGATTGGAGGCCATTCGCATTCTTTTAGCATTTGCAACATCCAAAGGTTTCAAGCTTTTTCAAATGGATGTTAAAAGTGCTTTCTTGAATGGCTTCATAGAAGAAGAGGTCTTTGTCAAGCAACCTCCTGGTTTTGAAAATCAAAATTCCCAAATCATGTTTTTAAACTCTCTAAAGGCCTGTATGGATTGAAACAAGCTCCTAGAGCTTGGTATGACAGGCTTAAGAGTTTCTTGCTTGAAAATGATTTCAAAATGGGAATGGTTGATAAAACCTTGTTCACTCTCAGGCATGGCGATGATTTCTTCTTTGGTTGATTTATGTGGATGATATTATTTTGGTGGTTCTTCTCATACTTTGGTGTCTAGATTTTGATTCGATGAGCGGTGAGTTTGAGATGAGCATGATGGGAGAGCGACATTCTTCCTTGGTCTTCAAATCAAGCAAGCGAAAGAAGGCACTTTCGTTCACGAGTAAGTATACAAAGGACCTTCTTGGCGCTTCAATATGGGAAGCAGTAGGCCAATGTCTACTCCCATTGCTACAACCACCGTCTTTGGACCACGATGAGGATGGAGAGTCGGTGGACCAGAAGGAGTACCGTAGTATGATTGGCTCCCTCCTCTATCTTACAGCGTCGAGGCCGGACATACAATTTGCCGTATGTCTGTGCGCTCGCTTTCAGGCTTCCCCTCGTGCTTCTCATCGTCAAGCGATGCGTCGCATATTCGGTATCTTCAAGATACGCTTGACTTTGGACTCTGGTACTCTTCTTCTTCGGCTCTTTCAATTCGAGCATTTTCTGATGCTGATTTCGCCGGGTGTAGAGTTGATAGGAAGAGTACTTCTCGCACTTGTCATTTCTTGGGCACAACTCTTGTTTCTTGGTCTTCTAGAAAACAGTCTTACATTGCCTGATCTGGTGAGGCCGAGTATGTAGCTGCCTTGATGGTTGCTCTCGGGTTCTCTGGATTTTATCCATATTTGGGACTATGGGTTATCTTTGGGAAGTGTTCCTCTTTTACGTGACAACATACGCAATTAATATTGCCAAAACCCAGTGCAACATTCGGGACTAAACACATTGACATTCGATTTCATTTTACGAGAGACCATGTTGAGAAAGGTGATGTTGTGCTTCACTTTGTAGAGTCGAGCAACGACTTGCGGATATTTTCACTAAGGCTCTTGACTCTTGGCGTTTCTTTGCTGCGGGGAGAGTTAGGGGTTATTAGTCCTATTGGGCTGTTTTGAGGGGGAAGTTGCTCTTTTTGCATTCATTGTATCATAATGCATGTTTCAATTCATTTGTCTTGCATTGTATAATAAAATTAGTGGAGCTTTGATTATTATCCTTGTATGACTTGATTTCATCTTCTATACCTTGTCATATCAAGTGATAGTCTGCTAGACTTCTTTTATGGCTCATCGTGTTTGGCTTAGCTTTTGCCTTGCTAGCTTTATATCTGTGAGTAATTTGAATCAAATCATGTCTTGTTGGATCTTGTGACTAGTTTTGCTTTAGTGATCCTCTTATGACTCTCGCCATGTCTTACAGGTTGAATTGAGTCTTGAACTTATTCTGAGTTGAAAAATGAGCTTTTTATCTTATTAAGTCAAGCAAATGAAAAATGAGATTTTCTGTGCGAAAAAAACTGATCTCACCAATCCTTTCTCATGAGACGGCTTGCCATTGCACTAGGCATGAACTCAGGGGGAGTTTTGGATGACCTAGATCATTCTTTTAATCTTATCGCTTGAGATGGTCGCGGCAAGGCTTGAGATCTAGCACAGCAAAAAAAAAAGAAAAAGGAATTGCCCAAAAAGGGCTAAGTGCTTGAGCTTTGCTTCAAAAGAATTCTCTTAATGCTCAAAATGCCTCAATTCTTGTTTTGAGTCTCTTTTTACTTATAGACATGGCTTGACTCATTTTTGGTTGCTTAGAGTGAATCTATGATATTGAGCAACCTTTCATGATTTTAATTCTGTTAATCTCAGATTGCTGCTATCTTGGTTTTAGCCTTGCAGTACATGTTTTGCCATGATTGAATATAGCGTCTACTCTTTATATGACTTGGTATAATACTTGTACTGTCTCCATGTATAATGGTCATGGCTCCTCTTTACTAAAGTTCAAAAATAAAGTCATTCCTTCATGCTCTTTCTTTTTCATGCATCTTGATGAATTCATTGTCAAAGGGGGAGAAAGATTGTGAAGAAAATGATGTTGGAGCTTTTGGTTTCATACTCAAGGTTTAATATAAAAGAACTTCATAAAATAAAAATTTTGAACCTTTTGAAAATTTGTGATCATAGTGAGTTAAGTCTTGTGGTTCTATTGCCTTTTCCTGATTTCATTTGCAATTGAAAAATACTCACAATGATCAAAGGTCAAATAGAAAAATTGCCTTTCATTTGGACCCAAGTGAGATTTTTGGCTACTTTCTGGAAATTGATTCATTGCCTTATCTCACTTGCCTATACTATTCTGAAGCCAGCTTGGTCGGTTCCTAAGCTTTTTCTTGCTTATGGACCAAGTTGTGCCTTTATCTGCAACGGCAATTTTACTTTTCATTTGAAAAACCACATTTTCTTAAAATTGCCAATGTGTTCATCAAGGGAGATTGTGGATATCGTGAGGATATGTGCACGATCTCGGGATGATGAGTCAATTGGCAATGGCGTTGTTGGTTTGCAAAATCTCACGTTTTCGGGTTTGCTTCATCTTTGTCGGACCACGTGACGGCGACCGGCGTTGCGATGGAGGATCGGACCGCCCGTGGGACTGATCGGCCGGCGATGGTGGCGGTCGGACCGGCGACCTAAAGTTGGATTTTGGGGCTAATCCAAAAATAGGTTGTGTAGGCAAGTGAGGAGTCTCTGGATGTGGTCCCATCATTTTGGAGCTCGATCAAAAGTTCTATTCGTTTGAAAATTCCGAAGGTTTGAATTTTGAGTTGAAATTTGGCTAAGTCCTTTGGACCGGTCCGACCGCCGTTGTGGGAGCGGTCCGGCCGCATGAAATCGGTCGGACCGCCCAAGGGCGATCGAGCCGGCAATGGCTTGAAGGTTAGCCAAGTGTTGCATTGAGTTGGTTTTGATTGTGTTATTATATGAACTTCAATGCTTTATTGTTGTATATTGCATTGCGGAAGGCAGCGTGGGTCAAGTTGTGAAGAACTTGTTCCGGAAGCGATTTGTTTGTCTATTCTTTGTGCGGTGGCTTGCGAGTCAACGGCGTCAGCGGTGAGTGGATCGGGACTACGCTTAGAGAGCCGAGGTCGAGCGATCATGGATCCGGGTGAGGTCGTGTGACTCAAGCAGTGCGAGAATGGGCAAGACGGATCGAGCGGGTGGTTCGATCTGGTGGTTGGATCGGCGGTGCGGATATCGGTCGCGAGTCTCGGGAGGTTCCGATGGGATTCGGAGAAGAGAGGCTTGGCGACGCGATGAGAACCGCTGATCAACCTACACGTGGTGAAGCAGGCGATTGCTTCAAGTGTTATTTGTGTGTGGGTCCCATGTGTAAGTGACCCCAAAAAGGAAACCCTAGCTCTCTAGTATAAATAGGAAAGGGGGAGATGGAAAACCTTCTAAGCATTCATTTTAGCCCCTTCTTCCATTTCTAGGGTTTGGAGGAGAGGAGAGGAGAACTAGGGTTTGGAGTGTGCTCCTTGTTGAGCTCTTGCCCTCCTTGTTGGAGAGGCTTTGTAAGCATCTTGTGTAGTCGAACAATCTTGTGATGCTCAATTGAAAGATCGTTTGCTCCCTTTTGTGTTCTTCTCCCTTTTGGATGATTTTGGTGCTTCCTTGATTCAAAGGTTCATGCTTGGTCTCTTGGCTTACTTTATCCTGCTTTGATGTGTGGGATTACTCCTAGAGTCATCTAGATCATCAAACCCCCACAAGCAAGTCTTGAATCAAGATTTTCATATTTCTAGGGTTTGTGCACTTCTTTGGTAAAATCTCGAGAGATCGATTCTGCGAAGTGGATCTGACGGATCGTCGCTAGAAATAGGTCTCTAATATCATTAGGGAGGTGTGCTCGAAATTTGGTCAAGTTTTATTGGTGGAATCAAAAGTTGGATCAAATTTCATTTTGGATTTGGGTGGAGTTTTTGATCTTGGACTCTACCGGTCCGCCGGTCCTTCAACGGCGGTCGACCTTGTGTATTCGAGCCGTTTTTTTCGGGTCGAACCGTGTCCACCGGTCCGACCTTGATTAGTTGCGGTCGGACATTGGTTGACCGTCGGTCCAACCGCCCATGGTAGCCGGTCGGACCGCCGATACCCGATGAAACGCAGTGAGTTCTTTTCTCCGTTTGTGTCGTATGGTTGAGGGTTTATCAAATCCAACACAAGGCTTCCGTTGTGTGCTGCTTGATCTTCTTAGCTTTCATAGCTAAAGGAGTAAAGTTCGTGTTGGTTTTTGATTTAGGCGAGAAAGTTTTGAAAGCGCCTATTCACCCCCCCTAGTCGCCTTTCCGGTCCTACAAAGATCAAGGTGGCCGACGGGGGGTGAATAGGCGGTTTTAAAAATTCTTTCGCGCTAAAACCAATATATAATGTGGAAGCTAATAACGAATTGGTTTTTGCACAATTAAAACCTAAATCAACTAGGCTCAACTAAGTGCACCAACAATACAAGGAAGCAATCATACAATGATATATGAACAATTAAAGCATGTAATGTAAATTGCTCAAAGTAAAGCACAAGTAAAAATAAGATGACACGATTGAGGTAAGCCCAACCACGTTGGACCGGCTCTACTAATTAAGCCAACACCTCCGAGGTAAGTCCAACCACTTGGACCGGTTCCAAACCAAACCAACACCTCGCTCCACTAGGGTTTCTCTTCCTCCACTCCGGAGATGGTGAGCACCAGACCACTCACAAACACACCGAGCCTTCTCACAAGCTTCTTTGAGAAAATCACCGGGCACGACGCCTCCACGCCGTCTAGGTGTTGGCAAACACCAAGAGAAACGAATCTCAACTCTCACTTGAACTAATCAAGTGTCAAAGCTCAAGTGGATACACAATCCACTACCTAAGGCAACAAATACACTTAGGGTTTACTCTCCAAGCTCACCAAGTGCAACACATGCACATAAGAGAGGAGAGGCTTGCTCTTTGCTCAAGGAATGAATATAGCACTCAACAATAGCACCAGCAATTTTCAGCAACCTTCTCCAACCAGCCAAGGTGGGTATTTATAGCCCACACCCAAAAACTAGCCGTTGGGAGAAGATTCCCTCAAAACAGTGCATGGCCGGTCTGACCGCCAACTAATGGCTGGTCGGACCGCCCCATGTGCCAACGGCTAGAAAACTAGCCATTAGGCCTTCGGCCGGTCGGACCGCCATGCAATGGCGGTCGCCGCCGTAAATCGGCTCGACCACGGGTGGCCGCCCGACCGCCCGATGGAAATTTGGCTAAGTCCCAAAAACGGACGCTCTTTGGAATAAACGTTCTGCACCAACCTCGGAACTTCCTCACATCGAAAGTTCCGTTTTCTTAACAGAGGAACTTCCGGACAGAGATTCCAAGTCAAAGCAAATCGGTCAGACCGCCAACATATGGCCGGTTCAACCGATTTGCCACCGATCGACTCAGTCACACCGTGATCCGGCCGTGAGACCTGAAGCAAAACACATTTGTTTCACTTCAAATGGCAAAACACATTCGCCCATTTGAGTACAATTCCAACAAGGTTAAAAGATGATATTCTCAGCTAGTTGCAAAACACATTTGCCAACATTTTAGAATACTCTTCATAAGGAATAAGGTACACGGACTTCACCATTTGCAAAACACATGTGCAAACTTAAGTCCCATGCTACAAGGGTTATACATGAGCCTCGACTATTTACAAAACACATTCGCAAATAAATAGCATCATGCCTAGATGAGCTAGAGCAACCATATTGAGCTATCAACACATGACTAACTCAAACTACTAGTTAAGACCTCTATTAATAGTACGGCAACCTATACTAGCAATCCGGTCTTCCAACCAAACACCAAGACCGGTAAAAGACTAGGAACACATCCTTAACCCTAGCTAGTCATATCTTTGCCTTGCATCTTCTTGAAGCTTGATGACACACATCATCACTTCAAGTCCGGGTCATTAACTTGATGATCATCCACACATGATGATCCTTTGCTTGACCTCCATCAATACATGATGGGTCTTCTCTTGTCTTGACGATCAACTCATGATCATCACTTCTTGATAAGTATCAACTCATGATGCATCCTTTACACCAAGCTTTTGACTTTATGATCAACTCATGATCATCCCAAGTCTTTATCATCCTGAAACATAACCTATTCATCCAACTCATGGAAAATGTTAGTTCCACAATATGATTATCATTGATTACCACACTATATCATTAACTCATAATGGCGGGACAAGATACCTCAATCTTTCCCTCTTTGGTAATTGATGATAACCATTTCAAACACAAATAAATTTGATTTGATAAAGGTAACACAACGTGAGTATATATGAACTACACAAGTTACATATACTCACGACATGAGTAAGTAAGAACTACACAAGTTCTATTTTACTCAAACATGAGTATACACAAACTACACAAGTTCTATATACTCAAACGGATATGTTTCAAAGTAAAGATCTCAAATATATGTGGAAGATGGAATATGGATCAATACTAATGAAAACATAAAATATAGAATGAGCACCCCCTAAACGTGTGCATACACATATGTGTAAAGAAAATATATGCACATATTCAAGATATACGTATGGTGGAGTTCTTCCTATATTTTGGATCCGAGGAATGCAACATTATGTAAGAGTATGAGTCAAATGTATACCTTGTTGAATTTCACCTTTGTATCCAAATGAGACTACACAAGATAATACTTGACAAGAGAGTTAGTATCACAATTAGATTTATCATTAATCACCAAAACACTCCATTAACTCATAATGGCGGGTCTAGATCTTTCACCAGCTGCTGCCCCTTCCCAGCGACAGGATCCTGCAGTGAGCCGTCCACTTGTGAGTCAAACTCATCCGAGTAATGTTTACACTTCATACTAATGTCCTCTGTTCTAACATCAATACTTTTGGATTGCAGGCAATCGAGGGTGGGGTAGCATGCTGAGGACTGGCAAGCAGTCCAGCATGAGTGGTTTACGGCTTGGACAGAGATTGTGCATATCTAGATCTTGCTGGAGCAGCAACCGTATGACGTACGGACATACCGTGACTACATAGAGTGGTACGTACTACGGTTGTGCACCAGACTCACCCATCCTCCACCAGAGTGTCTGGAGCAGGGGATGCACCAGGAGAGGCCCCGCCACTCATTTGATCAACACAGTGCTTCGCGGCGTGACGACACTGTCACACACTTACAACTTTTGGTCAATTCATTGATGATATTTGTACTCTTTGTTACTGAACCAGTTTTACCTCTCACTTCAGTTGGAGTGGCTGTAGCACATCACAAGCACGTCGGAGATCACCAGTCGTAGCCCAGAGCACACCGTACCAGGGCTGCTGAGCAGTTTGAAGTACATCTTTGTGGAGTCAAAGAATATAATAAAGAACATGAGCTGTGGTCATTTGAGAGACGACATCCTACACGCCCTCACCGAGTGGGGGACCGTGCTCACCTGCTATGTTAGGACGGCCCAGTGAGACCGACTGGCATTGTAGTGCTCCCCGTCGGTCATTCGCGCTCCAGATCGGCGGGGAGGTAAGTTATGTACAAATTTACGTTATGTTTTTTTGTTACGCCTTAGGTTCCGTTAACATCATGTCGTTCTCTAGCCTTAGGTTCGTCGGGATGCATCACTTCTGCCGTCTGTACCCTGTACTCAGACTGGCACTCCGGGAGGTACGAGATCTTCAGTTTATGGTGCCAGATTTTGGACCGTGGCACCCAAGGCACCCACCCCTATCGTACGTTGACCAGTACAGAGTACCGTACATAGGGCAGAGCTCCTCCGAGGTCGCTGGCACATCGTACGGTCAACGCCAGAGCTCATCCGCACCGACGGACTTGCAGAAAACGTATCCAGGGGTGGACAATTTGGGCGTGGATTTCTTGAATCATTCATTACTGACATAATTGCAGGTGACAACCGGTTTGGCATGACTTCGGCTACGACTACTGACATTGGACACGATTAGTGGGCGAGTCGACTTCTTTGGTGCACCTCCGCCCACTCAACGGTCTCCGTACCCCCTCCAAACTGATATGCGATTTCCAGACTGGCTAACATATCCCACGGGATATGCTTGACGCAAAAACAGGATACGGACGCAGACACAGATGCAGCGAGTGGCTCAGACGAGTGAACCATATTGTATCTCGTGTGTAACAACAGTACATATATGTTATACTCTTTTGTTTTGCTATATTTGTATGTATATTTTGTTTGTTATGTGTGTATTCTTTGAGTAAATCAGTTCCATACTAACATAAAATCAGAAAATAACGAGGTTCACATGGCTTCATTAAAGGACAATAGTTTGAACATGAAATCATAAAATTTGATAAATAAAATTGACACCATTTCGGAATGCACTTCATGATTTGCGAATTACATGCCCCGCACGATTTCCTAACATGCATTACAAATGACAGAATGCACGATTGAACAAACCGAAAAATAGCTAAGATACACACGCGGCTTTTCTGGCATCCAGAAAATGGAGGATCGAAACAAGTCTTCACGGTGCAATAGCCCCTTCGTGTTGTCTCGAGACTTCCCACGGTGGAGGTGAGTGTCAAAGTCATCCATGTCCTGTCATTCCATGATGTAAGTAGGTCTATGGCAGAATGCATAACCAGCATGCAAATTGTACATAACTCACCTCTTCGTTATGGAATGCGTCCGGGTGATTGGGAGAGCCCCAAGCGCGCATGCCGAGGAAATGGGGCGATGGCGGAGTCCAAGTCGTGCTCGAGTTGGAGATGATGAACAGTGCAAGGATGGACCCACATGTCAGTGTCTGTAGCTAGGGTGAGTTGGCATCGCGCACGACACGTGTGGGTCTGACAAGTGGGACTGGGCGTGGGCGAGGTGGGACCAGGCGTGGGCGAGCGGGAGAGAGAGGAGCGGGCTGCTCCCAGAGATAGGCCGGCGGAGTTGGGATGGATTTCGGCAGTGGACTGGGTCGGGAAAAGGGCTTGAGCCCAAAGATTTCCCTGAGATTTGAAATAGTTTTTGCATTTAAGAAATACCAGAAAATCGAAATGGCAAATTAAAAATAGCAAATAAATTTGAAAAAATTCTAACAAAATCTTGAAAATATTTTCAAGCACAGAGAACTCAATTAAAATGGTTTTGGCATTAATTGATGTTCAAATTAATCATATTAAATTATTTTAACATTTGAAAGTCTCAATTAAGATTTATTAAATTCAAATAAAATTTATGAATTTTTTAATAGACTAAACTACTCAAGAGAGTTTTGAAACTTAAAAAATTAAGATGTTACACCCATGGCGGCGCCGGTGCCACAGTGCAGGCACCCCAAAAATAAATGGTCAAAAAATTATTATTTTTACTAGGTATAAGCACTCGTGATTGGGCATTTGGGTGTCGGTTCAACAATTCAGCCCATCAGGCTACCAACTAGAGCAAGTTGCCAGGCACTGAGGCACCCGCACCCACACCTTTCTAAGTCATTGTACAATCGATTACATAGAGTATTATCACAAAAGACTAGTTGTAGAAGCTAGTGAAGACTTTTGGCATCTGTTCCGATGAAATATTTTGGTTCTCGGTGCAGCCTTTTGTTCCTGTCGTGGTGTCATCTCGGCTAGCTACAATCGTATATGCGCATGGAGCAACTTCCATTTCTATCACATTCATATTATTATGCAAGTTATTTTCCAAATTGATTACTATAGTAATGACATACGAAAAAATACTAGTAGACAATTTCCTCTGTTCTTTTTTTCTTGACATTTTTTTACTTCTAAAGGGCAAATTCCTGGCTTCATTGGGTGATGCGTAATTTGAACCAAGGAAAACTTTTTCGATGAAATTTTCGTGATTCTGTGAAAATCAATTCTGGGACCCATCTGGTAAAATTTCCAACTGGCCAAAAAAATTCAGATTTACTAGTTTTTTTGACAAATATAAAGAAATTTTGTAACCATATGCAAACACAATAGTGCAAACACCCTTAGTCTTGAAGATGTTAGTTTTGGGTTCGAACCTTGGCTATGCATTTTTTATGTATTTTTTGTTTGAAGTTCACAAAAAAATTCAAATTTTGATTCGAAAATTTCGGCCGAAATAAATCCAAAATTCAGTAACCACCGTGCAAGGTCTATCGCTAAATTTGTGAATTTTTTCCCCAACCGGTAGCTTTTTCCCTTGTTTAAACTAATCGTACCTGGTATTGTTTTGTGTGTGCACCCCCAATATCAAATTCCTGGCTCCGCCACTGGTTACACCCATGACGGTAACCTACCGAAAAAATGTTAAGACATCTACCAAAATAAAGTTGTCGAGGGGAGAATATCGCTTGTGGAGGCACATGCAAGACATACATATTGTGAGATGATTTCGAGTTGTGACGGATCATTCCATCATACTGGATTAACGACGCATCATCTTTGACCGTTCCATCATACTAGCTGTATAGTTACTAGGTATCTTTAGATCTGACCATTTATAGGGCTCCTCTCGAACAAAGGAATTTTGTCGGATTTGGATCCAAATTCCTACGGGAAACTTTCCTTTCCTTCAAGTTTTGGACAATTCTAAACATAAGCACCGTTGAGAAGTCCAGGGCAACATCAGCTTTCTCTCACCTCTAAACATAAGCACCGTTGAGAAGTCCAGGGCAACATCAGCTTTCTCTCACCTCTATCTCTAATCAACAAACAAATTCCAGCAATTCCAGTGGAGCACGCAAGCACTATTTATTTTACAAATCATGTATTTTCAATGCCTATAGGATTTCACTTGGGGAGCACTATTTATTTTACAAATTATGTATTTTCAATACCTATAGGATTTCACTTGGGAGCAACTAATGCTCGAACGTACGATAGGACTGTTTCTATTGTACACTCCCCACAGCCGTCAGATCTCATTTAGATGGACCGTAATAAAAAAAAAATCTCAATTTGGGGCAACAAAAATTCGTGTGCCGTAACAATCCGTTCCATGATTGTAACAAGATTCCCACTCTGATGCAACAAACAAACTAAAATAATTGTGCAACAAATGAAAACAATTATGACAACAAATACAAGAATCTGTTGAAACATTGTTGCAACAAAAAATAAAAAAAAAACAACTAAATCAACTCCAACATTTTGGAGAGAGTGCTGCAATATTTGGAAATAACTACTACAACAACTCGACTTGCTGGTGCTAACATTTTAGATGAGCTCAAAGTAGAAAGAGGAGGAGGTGGCCAGCCCACACCATCGCCACGTCGCCGGCCGGATCTAGCGGCCTCGGCACCACATCCTTGTCGCTGCCGCTCCCGACTGGCCCTCTTATGAGTTTGTTGCCTACGGGGATCGTTGTTGTCGGGGACGACGAGTAAGCACGAGCTGTAGCTCCTATAGAGGAGGGCACGGCCAGTGGGTGTGGTGTCACCGGCAACCGCTATATTTGGCTCCTGCTCGAGTGCTTGATGGTGACGACGAGGAGCTTGACAAAAGGGGACGGGGAAGAGGTGGGAATTGAAGAGAGGAGCGCATGCTAGGATGGGGATATAAGATACGACATACGAGAGAGGAGAATAGATGAAGGGGAGAGGCGGAGAAGAAGCCTCCGATAGGAATCGCTCGATTCAAACATACGAGGCATGGTATTATCCTTTCACTTGACATGACATCGAAATCCTATTTTTTTTTTCCACTGCGAACTACTGCGATTCACACCGCGCCCGCTGTATAAACAAGGCAATCACCGGCAATTTATTCAAGCCCAGTCCAGAAAGCGTTGGAAGCTAATGTAACAACAATGGTTACATATTCTTCCTCGTGAATGTCCGACAGGCTACCGTGTGGCACACAAGTGCCTACCTAACGCATCATTCGAGCATTCAACATCTCTTTCCGAGGGCGGCAACATGGACGGCCGCTCTGGGGGGTGAACCCACCGGACAACCGCAACCTCTCCAGGTACCCCTCCGCCGTCCGCACGAACTCCACCATGACCCCCGCCCTCCGCCGAAATGCCGGACCATGATTGTGTAGGATTCGAATTTGTATCTAGATTTTCTGTGTATATCGAGCTAGTTCCATAATCAGTAACTAACTCACACGGTACAATAACAATAAATATCACATCCATACACACGTTTAAGTAAAAGAATACTTAATATTGCATAATCAGTCGGAAATAAGGCGTAAGGCCAAGTTCTTACATAACGGCCCGATAGACCGACGATTCCAAAAAGAATAAACAACAGTGGAAGATAAATAAACCAAAAAGAGTCTCTATGATCTGCCACATGCAAACAATCGAGGCTACAACCTAGTTATTGTTGTTAATTGAGGGTTATTTGGTAATTTCTCATTTGAGAAAAGAATAAATATAAAAGAAAAAATGTGAGGCCCACCTGTCATTGAGATAGGGGATGATAAGGTTGGAGACAATATCTCCAACCCTAACTGAGCGAGCGTGCGGCCTGGGAGCTTGGCCTTTGGCCTGGCGGTGGCTCGTGCGACGTGGGCAATGCGGGCGGCTCGGGCGCGTTGCGAGCGGGCCGTTGGCGGTGGTGACGTAGCTCCTCTCCTCCCCCTTCTCTTCAAAGGCCAGGCTCCTCTGGTCTTTTTCTCTGAACCCGAAAATACAGTGAGCTTTTTCCCCAAATTTGGTTCTTCTTCTCCTCCCGATTGGGTTTCGGGTTTAGGCTCTTGGACCTCCTGCGCCGCTGTGCTTGCCTTGATGCTATCGGAGGTGAGCTCTAAACCTCTCTGTTGTGCACATTCGGCTAGTTCCATTCTTGTGTTATTTCCTCTGTGGGCGTTCGGTTTGGGAATCGGGATCTTGCGCATTTGGGGTTTCGGTTTTGACCGGCTGTTGGCTTGATCTCGGAGAGGAAGAACTTCAGTTTGGTTTTTCTTTAGTGGTTTGGTGTTCCTTGGTGCTTTCAGCCGGAACATCTTGTTGGTTGGTCTTGTGCGGCATTTCTGTACCTCGACTTCGTGATTTTGGTGTGTCTCGATATTGCGAATTGACATTGTATCTCCGATGACCTCGTCCGTTCTTCGCAGCATAGTGGGGCGGTTGGTTTTCTGAGACAACGCGATTCGCGTGCCTTGCTCGGGTTACTTCTTAGTGGCTTTGAGTGCCATCCACTTCGTGAGTATTACCGTTTTTAATTTTTGCATTACTTTTGCATATGTGTTGTGCTAGTAGAAGTTTCAAATTGAGTCAATTTGATTAACTCTAGTACTGGGAGATATTGCAAAGTGGTGTTGTGGGCTCGGTTTAAATGCTCGACGACGAAGTGATATCAAAATAAAATTGAATGTGACATTGAGTATAGATTATATCTTGAGGTGTCGGATCCTTTGGATGTTTTCTATTGTTTTGAGCAAATTGCTTCATCCTGTTATACTTGTTGTTCTTGTAGCTCTTTCAGTCGATATATTCTATTCTCTGTCATCATTTTTTGGTAACTGTTACGCATTCGTGTTAATGATATATTGTTGAAAGGGATTGTTACTTGTTGTCCAGCAAAGTTAAATCTGGTGATTTGTTTGAAACTTGTCTGATTAAAATAGCAAGTTTTTATTTTTGAGCTCAAGGCCTAATCTATAATTGTCATATTCAATTTGTGATTAAAATTTGACATAAGTGTTATGAAGGCCAAGATTATATCTTGAGCAACTCGACATCTGAGAGCAATAAACAAAATATTAAATCTAAGAATTATGCTGATTTTAATTGTCCACATGTTCTACGTTTTGAGTATATTATCATATTTAAACGACATGCATGATTTATATGTTAATTTAGTCATTTAGATATTGCTGAAAATATGCTTTAATTATCATTAATACCGCTAGAATTTATTTTTAATATTTACTAAAACTTCCACTTTTAAAACAGTTATCGCCATCATCTTCATTTCTAAAGCCAAACACATAGAAGTATCCATACAGGGTCTTCTATCTATAATCTGAATCCACTTATTTGATCAACAATGAGTATAAAAGTACTCAACAAGCTCTCACACCAAATGCAATTATATAGATACATAGCTTGCCAAATGAGGGGTCGTATGATTATTTTAGCACAGAGAAGGTTTTGCCCGAATACTTTAATTATTTTTTAAGCCTATGACCTAACCATTTTAACTTCAAACCAAAGTATTGTTTATAAGCAAGTTTCATCATGTAGTAAGGTTTCATCCTTCTACTACTACTCATAAGGTTCCATTAACCTATCTCCATATCATCGCTACAACCATTTTTACGTTAACATCTCCTTGTTTCACATTTTGTTAAAACTAACCAAGTGTGGTTTTCTTCACAATGCCCATAACCGGGGGTACGACTATTCACGTTTCCTTAGGAGTGCAACGAAGATGATCATCATAACAAAGCTTTTGTGATACCTAGTCCCGACACTTTTCCCGCTTGGTGGTGAATCCTCAATCTGGGACCATGGTCAGAGCGAGGCACACCCAAAATGCTCCATTACGAGACACATATTGAACGAGGGATCCTCTATTGTGAGGGAGTCTGTCGTCCTTCTCTACGATAGAAATCATATAGAAATCCAATCTACTTCTATGTGTGGGGGTTATGTTGGAAACTAAGCAAAGTACTTGGAGAGACCTATCTCATATTAGACTTGTGATTGCACGGTTATTAGTTTAGAAAAGCGGCACATAATTCGGTCCTTAATGAACTCAGGCGAGAAAATTCGCAAACCCAACTTTCGTGCATGCCCCTGCACCGGTCTCATACCATCCACTCGCACAAGTCTCCACCATTTTATAAAACATTCTCCTGTTTCCAGTGGTAACCCACGTTACAACACTAAAATCATATTATATCCCAAGTGTTGTAATGACAATGTTTTTATCATATTCAATTTAACCAATAAGCAGTGTCTAAGAACAACCATTAGTCATTATTGATTAACCAAGGAAAATTTATTAATGTAATAATTAGCCAATGGTGACAAGGTAAATTGATTATCAAAAATCAACAAGAGGAATAGAAAATAACAACATATGGTAGAGCTAGGTATCAATATTTAATATTATATTTCATAAATAATAATAAGTAAGCAAGTAATACTTTAAAGCAAAGTAATTTGCATTTCAAAAGTAGGTTCAACATGATCAATTGAAATGACGTGCCTTGCTCAACAATGGGTATTACTTGTCTTGATCTTGTCTCAAGCAAGTGGTGAAGTCTTCACCAACGTTGGAATCTATTTAAGCGTAAAGCGGCAACTTGAATAAATACACATGAGCATAAATAAATTCAAATAAACTCTAAAAATTATGATTTTGGTAATGTTGGGAAGGTTTTGAATTTAGAAACAAAAATAAAGTCATGTGAATTTAAAGCGAGGAGAAGGGGCTTTACAAAGTTTGACATGAGAGGACATTAGGAAAATCTAAAATCCACGGCAGTGGGCCTAGTCATATTTTCATTTTATATTTGAATTATTTTTCTTAAAAAAATCCTCCGCGGTTGACAGGTCACAAGTGGGGTCTAGCTGGGTTTTAATTTTCTTTACTAATTATTTTTCTTAATGAAAAGTATCGTGGTGAGAGGTAGGGTCCAACTGGGTTTTTATTTTCTTTACTAATTATCTTTATTCGGAAAACTCGGCGATAAGTGGGACCGTAGTCCACATGGATTCGGTACACCCAACGGTTCACAAGACCAGGGGGTCCACACGTCAATGGCTTTGATCAACTGACTAGGTCTATACAATGAGTTTTAAGTGGTGGGCCCATATGTCATACTCTCAGACTTTAAACTACCCCTTAATTAAATTTTATAATTACTTCGGTCACACATGTCATACTGACATTACCTACTAATTAAACATTAACTAATTACAGTTAACTTAACTACCTTGGGACCACACATCAGCGACTCTACAGTCGTCGTCTTCCTCCCTGAACAGGGGGAGCGGGCAGAGCAGCCTTTGTTGGGCTCACCCAAGCTTGGCGTCGTCAGAGAACGCTCCGGTGACTAGTCGTTACCCCTTAAAATGGGTTGCGGGGTCCAAGGCGACCCTAACAGCTCTAACGGCGCGACCGGAGATGGACCAAGGCAAAGACGCTACGGTAAGGACGACATCAACACCATGCTTAAGGACAACTACCTAACGACTGGAGGTTGAATTAACATCTATGGGTTACTACGATGCTAAGGGTGCTCTCGGTGCTCAAGAAGAAGCGGTGCACCGAGCTCTCTACAGTGACCTGTGGTGGCACGACGAGGTGTTGCGGCGCGTTGATGCTACGTTAATCTAAGCGGTAAATTTACTATCCTACCAGGTTTGCAACACACTGAAACGTAAAGGAACAGATGGACTTACCTAGAAACCGAGTGAAAGGAGATCGAGTGCAGCGGGGAGGTTCACGTGCTCTAGGAAGACGACGAGGATGAAGGCATTCCGACGGCTCTGGTGCACAACAAGGAAGAAGAATGCACACATTAGAGAGAGGGGTCAAGGTAACCATGGAAGACAAGGGATTCGAGGTCGAAGCACACCAGGAAGGGTGGAATGAGGCGGTGACGGCGTGGCGTCCTTCGCTAGTTATGCGAACAGCGGCGACGCTCTGTCCTCCCTGTTTGGAAAAAATCGGGAAAGGTGAGCACGAGGAAGAGGCGGTCGAGTGACCAAGATGCACGAAATAACAAAGGCGAAGGTCACCTCAATGGCGGAATCGGTGGGCAAATGTCGGCGACTAGAGTTGAGAAAGATGGTTCGCGTGGCGAATTTCTTCTCCACACGGGACGGAGAAGAGGGGCAAGCGGGAAAATGCGAGAGAAAGGTGTAGCGAAGATGATGCACTCAACTACAACTTAAATAGAGAGAAGAGGGAAGGCGAGCACGACGACATGGCTCGTCTCGGGTGCGAGATCTTGCGAGTGGAGCGATAATGTGAGCTCAGTGCGCGGATAGGACAAGGTCGTGGCGATGCGAGAGAGAGGAGAGACTCGAGGTCTTGCTATAGAGGTCAAGGTGGGCCGAGCGTGGTTGCGACACAGTGGGCTTATCCTGCTCACGAGACACAGGAAAGGGAAAGTAGAGGAAGCATCGGACGGGTTGGGCTGCCCGCGAGAAGGAGAGGAGAAGGAGAAAGTGGGCCTGTGGTCGAGGGGAGAGAGAGAGGAAAGAAGGGTTTCAAAATTTTAGTTTGAAATTTTAGGAATTGATTTGAATTTGAATTCAAATGCTGAGGCGGTTTTGCACACAATTACACTTTTAGATTTTGGTAATCCAAATTTTGAGACAATTAAATTGTTTTAAACTTCTAAATTGCCAGGCACTGCTTTTGAAAATTTTCAAATGCAACCAAAGTTTTTAAAATTCATCCAAATTTTCAATTGGTTCAAAATTGAACTGCTACATATCGCCTCGTGCGTCGCCCGCATGCGCCTAGCCGCGGTGCTGGTGCCGCTGCTGCCGATCTCGTGGCACTCCAGGCGGACGATCTCGATGGAGCCTTCTGCCTCTATCGCCTCCCGCATCTCCTCGAGGCAAGGCTCGTACACGGGCGGCTGGAACGACTCCACCTTCTCCGCGTCGATCACCCCCTGCGGAGACACAGACCATCGTACGTACGTGTACGAGGAACATGCCAATTAGTAGATTAGGGGGACAAATTCATCTCACATCGTACCCGGGATGCCATGTCGTTCAGGACGCCGGCCATCTCGTCCCACCAGCGGCGATCTTCAGTAGCCGTGATGTCTTTGTTTGATCTCCCCTTGAGGGAGACCATCCACCCTCCGGGGACAATTTCCTCGGCGCGCGACTCCAAAAACGAGCTGAAATCGTCCCTGAATTGCTGAGCCTAGGCGCTGACGACCGCAGGTCGGCTCGTTCTTCCCGCGCATATCTTCTTCTTGTTTACCAGCTTCCGGCTCTGCAGATCTTCAGGAACTCCTGTGGGAACGAGGCCGGCACGCCCTTGAACACGGTGTTGAAGTCGTTGCCGGGGGGGTCGTTGAGGTACACGCTCAGCTCCGCGCAGCCGTCGCCCGCCAGAACCAGCGCGTTCGGGCCCGACGAGCACCCCAGGTCCGCGATCGCGACCCTGCCCGGGACGGCGGCCCGGCACAGCTCCGCGACGGCCGCCTCGACGAGAGGCCCATCCTTTCTTGGACGAGGCTCTACACATACCATGTGATACGAGGGACGCGCGCGCGCGCGGGCGGGCGGGCGTATCAGCCAGCGTATGTTTAGCTAGGAGAGATGCAAATTAAAAGGGAACCTGAGTAGTATCCGGATGCTCTCAGCGGCCGCCATTGATGAGCTCGCTGTAACAAGTTCACAGCTGTTAGAATTTTCCCTGGTTTCGCTCTGTCTTCGTTCCAGAAAAAATCAGTCCTGCATGTCACGTTTTTCTTCCTCAGTTTTCTCCGTTAGAATTCACGTGAAGCTAGCAAAATTCCCGGAGCAGCCCAGACTTTTCTCGATGGGACCTGCTGTCCGTATCCTTGTTCTTGATGTGACTTGCACGAGCACCCTTCTATTCTCCTCTTGTCTTCACATTGATGCAAGTAGCAGTACAGCGCTTCTCCCGGTCCTTGTCTTCTCGTGATGTATCTCTCTGGCAAAAGCAGCGCCCCTGCGTTTCTTTTCTTCTTCCTTCCTGCTGCAAAAAACCAAGTGAACAACACACGGACAATCGATTTATTTCGGGAGCTGGTACTCCTCTTTTTGTCCTTTTTATTTATTCTCTCTGCACTTCACGCATCAAATGTACTAGGTCTCAGTCTTCCATACACACTTATACAACTCCTCAGGCCGAAGCCGACTCACTCACACACACATTCGAGTTCCACTCGGATACAACCCCTAAATAGGAAACCGGAAACATAAACTAATCAAAAAATAAAACAATATTATTTCTAATAATCACTCCCTTAATCTTGTTTCTTCACTTTGATCACGCCAATCTTCTCACATATTTGAACTTCTAAGTCTTCCTCTTTTACCTGCACTCCTTTGTACCGTTCCTTCCTGGATCGATACCGCCCTATCGCATGTGTTTGCTCCATTCTGAGCCATGCACAAACCAACGCTTGCCGCGCCTCGCACTTAGACTAAACTCGTCCTTCCTTGCACGCTCGCCTGGGCTGAAGCACCTACCCCCACAACCGTCTGGGCTTCGCCATTACCTGAGCCTCTCGCTCCTCTCTCTTGGACCAAGTCTGCCCACTTCCATGCGTATATCATAGCTGAGGTTACACCACCTCTCCCTCCTGCGTCAACTTCGTGTACGCTACACCCTTCATGCGTGTAGGACTCACCACCCCCTGCAGTGCCATGCGCGCCTTGCTGCGCGTCGTCTGGACCTCCCAAGGCTCCGCCAGCTAAGCCTCCTACGCCAGCTGCGTGCCACTTATGGGTTCCACCATGTCCTGATTTAATACTCCAGATGCGCTCTGGCTCCTCTAGACTGTCCTTCACACAAATCGGCTTACAAGTTTTCGGAGGAATATTGTATAACCGGTTCGGGGATCTTTTCATCTTCATCAACATATATTTGGTCTTGTCATAGACACGCAAGAACTCATCTTGCAGCTCCACCCTGCACCCCAATTCTGTCAATTACCCGAGACTAAGTCTGTTGTTACACAGACTTTGTATAAAATAAATTTCAGTCAGCATCCTCTGATCTCCGTTCTTGCATTTCAGAAGCATTGTTCCTTTGCCTTTTATATGCATCATGGAGCCGTCGCCAAATTTCACTTTGCCCGTAATCTACTCGTCGAGCTCATAGAATATGGAGCGATCTCCTGTCATGTGATTGCTTGCTCTATTGTCAAAGTACCACTCATCAGCATGATCATGGTTGCCTCTCTGTGTGCGTAGTTTAGGAACTACGTTCTCCTCGTTCAACATCACCACGACCAGCGTCTCGTTGACACATAAGGAGAAAAGCAGGGTCGACTTGTCGTCTTCACTGGTTCGGGTGAGATTTACCTCTTCGTTCTTCTTCTTGTTTCGGCAATCCGAAGTATAGTACCTATATATTTCTCGCAGTTGAAGCACTTTATGTGGCTGCAGCACTCTGACGCGTAGTGACCGTATTTATCACATTTAAAACACTTGATATGTGACTTGTCATGTGATCTGTCATCACCCCCTTGCCTACCCCAGTCTTCACGTCCTCCTCTACCGCCCCGGCTCTTGTTCTGCCAATTTTCCTTCTTGACATTTTCACTAGATTTATTGTCCTGAGTAGACATTTCATCCCATTGAGAACGAGTTAGCATCAAATGTTCCCCCTATTTTTGATCGTCGAAACTGCTCCGAATCCTTTCATCATAAGCTTTATATCGCCCAACTAGGTCTTCGACAGTAAGCGTCTTCAAGTCAACATACTGCTTGATCGAAGTCAGAAGTTGCATATATCGAATCAGTGCCACGCGCAGGAAACGACGAACAATTGAAATTTCCTTCATCTCCTCACCGAGGCTTCGCATACTGCTTACCAAGCTGGAGACTCGGGTGAAAAAATCATCTACTGAATCGCCATTCTCCATTGACAGCCTCTCAAAGTTCTTTTGAAGAGTCGGCAGAGTTGCTTCACGGACACGATCATACCCCTGATATAGGATCTTGATGGCATCTCACGCCGCCTTTGCCGTCGCCTTTTCGGCGAGGGACGTCATGACATTGTCCAGCACCACCTGATAGATGGCTGACATAGCCAGTCTATCCTTGTGATATTCACCAGCACTTTTCTCATAATCCTTGGTGTCGGGATCCACGGCTTCCCACATCTCCTAGGCTTGAAGAAAAACACTCATCTTCATGACCTATATGGTGTAATTGCTACGCTCGAGTTGCGGGTACAACAGTGGCATCATCAGCGATATGATTTTCTCCCATCAAGAACCGTAACTCTAATACCAACTGTTGAAATTTTCCCTGGTTTCGCTCTGTCTTCGTTCTAGAAAAAATCAGTCCTGCACTGTCATGTTTTTCTTCCTCGGTTTTCTCCGTTAGAATTCACGTGAAGCTAGCAAAATTCCCGGAGCAGCCCAGCCTTTTCTCGGTGGGACATGCTGTCCGCATCCTTGATATTGACGTGACTTGCATGAGCACCTCTCTATCCTGCCTCTTGTCTTCACATTGATGCAAGTAGCAGCACAGTGCTCCTCCTGTTCCTTGTCTTCTTGTGATGTATCTCTTTGGCAAAAGCAACGCCCCTGCGTTACTTTTCTTCTTCCTTCCTGCTGCAAAGAACCAAGTGAATAACACACCGACAATCGATTTATTTCGGGAGCTAGTGCTCCTCTTTTTTGTCTTTTTTATATTATTTCTTCTCTCTGCACTTCACACGTCACATGTACTAGGTCTCAGCCTTTTATACACTTACGCAACTCCCCAGGCCGAAGCCGACTCAGGCACACAGCCGAGTTCCACTCGGATATGACACCTAAATAAGAAACTGGAAACAGAAACCAATCAAAAAAATAAAACAAGATTATTCCTGACAGCAGCTACTCAATTAAGCCGGCTGCCTCGGTGTAATGTGCATGTATGCACGTATAGTCTCAAAATCGGAGCACAAGTTACACCCCTTGTCTTTACTCCTTCCAATTACCGTTGTAAAGATCATCTTTGGTAAGAATAACACCTTTAGAGAGATAACACTGCAAAAAATATTATTATTTAAATGCAACTTAGCTTTCCAAATGAATTTTGTCAGGGAAACTTACATCAGAGTTAATCAAAACTAAATACAGAGAATGGACTGAAAACAATGTATGATGACTAAACTTGCACATCAAAATGTCACCTTCATTGAGATATTAATTAGGGTCTACTTGGTATATCTTCCTAGCCGGTTATGGCTTCATGGAAGCCGGAAGTCGTTCCAAATAGCACGCTTCCTCGTTGAGAGAAGCCAAAATCCAGTGGTGGAGCAAAGCACCCCCTACAGCCAGCCAAACCATAGGTACCTCCCTAGCACCCCCATCCATTAGGTGTCATGACTTAAAGCTTAACTGCTCCAGGGGTGAAGTAGAAGGAAATAATTTTTGTTGGAATTCCCTTATATGGCCTGCGCCAAACCAAGTGTTGGTCGTTGCTGTCCTAAGCCAACTAGCCAAGCCCACCAAATTCATCTATCTCACTCTGACTCTACTCTCTCTTCCTACCAAGAATCGAGTCTCACTGCAATCCCTAACCAATTCCCCAATCCCCATTATGGAGAACCCCAGCGACTAACACCGCGGCCGGTGTGCTAGCTTGGGCATGTTGGGCGGCTAGCACAGCCATGAGGTGCGGCGGCAACCAGATAGTCACTACTACAGAAAAGCTCATCACAGATGGTTCTAAACCGTCATCACATACGGTTTCTGAATCGTCTTGATTTATGTGTCTGTGATAACAGGCGGTCATCACAGACGATTTTTGAACCATCTGTGAAAAAAGCTATCACAGGCGGTTCTCTTGTTCAGAACCGTCTATGACAGTTTTTTGTATTACAAAAAAAATCAGATTTTGAGCCAAACCAATTAATTGCTGGACAATAGTTTCAATATGCAACCTTTTGCAAGACAACTAAAATCCAATAAAAATTCTGATGGCAAACACATTATAAGAAAGAAAAACCAAAAGGTTTCACAACGTCTCATCCGAATGGGGAAAAAAGAATAAAGTTACAAAGTTAAACTAGCTAGAAACCATCTGTGCCTCCAAGCTCCTAAAGAACTCATCGGCTTGTTGGATTGGTCTTATGAGCTCTCCTCTGTACCTTACCAGCATATCACAAGCTGTTCTTGTATGTCGTTTGAGTTCGACTCAAGCTCGTCGACAAGGAAGGAGAGACGGCTAAAAACCTCCAACAGCACTCCAACATTAGGTAACACAAAATTAAGATCATTTTTTACAACAAATAACCAATAAATTGTGTATATTTTGGGGATGTACATGTACCTTACGGTGGTCTACCTCCCGCGGCAGACAAGGAGCTCCTCCGCATCCCTCCTCCTCGTTGTCGTCGGCTGTGTCTCTTCGCCAAACCGCGACGGGGAATCGAGGGTGGTCGCTGGAGCTCGGTGTGGGGAGGGGAGAGGGAGAGACTGATGGAAGACAAGGCTGAGGGCTATAATATATAAGGACAATGTCAAATTTTTCGGCCTCCTGAGCACGCGTTCAAAATTTTTCGCCCCCTCCCCCCGCGCTACGAATCACAGACGGTTTCAGACAAAAACCATCTGTGATGAGCTAATATCACAGACGGTTCTTAAGACGAACTGTCAGTAATAAGTATCTCATCATAGACGGTTCTTAATATGAATCATCTGTTATAAGTATCTCATCACAAATGGTTTGTATTAAAAATCGTTTATGATGAGATACTTATCACATATAATTTATATTAAGAACCGTCTATGACTTGGAATTTTTCTTACTTTGTGATTTTACCGTACCGTGGTAAAATCGCAGAGTAAGGAAAATTCCAAGTCATGGTAAATTCTAAGCCATGATGAGATACTTGTCACAGACGATTTTTAATACAAACCGTCTGTGATGAGATACTTATCACAAACGGCTCCTAATACAAACCATCTGTAGTATTAGCTCATCACAGAAGGTTCTTAGCGTATCTAGTAATATAGACGGTCGCGCTGGTAAAATCGTATGTGATTACCATTAACACTGATGGTTTAGGAAAACCGTCTGTAATGAGGCGTCCAGTATTAGCCTTTTCGTAGTAGTGATTGTTGCGTGGCACAAGCATGTGTGCCGTGCGGTAGCCAGCAGGGCAAGTAGGGTAGGCAGTGCAGGCAAGCGGCAGCATCCCATCAGCACCCCCTAAATTTTAGTCTTGGGCCCACCACTGCCTGCAGCCAACCTCAACATGCAGAAGCTGCAAGCGGGAAGCCGGCTTGGGGCAGCTTCCTACGGTTTTGACTGGCTGGGGTTCTGACTTTGCCCCTAGAGTTGAATAAAATTACGGCTCTCATACCACGTATAAAATCCCAAACCCCACCCCCTCACCCATATTCCCCACTCGAACCCAGACCCTACACCACCGCCTTCTCCATCAGCACCCCCTACCCCGCCCCGCCCCGGCTCCGCCTCCTCCTCCCTCAACACTGTCGCTCCGGCCTCCGCCTCCCCCCGAAGCGCCGTCACCCCATGTAGATCTAGATTTTTTTTTTCATTTTTGTTCATTTTTTTGTGTAATCATGGAATTGATTGCTTGTGTAATCATGTGATTTGATTATTATCATTAATTGTCGTTAAGATTTAATTGTGTGCAAATTTAATTATTGTTTGAAATAAAATTTTGTTATATTTTATAGGAATGGTTATGTGAAAGTTCAAAGCAAGGATCCCATATATGTAATGTTTTGTATTTCATACATGGAAATTGAAAATATAATACATTTAATGCTTAAATTTGTATTTCTATGCGAACATGCAAAAAAAAATCAAATCAAATCATTCAAATGGCACCAAACAAACTACCATTTGCCTCAAAGTTATTTCGGACATTTCCTAACTCGTAACGACCAATGACCTACCTACGTAAAATCCAGATTGTCAAACACCAAACGCCTTCTGCTCGGTTGTTCAGCCCTACATCATACAACCGAGGCCGAAAGCTGTTTTTCAAAAAAGCTACCGTCATCCCAAACACCCCCTTACCCCCTTAGGGCAGAACATCGCAGTGAAAGATGAGACCCGGCACTGAGATTGCCATTAACCAAAGTTCTAAAATAAATATTATTCGGGTAACTTTCAAGACATCAGCGACAGTCACATGCTTTCTTGTGGTAATATTATAAAGTCTAGGATATTGTTGAGAAGGAGGGATATTTTTACCAAGGATCCCCGAAACCTGGTTTGTTTTCCATTTCCGACTTTCACGGAAACACATGGAACGAAATAATTATTCACAGACATAAGTAAAATGAGATTCTCGAGGTTTGTAAACAACTCGAGACAAGGTCTGAGATCTCAAAACTTGTTTTCAAGGACTTGTTGGTTGTTGCCAAAATGCATTCTCATTGACCATTTTTGAAAATAAAAGACTATTAATTTTTACACAAAAGACTAATGTTAATTTTATCTACATCCATATATCTTTGAATTTTTACACAAAAGACTAATGTTAATTTTATCTACATCCATATATCTTTGAAAGAGAAAAAAAAATCAAGGAATCTCCGGCGCAATTGAGCTGGCATGTTGGCTAATTATCATGGAATAGCACATGGCACGAAAAGAGGTAGTAATCCTGACTACTGACCGCTGAGTTCACAGCAGGGTGACTAATATAAAGACTTTTTGGGCCTTAAGAGACTAGTACAATGGGACTGCAAGAAGATCATGGAATAGCCACCAGGACCAGGGTGGGTATTCTGCAATTTTCCTCTGTAAATTAAAGCATTCACATCACACAAGGTCTGGAACCAGGGCATGGTCTTAAAACATCACATTACCATATGAGATGATCCCAAACTGAACTGCTAGAGGCGACCACAGTCGTAGTTGGCATGCCGAAGTGACTCGCTGCCTAGAAGAGACAAGATGGCCATGCAGACAAGCTTCTTGACAAGCCATTTTGCTCTCAACAATGTTCCCATAACGAAAGACTCCAGAGACAGCATTGCCACCCTTGGCCTCCTCTCCCTGACATACTTCCCTATCGCCGCACTGATCTTCTCATACAGTTCAAGGTCACTTGTTACACCGTCGAGGCCGTCCGGCACGGCGCGCGACAGCGACCTAGCGAGCGCGACGGCGTCTTCCAGCCCGGCCGAGCCGCCCTGGCCGATGAACGGCCCCATGACATGCATTGCGTCACCGGCAATAGTCACCGTGCCGTTCTGAAAGTTGCCAAACATGACCTGCCATGGAGGCCTGTACCAAATCGTTGTCACAATGTTCGCCGAATCGGGTTCGGAATTCTGAACCATTTCGGTGATCTCTGTAGAGCATTCTTGCAGATTTTCTAGCACAAAATCTTTCATGGTGCTCACGTCTTTGGTGATATCTGGATCAGATGTTCTTGGAAAGGTTAGTTCATCAATTAGAACATAGAACATGGTCAAATACCTTCTTTCAGAAAAAAAAACACGGTCAAATAAGATGACTTGTCTGAATTGAGCAGGCTGTCTCTTCACAGTTCATACCTGTGGAAGGGTTGGACCTAGTTACGAAGAAATGTACTAAATTGTCAGTGATCGGTAATCGTCCAACGAAGAAATCTTTGCCTCTTAGGCGCAGAAATTCGGTTTCAAATGTATGTCCATGCGGATATCTTGTAAATCCACGGAAAATCGTGCGAGGAATTGGTGATGGCGCTTGTAGTCCTAAATATTTAGCTACCACTGAGTTTGACCCATCACAACCGATAAGGACCTATTGAGATGATCGGTGCAGAGTTTCAGACAAAAAAAAGTACCGGATGCACGGACAGAAACACTGCAATCTTGATTTGGTGGGATGATGCTGGTCAAATTACCTTGGCCTTGATGGTACTACCATCCACTGTGGTAAGAACGGCGCCATGGCTATTGGAATCTGCATCATCGATCGCTGCAATGTGACAACCGAAGCGGATCGTCCCTGCAGGCAAGTTCTTGGCCAGTGTCTCAACCAGATCCTTTCTTTTCAAGCATCGGAGCTCCTTCCTGGCAAATGATGGAGACAGATTAATGCTCAATTCAGTGCTTTCGTCACAAGATTACCAAGACTCCAGTTATATAAATTGGAAATGTGTTAGTAGTACTCAAAATGCGAGGAATGTAAGAACTAACCCGACAGGCACCAGGGTGGTCTTGGTCCCCTGTTGCCACACGTTGTGATACCTGAAATACCAAAAAAGATCATAATGCTTCGGTACACTTTTTTTAAAAAGAGATAACGAATCTTAAAGCGAACTAGTTTACTATTAGGTGGGCAAATACACATAACCTAAAAAATAAATCAATTTGAATATTAGATATTCATATACATGTTATGGTCTTGGGTCAAGCCGACCAACACCCGCAAGACAACAATAAGGATTAGTTTGAGTAGATTAGGATAGTTTGAATAGTAATTGTATCAGAGTCTGAATCAGTTTCATATTGAGTTAGGAAGGATTTTCTCCCCTAGTTGGATTGTTAGAGGATTATCTAATTAGGAAACAAATAAGATTAGTTAGGAAGATAGAGATAGAGATCGGATTAGTTTCTTTTAAATTAGAGATTGTTTCTTTTAAGTCAGATATTAGTTTCTTAGGTCTCAACTTAAGCCCTCCCTATATAAAGGATAGCGTTGAATCTTCTTGAAGCAAGTAATAAATAAACAAAGTTCCTAATCTCTTCCCCACTTCTTCAACTAAGCCTCAGAGCTTCTCTACCACGTCAGGGAAGAGCCCTGCCAGCAGTTAGATGAGGGCGAGTGCCCTACCCTCGGTCATCGGACTTGTACCCAACCAAAGCACAAAACATTTAGTATCAAAGCCAACAGCTGCTTCGCTATTGTAACGTCCCATTTTGGGTTTGTCCAAATTTTGGAATTTAAATCCAAACATGCAACTCAAAATTCTCTCAAAATTTCAAAGTTTTTGTTTCCAATTTCTTTCTTGGGCTCAGCCCAGCCCATCTTCCCCCTACCTCCCCCTGGATCGGCCCAGAGTAGCCCATGCCACCCCTGCCCGTGCTGCTCGCGTTCAGAGCGCGCCATGCGCGTCCTAACTCGGCTTCACGTCCGCTGGTGCGCCGCCTCGCCAGCGCCCGCCCCCGCGCCAACACCTCTCCCAGATCCCCCATGGCTCCCGTTCTCTCCTTGCTGCGCCGCCACCGTGCAGGCACAATAGAGCGCCATGCCCTTCAACGGCCACCTCCACGGCTTTAAGAGTAGGACCAACCCTCGCCTTTGCCCTCCCTCTCGATCCTCCTCCACTACCTCTCTTTCGCCAAGTTCAACCGAAAGTGAGCAAGCCCCGTTTTAGCCGCCTCGCCACCGTCACTATTTTCGCCGAAGCCACCTTCTTCACCATCCCCGCCCAAGACTGCCATTTCCACTGCCACTCCTTGTCCGGTAATTCCCTTCCTGATTCCTTTCGCCTCGAACACCTCGTCGACGTCCTAGTGCCCTCCAACCTTTGTTGGCCCCCTTTTCCTCTTAGGAGATCACCCCCCGCAAGACCTTCGTGCCGCTTCAGGTCGCCGCCGCCTACCACCTCGTGGATATCATGGGGATATGCTCATGATCTTAGGATGATGTTTCAATTGGCAATGGCTTTGAAGGTTTTTCGATTCACCCGTTTTTTGGAAAAATTTACATCTTGTCGGTCTCTGGTGGTCCGGACACTGCAGATGCGGCGCCCGACCGACCTTAGGTGTGATCGGACCGGCCAGTTATGTTTTGTGGAATTTGGAGCTGAGCCAAAAATAGAGGGTGTAGGCAAGAGAGGGGATTCTCATACATTTGGTCTCATATTTTTTTGGAGCTTCCAGTCAAAAGATCTATTCATTTGAAATTTCCAGAGAGGTTTTGGATTTCAAGGTGTGAATTTGGCTAAGTCCCTTCTGGGCGGTCTGATCGGCCAAGGCGGCGGTCAGATCGGCCAGAGGGCGGTCAGACCGGCCATTGAGTGGCGGTCTGACCGGTTTTACTTGATTCATCGGCTTTCATAGCGGTGATGTTTGTTTGTTAGGTCAAGTCATGGGTTTCAGTGCATATATCACTACTACAAAACAGGCTATAGAAGACGCCTCACGCAGCGGTTCTTGAAACCGCTGCGTGATAAATAATCACTGAGCGGTTCCAAGGCGAACCGTGCGTGGTATGTCACTATCACGAGCGGTTCTAGAGAACCGTGCGTGATATCTACACATCACAGGCGGTTCGTGGTTAGAACCGTCGTGAAATATCCTGACGGTTCTAACCACGAACCGCCTGCGCGATATCGAGAATATCCTGAGCGGTTCTAACCACGAGCCGTCTGTGATGAGATACCGAGAAAATCCAAGCCATGGTAAATTCGAAGAGTAAGGAAAAATCCAAGCCATGGTAAATTCGAAGAGTAAGGAAAAATTCAAACCATGGTAAAAACCTAAAATCACAGATGGTTCTAACCACGAACCGTCTGTGATGAGTATCTCATCACAGACGGCTCGTGGTTAGAACCGTCTGTGATGAGACACTTATCACAGACGGTTCGTGATACGAACCGTCTGTGATATGTCATCCTGCACGTTTTTGTATAAAACCGCTCGTGATACTTTAATTTCGTTAGGCGGGAAAACGAAAATTTGCACATAATGGCGGGCTCCCGAAAATCTCTTTATATTAACAGAGTCATTCATCTCCCCCTTTGCCATCTCCATCTCCTCCTTTGCCATTTCTCCTCCTCTGTCATTTCTCCTCTAGCCTCCCCTCCCGCGGCCTCCTCCACCTCCTCTACCTGCCTGACCTCGTCGTGGCCGGCCTCCCACGACCTCGTCGCCCACGGCCTCCTCTACTTCGTCACCCCCGGCCTCCTCTACTTCGTCGCCCCGGCCTTCCCTGAGTTCGTCGCCTGCGGCCTCCTCCACCTTACCCCGGCCTCATCGTCGCCGGCCTCCCATGACCTCGTCACCCCAGCCTCCCACGACTTCACTCTCTCTACTCCCCCCTTTTGCTCTGTGATGTAGATTACTACTGCGATGTGTTAGTACTCTGTGAATTGTTTGAGTTGATGCTACTGTGATGTGGGTGATGCATGTTGTGTTGTTTTTAGTGCTCTGTGAATGGATTGAGTTGATGCTACTGTGATGCTCTGGCTATTGTGGGAAAGCTAGCGAAATCCGAAAATCAATATCAGATTCATGTGAGGCTCGGGAGGCTCCATACGAAGTGAAAATCTGTTTTCGTTTTTTTTGCCATAGAAAAAACTATCACAGACGGTTCTAAACAAGAACCATCTGTGATATTACTATCACAGACGGTTCTTTTTTAGAACCGTCTGTGAAAATAGAATATCACAGACGGTTCTGTTAGTCGCTATCACAGACGGTTCGTGAATAGAACCGTCTGTGATAGCATTTTTCACAGACGGTTAAAAAACCGTCTGTGATGACCTCGTGTCATCACAGACACAAAAATTCAGACGGTTCAAAAACCGTCTGTGATGATGGTTTAGAACCGTCTGTGATGAGCTTTTCTGTAGTAGTGTATGTTGCATGATGCATGTTTTGACTAACGTGGGTAAAGTTGCGAAAAACTTATTCCCGGAATCGATTTTTCTTGGTCTATTGTTGTGCAGGTTGCTTGGAGGTCAACGGCGAGGATGATCAGGATTAAGCTTGGAGAGCTGAGGTTCAGAACGATCGAGAATGCCGGGTGAAGTCATTGGATTCGAGCATGGCGCAAAATGGACAAGGATGACCGAACGGGAAGTTCGGTGCGACAGGTTGCATCAAGCGGTGCAAGGGTCAGTGCATGTGCTATGGTGGTTTCAGTGGGAGCTGGATGGGAGAGACTTGCCGACATGATGAGAGTCGTTGATCAACCTACACGTGGTGAAGCATGGGATTGCTTCATGAAAATTGGACTCGGTCTTTGGAGAAGGATCGAGAAGGGGTATTTTGGTAATATCACTAAAATACCGCCTTGATTATTTTTGGCTAAACCGGGGCGCAAGACAACGCAAGGAGAAGCGGTTTAGGTCAAGAGAAGATGAAGGCGATGCTTTAAAATGCGTGCATGAGTTAAACCCGTTTGTGTGTGGGCTTAACGGGTGCTCAATAGGAAACTCCTCTAGAATGTTAGCCTCCACTATAAATATGGGAGGGTGCTTGTCGGACCCCGGGTGTCACACAATCCCGAGACCCTCTGTGCATACCGAGCCAGTCCCATGATCAGTAGCTAGCTCGCACAGTTGCAACAATGATGTTATCATAACCATTCAACAACGAACTAATGAAGCAAACAAAGTAATATTAGTTAACAGCAAAAGACCTTATGGTCAGGTTCTTACAAAGATCGCCTCACAGGGCTTAACCACAGCAGTATCCGCGTGGAAATCTCAAAATACGTGGAGACCAATCGACATGCCCACGAGCAATCGAGTGGAGGGCGTGACCTAGTTCGCAAAGTCTTCAAAGTAGCCTTCTTCGTAGAACTCAACATTTCCTGATTCTTCTGCTGGGACTGATAAACAAAGGGCATAAAGCCGTGAGTACATAAAGTACTCAGCAAGTCGTAGAGAAATGTATGCACATAGTATTCATGCCAGGCTTAAACAAGGATGTCTTTATGGTTATTTTGCAAGAAAGCAAGTTTAACGGTAAATACAATAATTAGATTGCAAAGCGGATTTTAAAAGAATAATACATAGATAACCAAGTTCTTTTGAATCAAGCGGTGAACATCCCGTTCACTTCCCAACCATTCAACCAAGCGTTTCTATCGAACCAAACCACATTTTTGAAAATACTACCCCTTGCGCGAAATCACTGGGCATGTCCGTAGCAGGGACACGGCTATTCGAATAGGTTTTAACACTCTGCAGAGGTTGTGCGACTTTACCCACAAGAGATAAATCACTTGTAATGTCCGTCGACACACTTCCGAGGGTGTGCGACTAAGTGACTATCACAAAGCCTTTACAAAGTTCCATTTTGCCTCGGTTACGCGCTAAGGTTTAGCCATCACACCCCTCTTGCGCCATTAAACCACCACAATGTAACCGACTCAAAACTTCCCTAATTAGTTGGCGGTCCGTCCCATACCGGACTTGTGGTTGCACGAGGTGGCCCGGATCAATGACTTGCAAAGTTAAGTCCTTAGTTGGTCGCTCGGACAAGTCTACCACAACCCAATGTGCATCACACACCCACTCTAGCTCCCTACCTCAAGCCCGAGCATAAATCATTTTTGTTCATACCCGACCAAATGGCAATCCTCGCCATGGCACAACATCTTTTAATAAAGTGGCCTCACACCACTGTTCCATAGTTCCATTAGTCAAATTTCATTAATCATTGAACATGTGATCGAAAGTACCGCGGGTAACTAGAGCATGTCTAAGCAATATCGCTCCCAAGTTGGTATACAATTATGTCCAACTAGTATTAACCATCCTAAGGTGTCCAAGGGTACATGTCATTCAAGGAGACATTTCATTTTCAATTTATCAAGGAGGCATAATGGCAATTTGGTAATTATCTACTCCCAAAACCATTTTTAATAAAACTAGCCATGCATGATAATTTAAAACAATATACATTTATAAAATGGGTTCAACATGGTCAAAGGCCTCGACTTGCCTTCGTTGACGAGTCGCATGGTGCTTGATTCTTGGTCGAAGAATCATTTCGAAACGCCAGAATCTACACGTGCGAATAGAGCCAAATAAATACAACAAATCCAATAAAATCCAAAAATTACAAAATTAGTAGCGAAAGGAAGGGGCTGAATTTAGATGAATTTAGAGCCAAGAATCGATGGAATCGGATTTCGTATGAAGGAGAACGAATATCCGGAAGTTTCCTTCACATGAAATATAGAAAATCCTCAGAGATGAATAGTGCAGACTGAGTTAAAAATGATGCCACCAGCGAGGGGAAGAGAGGGACGGCCGGCGAACTACCAAAATGGAATCCCGGGAGCGAGGCGGACCCAATGATGGTGGTCGCGTCGCCGGCGGAGGTCGATGTGGCGGCGCGCAAAAGCGATGCATATGGAATAGTGGCGCGGTGACCCGGCGATGATTCGAGAAACGAAAGGTAGCACAACGTAGAGTATTGCGAGGTGAAGGCGTCGCGATGGCGACACGCCGGGGATCAAGGACGGCGCTGGAAACGACGACAGAAGACGATTCGACCGCCGGCGGAACATTTTTGGTCGCGGCAAAAAGAGAGCGACGAATCTTAGCGATAGAAAGAGTAAGCCGAGGAGCACGCGGCGAAGCAGTCGGTGCGGAGAATGGGCGACCGGAGTGAGAGAACCGAGGTGGAGAAGTTTTGCTGTTTCTCTTTTTTTTTTTTCTACGTGCATGTGTTTGCATGTGCTTAGTTTTCATGCAAGAGTGCATGAGCATGAGTATGAGTATGTGCATGGCGTGCACATCAGTAGCCACTTTAACTAGCCATGCACTGGAGGTAAAGCTACTGGTTTTGAAGAGAGAGGGAGGGAGCAGCAAGGAAGCTTGGCAGTGGGGAGGCTCCGATTGGGAGGTGATGAGTGCATGCAAGTAAAGACATCGGCTGGACTAGCTTCTATACGAGTCTCATGCACATGCACTTCTAGACTCAAACAACCAAGTGTGCCAAGCGTCCACTAGTGCACGAAGAAGACAAGGTCTAGTCCAACGACTTGGGGCTTGATTTGGAGCTCGATGCGGCTTGGTGACGGTTTGGAGGAAGACAAAGAAGCTCACGGTTGGGTGGAGAAGCAAATGGAGCTTCTTCTGCTGCTGATTTTGCAGAGGGGAGGGAGCACGCAAGGGAGCTTTGGCGAGGCGGCAGAAGAAGCAAGGGAGCGTGGCAGTGAGCAGCGGCCTGGGGAAGGCTTGAGATCGGCAGAGGGAGGGATGGAGGAGCTAGTTGCTTTCTTGGTGAAATTGCTGGTTTGGTTTCTGTTGGAGGAGAGCTCGACCGGGAGGAATGGAGGCGGCGTGAGGTGCATGAGTGCATGCATCTTGCATGCATTAGCCACACTGCACAAGCAGGAGGAGCTTGGTGGGAGGAAAAGAGAGAGGAGGCTGGGTGGGAGGAGAGCTCTGCGGCTTGGAGAGGAAGAATAAAGGGAGGGAGAAGGAGGAGGGGAGGAGCTGGTGGCGCTACTGGGGTCGACAGGGGCATCTTGGCGTGAGTGCGATCTTGAGGAGGAGGCCTTTGGAGGAGAAGGCGCTATGCTTCTTTGCGGTGGAGCTTGGTTGGGAAGAAGTGAGCTCGGTGAGTGGGGAAAAGAATAGGGAGAGCAAGACCTTTGGGAGCTTGGCTTGGCTTTGTAGTAGAAGGAAGGGAGGAGGGAAAGAGAGAAGAGCCGAGGAGGAGGAGTAAGAGATGGAAGGAGCTGCTAGAGGGAGAGGAAGGGAGCAAAGCACAGCTGACATGGCGAGCAGGCGGTCTGGCAGACAAGGGGAGGAGGCACTGTGGGGAGGACAAGGAGCATGGGTCGCTCGGGGAGGCGTGGGCTGCAGCGCCAGACATGGGGCTCACGACTCGAGGCGACTCATGGCTCGAGGGGCGGCCTTGAGGGCATGGGGCGGTCTGGGAAAGCGGCAAAGTGATAGCACAAGGAAAAAAATGGAAAGAAGACAACAACAAAGTGAGAGAGAGAGAAAGAAAAGGAGGGAATAAAGAGAATCAGGAAAATCCAAAATCCAAAAATTCAAGGAAATTTTAGAAAATAACTTGGGACTTGAATAGACCAAATAAAATAGTTTTGCATTTTTTGAAGTTTATTTTAGCAAATTAAAATACTTTTCCTTCAAAATTCAATTTAAACTTAAATTGAAAGCGAGAAAATCAAGCGTTTATTTTTATTTTTAAAGCTTCAAAATATACCACCGATTTAAATTAAATACTTTAAATTAAATTTTAGAACAAATAAAATAATTTTTGGGTTGATAGAAAAGAAATAAAACAGGCCGGGTTGCAAGAAACAACACCGACAAGAATAAAATCCAAAAATTACAGAAAATCCAATAAAGTCATTTTAAATTTGAGTAAAGTTTGATTTAATCGTTTAAAATGCTTTTGCTTTGGAAATTAAATTTTAAGCTCCACATTTAATCAAGGAAATGAAAATAGTTTATTTTGTTTTAAAAGCTTTAAAATAACTCTGAAACAAAAGAAAATTGAAAAGGAATAAAAAGAACTCCACGGGAAAATAACCAAACGAAGGGAAAAACAAATACTAGATAAAATTAGAAAATCAAATCAGATAATTTTTATTTATTGAAGTTTGATTAATTCAAATTGAACTAGTTTTTTTTAAGTCCCAATTAAGATTTTAGCAACAAAAACAAATGGTTATTTTTGAAATTGAAATTTTTTCAAAAACTCTCAAAAATTGGGATGTTACAACCCTACCCACTTAAGCGGAATCTCGACCGAGATTCGGAGAGACTAGAGAGAAAGGTCGGGACACTCGGCTCTTGGCTTCAGGTCGCTTCCTTCTTTGTGTGATTGCTTTATTGCTCTTTGCAGACGTTATGGTCTTGCTCCAAGCATAGCGTTCAACTTCTTCGGATTTTCTACTTGGATACCCCTGGTTGGCGATATCCTTCCTTTATTTGGCTTTCTTGGATGTAGCGGTTCTTACGGTAGCTTGAGGCATCCCTTTTATTGCAAAGGCAACGAACGCGTTGCACACCTCTAACATTGCAGTGGTAGCTCCATCGTGGTAAAGCGATGCCAAAGCTGGGATCATAACCATGTACATCTTGGAGTGCCAGCTAGAAAGCTATCAAACTTATCTTCCAAATCACTGGATCCAATGCTCATTATTATCGAAATCCACCATTCCAGCATAACATAAGGTCACCCAATTATAATCCAATCATTTAATCGATCTCACATTCTATCGATACACCAGCATGATTCAAAAATCCTTCTGATTCAAAAATCCTTCTTCGGCATAAGTTTTAAATAATCTAATGGATTCACCACTTTGATTGCATGATTTCTTTTCCGCACGAATCCACAAAATCCATTAGCTATAAGCACATCTTTTAATCCGATAAACTCCAACATCATGCCAAATTCTTTTTATCTCTTTTTTTTTTGGAACAAAATTCTTCCAAAGATTATAACCACGCAATTGCTTCCTCCAAAATTCTTGACTAAATCCACCACATTATCCACTAAATTTTCTCAAGCAAATTTATCAATTGCAACCCTTAGAATTCCTTTATATAAATTCAATATCTTTACTATAGATCCTTCCAAAAAGACTGCTTGATTTCCCTAAATTCAAATTTAATCCACCAAATTATTGTATCACCATTTATCCAACATTTATTCAGTCCAACTCCAATACCTGAAGATATTCATCAATCCAACAATTATTTTGGACCAACTCAGATATCGATAATATATCAGTTAATCATAAATTCCAATATCCAACAATCATCATTTGCATAATCCAATCTCCACAAATGCGCAATTCTATAATCCAATCAAGACATATCTCTATAATCTAACAAAAATTTCTCTTCAAATCCCAATTTCTCTATTCAACCACATCCAATTGAATCCAATGTGACCAATATACTCACTTCATTCCATATACTTTTTGTTTCAGCCTAATCCACCAAAATTAACATCATGAATTGATAATCCTATGATCCCAATCGTCAAAAATCTTATAATCATTTAACCCAAATCCAATCGTAATATATTTCCGTAATCCAACGTACAACAATTATATTTCTCTAATCCAATCATGATCGATTTCCATAATTCATCCAGGATATATTTCTATAATCCAATCTTCCATAATCTCATATCAATAATAATTTAATTCTACAATCTAGTAATCATGCATTTCTACAATCCAACCAAGATCCAACCAATTCTTCCAAAATTAACATCATCAATCGATATGAAAAATCCAATTCTCTTCGCATTCTACTCTGTGCCTCTTCTGCACAATTTCTCAATTCCAAATATCCAGCCGACATTATAACCAGCTCAAGATTCAATTTAAATACAACTTCTCCTAATAATCAAATCAGCACTTCAGATTCTTTTATCCTTTAAGATTAATCAAGATTTTCCTCTCTGATCACTTTACTCCACAATTTATATAATCCACCAATATGTTACTCTTTAAACCATTTATAATCAAGGCATACCCATTATCATATTCTGGTATCCACAGTAACTTCTTGCATATACCCGGTTAAATCTCAAAATCGGTCTTATCAAAGATTCTCCAAAGCTACCTAGGTTGGCATCAAAACACATTAGTTATTTCCAGCAAGAGTAGCTTCCAAGGGACTTACGGGTTTGATCCACTTTGCAATAATTCTTCACAGGTTTCATAGATGAGAGGGAGAAAGCACAATAGGTGAGAGGGAAAAGCATTTAGATGAGTAAGAAACAAGGGAGATAGATGGATCAGCCTAATGCGGACAAAGTTGGTTTTACCCAACGAACGGATAGCCGGAAAGCTATCAAGAAGCAAACAAGAAACAGACACTCAAGCACGAAAGCCCTATTACGCGGACTAAGCGATACTAAAACTAGGGAGGGCAACTACCAATCTAATCTTTATGGAGGGTCAACTGGGAACAGACGGCGGGTCTTGAGCTTCCAAAACTTCCATTGCTTGATCTTGAAGGGCTCGATCCTAGGGATAATCCAGAGATAAGGATGTCAAATTTAAATTTGAAAACCAAGTTCCAGAAAGGATAAGATGAAAGAACTCAAGAATGATATAAGAGGGTAAGATGAGAAGAAAAGAATAGAACAAGGCGAGAAAGAACAGAATAAGATGAGAGAAGAATTTCTAGTCAAGTTAATTGCTTGGTTTGATTTAGAAAATATATATTTTGAATTTTTGACTAAGACGACCAATCTAACTGTGGTTACGTCCTACAGTCGATATGGCTCTGATACCATCTCTTGTCGGACCCCGGGTGTCACACAATCCCGAGACCCTCTGTGCATACCGAGCCAGTCCCATGATCAGTAGCTAGCTCGCACAGTTGCAACAATGATGTTATCATAACCATTCAACAACGAACTAATGAAGCAAACAAAGTAATATTAGTTAACAGCAAAAGACCTTATGGTCAGGTTCTTACAAAGATCGCCTCACAGGGCTTAACCACAACAGAGTATCCGCGTGGAAATCTCAAAATACGTGGAGACCAATCGACATGCCCACGAGCAATCGAGTGGAGGGCGTGACCTAGTTCGCAAAGTCTTCAAAGTAGCCTTCTTCGTAGAACTCAACATTTCTGATTCTTCTCACTGGGATGATAAACAAAGGGCATAAAGCCGTGAGTACATAAAGTACTCGACAAAGTCGTAGAGAAATGTATGCACATAGTATTCATGCGGGCTTAAACAAGGATGTCTTTATGGTTATTTTGCGAAAGCAAGTTTAACGATAAATACAATAATTAGATTGCAAAGCAGGATTTTAAAAGAATAATACATAGATAACCAAGTTCTTTTGAATCAAGCGGTGAACATCCGTTCACTTCCCAACCATTCAACCAAGCGTTTCTATCGAACCAAACCACATTTTTGAAAATACTACCCTTGCGCGAAATCACGGGCATGTCCGTAGCAGGGGACACGGCTATTCGAATAGGTTTTAACACTCTGCGAGAGGTTATGCGGCTTTACCCACAAGAGATAAATCACTTGTAATGTCCGTCGACACACTTAGGGTGTGCGACTAAGTGACTATCACAAAGCCTTTACAAAGTTCCATTTTGCCTCGGTTACGCGCTAAGGTTTCGCCATCACGGCCCCTCTTGCGCCATTAAACCACCACAATGAACCGACTCAAAACTTCCCTAATTAGTTGGCGGTCAGTCCCATACCGGACTTGTGGTTGCACGAGGTGGCCGGATCAATGACTTGCAAAGTTAAGTCCTTAGTTGGTCGCTCAGACAAGTCTACCACAACCCAATGTGCATCACACACCCACTCTAGCTCCCTACCTCAAGCCCGAGCATAAATCATTTTTGTTCATACCCGACCAAATGGCAATCCCCGCCATGGCACAACATCTTTTAATAAAAGTGGCCTCACACCACTGTTCCATAGTTCCATTAGTCAAATTTCATTAATCATTGAACATGTGATCGAAAGTACTGCGGGTAACTAGAGCATGTCTAAGCAATATCGCTCCCAAGTTGGTATACAATTATGTCCAACTAGTATTAACCATCCTAAGGTGTCCAAGGGTACATGTCATTCAAGGAGACATTTCATTTTCAATTTATCAAGGAGGCATAATGGCAATTTGGTAATTATCTACTCCCAAAACCATTTTTAATAAAACTAGCCATGCATGATAATTTAAAACAATATACATTTATAAAATGGGTTCAACATGGTCAAAGGCCTACGACTTGCCTTAGTTGACAGTCGTGGTGCTTGATTCTGCGGGTCGAAGAATCATTTGAAACTTGAGAATCTACACGCGAATAGAGCCAAATAAATACAACAAATCCAATAAAATCCAAAAATTACAAAATTAGTAGCGAAAGGAAGGGGCTGAATTTAGATGAATTTAGAGCCAAGAATCGATGGAATCGGATTTCGTATGAAGGAGAGCGAATATCCGGAAGTTTCCTTCACATGAAATATAGAAAATCCTCGAGAGATGAATAGTGCGGATGAGTTAAAAATGATGCCACCAGCGAGGGAAGAGAGGGACGGCGAACTACCAAAATGGAATCCGGGAGCGGCGGACCCAATGATGGTGGTCGCGTCGCGGCGGAGGTCGATGTGGCGGCGGCGCGCAAAGCGATGCATATGGAATAGTGGCGCCGGTGACCCGGCGATGATTCGAGAAAGCGAAAGGTAGCACAACGTAGAGTATTGCGAGGTGAAGTCGTCGGCGAGTGGCGACACCGCCGGGGATCAAGGGCGGCGCTGAAACGGCTGAATGAAGGCGATTCGACCGCCGTGGAACATTTTTAGTCGCGGCAAAAGAAGCGACGAATCTTAGCGATAGAAAGAGTAAGCCGAGGAGCCTTGTGAAGCGATCGGTGCGGAGAATGGGCGACCGGAGTGAGAGAACCGAGGTGGAGAAGTTTTGCTGTTTCTCTTTTTTTTTTTTCTACGTGCATGTGTTTGCATGTGCTTAGTTTTCATGCAAGAGTGCATGAGCATGAGTATGAGTATGTGCATGGCGTGCACATCAGTAGCCACTAACTAGCCATGCCTTTGGAGGTAAAGCTCTTGGTTTTGAAGAGAGAGGAGGGAGCAAGACAAGGAAGCTTGGCGGTGGGAGGCTCCGATTGGGAGGTGATGAGTGCATGCAAGTAAAGACATCGGCTGGACTAGCTTCTATACGAGTCTCATGCACATGCACTTCTAGACTCAAACAACCAAGTGCAGGCCAACGTCCACTAGTGCACGAAGAAGACAAGGTCTAGTCCAACAGCTTGGGGCTTCGGTTGGAGCTCGATGCAGCTTGGTGACGGTTTGGAGGAAGACAAAGAAGCTCACGGTTGGGTGGAGAAGCGAAATGGAGCTTCTTCTCTGCTGATTTTGCAGAGAGGAGGAGCACGCAAGGGAGCTTTGGCGAGGCGGGCAGCGGGAGCAAGGCCAGCGATGGCAGCAGCACTGAGGAAGGCTTGAGATCGGCGAGAGGGAGGGATGGAGGAGCTATTTGCTTTCTTGGTGGGGCTGCTTTGGTTTCTGGAGGAGAGAGAGCTCGTGGGAGGGAATGGAGGCGGCGTGAGGTGCATGAGTGCATGCATCTTTGCATGCATTAGCCACACACGCACAAGCAGGAGGGAGCTTCGGCTGGGGAGGAAAAAGAGAGAGGAGCTGCGGGTGGGAGGAGAGCTCGGCAGCTTGGAGAGGAAGAATAAAGGGAGGGAGAAGGAGGAGGGAGGAGGCTGCTGGCGCTGGTGGGGTCGACAAGGGGCATCTTGGCAGAGAGTGCGATCTGCGAGGAGGAGGAGGTGGAGGAGAAGCTGCTATGCTTGCTGCCGGTGGAGCTTCGGTTGGGAAGAAGTGAGCTCGGTAGTGGGGAAAAGAATAGGGAGAGCAGCACTGGGAGCTTCGGCTGCTGGCTTTGTAGTAGAAGGAAGGGAGGAGGGGAAAGAGAGAAGAGCCGAGGGAGGAGGAGTAAGAGATGGAAGGAGCTGCTAGAGGGAGAGGAAGGGAGCAAGCAGCAATGACATGGCCGAGCACAGGCGGTCTGGCGACAAGGGGGAGGAGGCATGGGGAGGACAAGGGAGCATGGGGTCGCTTTCGGGTGGGCGTGAGCTGCAGCGCCGGGACATGGGGCTCACGACTGAGGCGCTCATGGCTCGAGGGGCAGCGGCCTTGAGGGCATGGGGCGGTCGGGAAAGCGGCTCAGTGATAGCACAAGGGAAAAAAATGGAAAGAAGACAACAAGCAGTGAGAGGAGAGAGAAAGAAAAGGAGGAATAAAGAGAATCAGGAAAATCCAAAATCCAAAAATTCAAGGAAATTTTAGAAAATAACTTGGGACTTGAATAGACCAAATAAAATAGTTTTGCATTTTTTTGAAGTTTATTTTAGCAAATTAAAATACTTTTCCTTCAAAAATTCAATTTAAACTTAAATTGAAACCGAGAAAATCCAAACGTTTATTTTTATTTTTAAAGCTTCAAAATATACCACCGATTTAAATTAAATACTTTAAATTAAATTTTAGAACAAATAAAATAATTTTGGGTTGATAGAAAAGAAATAAAAGCAGTAGGGTTGCAAGAAACAACACCAACAAGAATAAAATCCAAAAATTACAGAAAATCCAATAAAGTCATTTTAAATTTGAGTAAAGTTTGATTTAATCGTTTAAAATGCTTTTGCTTTGGAAATTAAATTTTAAGCTCCACATTTAATCAAGGAAATGAAAATAGTTTATTTTGTTTTAAAAGCTTTAAAATAACTCTGAAACAAAAGAAAATTGAAAAGGAATAAAAAGAACTCCACGGGAAAATAACCAAACGAAGGGAAAAACAAATACTAGATAAAATTAGAAAATCAAATCAGATAATTTTTATTTATTGAAGTTTGATTAATTCAAATTGAACTAGTTTTTTTTTTTTAAGTCCCAATTAAGATTTTAGCAACAAAAACAAATGGTTATTTTTGAAATTGAAATTTTTTCAAAAACTCTCAAAAATTGGGATGTTACAGTGCTGTAACACCTCCTTGATCCTTTTTCTTATTTTGAAACCCTAGTTTGCTTTTGAGATTAGGAAGTGGAGAGGTTAGGATCCTTGAGAAGAGATTGATTGTGTGCTCATGTATTGAGTTTTGTTCTCCTGGATGGAGTTGCTGTAAACCAGCAACAATCACAAATTAATCTATGCAAGTTCTCTTGAGATGAGTCTCTTTTAGTTCTTACTCTCTATTTTGTGATTTTGGGGCTTTTTTTGATTCTTAAGTTTTTTCTATTTCTGCCCCCAATGTTGTTTGTTGTGACATGTGGGAACTCATCTAGGATCATCTCTAACCCACGAGTAAGTTTTTTAATCTAGTTTTCGTTTTGACTCGACTTTGAACCATCCTTCACTCAAGCGGAGAAAGGTTGGAACTTTGCCAAGGATCTTCATGATCTTTGATTGGAATAGGTTCCTGACATCCTAGAGAAGGTGTATTCCAAGTTTCATCGAGTTTGGAGTTGTAGATCAAAAGTTAGACCTATTTATGATTTTGTTTTTCGGGCTGATTTTACTGTTCATCAGGCTGGAGGTCAGACCACCCATCTGAGAGGTTAGACTGCCCCATGTAAAAGTCGACCCGCCAATCTGAGAGGTCAAACTGCCCAACTTATGGCAGATTGAGTTTTTATGGTTTTTGGTTGTTTTGCTTCAGAGTTTTGATTGGATTCAATACAAGTCTTCCGCTATGCTTGTATATTGGATCTTCATAGCTATTGGAGTGAAAATCGTGTTGAATCTGATCTTGGTGAAAAAGAGATCGGCTCCTATTCACCCCCCTCTAGTCGCAGTTTCGGTCCAACAAGTGGTATCAGAATCCGGTTAGTTCAATTTTGATCTTAACCGGTCACTGAACTTGGTGATGGAGAAGTACTCCACGAAGCCTTATGTCTTTGATGGGCTCGACTATGCCTATTGGAAGAATCGCATGCGTGTCTACCTTCAGAGCGAAGGACAAGCTATATAGGAGGTTATTCGAGCTCCGCTAGTTCTCCCTTCACCACGTCCCATCCCATCAGATCTATCTCTGCCTCCTGAACTTCAGCCACTTCTGCCTGTTCTCCCTTCACCACGTCGCCACCACCCTCCTCCTTCAGGCCACCTCCCTTCGCCATCACCACCATCCCCGCCATATCTTCGACCACCGACACCAAAGCTGCTCCTGCCGCAGAAGAGGAAGACGTCGCCACAACCACCGACACCACTAGATCCGTCTCCACTGCCCAAATAGCATATTCTCTCATTGCGCCACCCCAAAACTCGAAGCAAGCCACCACTGCCAGTTCCCCTTCGCCGCCCCTGTCATCGTTGTGGCCTCCGGTGCGAGATCCGCGCCCACCATCACCATCGTTGCATCTCTAGCCCACACCGCTCCAGCCACGGCCGTGGACTTCACATCGTCAAATTTTTTTATTATGCGTGACCCATTCGGGTTCCGACTCTTGGTGACGGACAACTTCCGTCACTCAGCCTTCATCCTTGTCCACCACCTGACAGCTCGAGGACAAGTTGTCTATGAGGGGTGTAATGTTATGGTCATAGACCAAGTCAGCCAACACCCGCAAGACGACAATAGTAAGGATCAGTTTGAGAAAATTAGGATAGTTTTAGTAGTAATTGTATAAGAGTCTGAATCACTTTTTTGTATTAAGTTAAGAATGAATTCCTTCCCTAGTTGGATTGTTAGAGGATTATTTAATTAGAAAAGAAATAAGATTAGTTAGGAAGACAGAGATAGAGATCGGATTAGTTTCCTATAAATTAGAGATTGTTTTATTTAAGTTAGAGATTAATTTCTTAAGCGTTAAGTCAATCCCTCCCTGTATAAGGGACAGTGTTGTATCTTCCTGTAGCAAGTAATAAATAAACAAAGTTCTTAATCTCTCCTCTCTTCTTTGACTAAGTCTCAGAGCTACCACATCAAGGAAGAGCATTGCCGGCGGTTAGATGAGGGTGGGTGCTCTGCCCTCGGTTCTCGAATCCGTACTCAACTAAAGCCCACAACAATAGATTTGAATATTAGGTCGGAGCAAATCTTCAGTTTGATTTTTTTTAATATTAGGCCGGAGCAAACCTTCGATTTGATTTATTTTTTTATATACCTGCATAGATTTATCGTCACCTAATATTAACTATTTTGATTTTATTTGTAAACTTTGCAAAAAAAAAAAAGGTGTACCAAGCAAACCCGAGAATCATTTTTTTACTGAATAGTCACTGATCCCAAACATCTGAAGTCGTCAGAATTTAATTGCACAATGGTTCAGAGAAAATCTTCCATTTGCAGTCTACTAGTTAAGTGCAACAAAATGAAAGGATGCGTTCCATTGAAGAAATCAGTAAGGCTGGCAAAATTTACGCAGTAATAAGTGTGGCCGTCTCCCTCAGCTCTGCAGCAACGCCAAGTTGGTCCAGAGCTCGCCATCCATTGGCATGAACACCAATGGCCGCGCCATCTGATCGTAGCGTCTCGGACTTCTCTAACACAAGGCTGCTTATCCCTTTCCTGTATGCAAGTCATCAGCAGATTGTTTTGTTGTTAACAGCAGCTTCAGAAACTGAAATCTACAAAACAAAAAAGAAGAAAATGAACAAGTGTAGTCACCGGTGGAGCGCGAGGGCAGTGGCGAGGCCGCAGATGCCGCCGCCGACGATGACGATGCCATGGACCTCCTCCTCCATGCCTCCTTCCTTCTTTTACTCTCCCCTTTCGCTTTGGGCGTGTAAGGAAGGTGGGAGTATACTGTAGTAGGAACTCTCTTGTTACTGGGAAGACAGTACATGTATCTTCAGACAATATTGCTAGTGATGTACTCCATTTGACCTCACAGTTTCCAATCAACGAGAAAGCACTGCTTCCTTCATCTCCTGTGTGTGTATGTTTTCAGAGAAACACCAAGAGAGGGAGAGCTATGAGTGAGCTTTCTCCTAGACTTATTCTAACAATTGGTATCAGAGCGACGTGCGAGGAGAAGCTGCATGACGATGACTCACCAGTCGGCGTGATGGCGTACGCAGCGGCGCGACCGGGGCTTGCGACGACTCGACGTCCTAGAGGCCACGAACGGCGAGGCCGGCGTGGTTTGGCATGACGGACGCACCAACGACAGACTCCATGAGTGGAGGCCAGAGGTGTAGATGCATGTGTGCATGTGTTAGTGGGAGGTGTGGGTTAGTGGAGGTGTGGCTGCATGTGTTGTGTGCATGAGAGGCTTATATAAAGCCCATGTATCCAGTTTGTTAAGTTAAGTTGAATAGGAACAAAAACGACACAGGTCGAGTTGTGTCTCTGGTGTTCCCTGTGTTTCATCTTCATAGAGCTTAGTAGTACAAGAGAATAGAGGTTCTCTCCGTCGTACTCCAGTGTAGCTCCAGAGTGTTCTCTCGTGTTAGTTGTGTCCACGGGATAGCGTTGAGTATTAGGTGTTGTGATGGCAAGGATGGCGAGGTCCGTGTCTCCGTTGTCATCGAGGCGTGTCGCTAGTGGCCTAGAGGAGGTGGCTAGCGGCAGCAAGCAAGTGGCTCGCATTAGGCAGTTGGCACGATACGGGAAGGAGGGGAGCGTCACGCTCCAGTACCCGTTGTTGACTAGTAGCAACTATGCTGCATGGTCAATGAAGATGCAAGTGTACATGGGGCGCAAGGAGTGTGGGATCTTGTTGAAGAAGGCGGTGTCGAGGCGCCAAGACAAGATGGCACTTGCGGCCATCTATCATGGTGTGGCGAGGAGACCCTTCTTGCTCTCAACGGCAAGAGGACGGTGAAGGAGGCATGGGCGACTCTCAAGTCCATGTACGTTGGAGTTGAGCGCGTGACGAGGGCCAAGCTCCAAACCGCTAAGAAAGAATTCGACAACCTTCATATGCGTGAAGGTGAGTCAATTGATGGTTTTGCCATGAGGTCACCCTCGCTCTCGGCAAGATGCGGACGGGAGAGAGGTTGAAGACTCTTGTGTGGTGGATAAGGTGCTTGGTCTTAACAGAAGTTTCTACCGATCGTTTGCACCCTCGAGAACCACGAGGACTTGGATGTGATGTCGGTCGAAGAAGTGTTAGGCGGCTAAAGGCGCTCGAGGGCGCCACATGGTTGGTGAGGAGGAAGGTGAGCACTTGCTGCTCACCCGCGCTCAATGGGAGTTCAGGGCCAAGAACAAGGAAGACGGCTCCGGTTCCGGTAAGAAGAAAAACACCTTTGACAAGGAAAAAGTACGTTGTTATAACTGTCAAGAGTACGGGCACTATTCTTGGGAGAAGAAATGCCATGAGTCGAAGAAGGAGAATGAGGCGCATCTCGTTATGGCGGACCTGACGATGAACCGACCACCTTTAGTGCAACAAGATTAGGGAGAATGTTAGTTTTTAATCTTGTTGCATGTATGTGTTGCATGGAGTTAGTGGAGGTGTGGTTAGTGGGAGGTGTGGATGCATGTGTGCATGTGTTAGTGGGAGGTGTGGGTTAGTGGAGGTGTGGCTGCATGTGTTGTGTGCATGAGAGGCTTATATAAAACCCATGTATCCAGTTTGTTAAGTTAAGTTGAATAGGAACAAAAACGACACAGGTCGAGTTGTGTCTCGGTGTTCCCACGTGTTTCATCTTCATAGAGCTTAGTAGTACAAGAGAATAGAGGTTCTCTCCGTCGTACTCGGTGTAGCTCAGTGTTCTCGTGTTAGTTGTGTCCACGGGATAGCGTTGAGTATTAGGTGAGTGCTCAAACCCAACAAAAGACACCTAATTTTTTTATTTAGTACTCCTTGAAATTTGAGAAAGCACTGCTTCCAAAAGGCGTCTAATATTTTATTTAGTACTCCTTGAAATTGGCCCTTCAATACATTAGTACCGACTCGATATAAATCTACCAATACAGTACTTCATGTCTACATCCGGCACGATGCGCTGATAATCAAAATTATCTGAATAATTAAGCGTGATAACAAAAAAAAGATTCTTTGTCAAGTTCTTGACATGGGCTTGCTAAGGACATTGTAAATGTAATCTGACGAGCATGAACAATAATTGATGGGGATTCACAGTACGTGTTGTCATGTGGGTCCCTTGATGATAGTCCTCTTGTTTCTTTCTTATTAGTACTTATCTTTTGTGTTGTATCCTTGTGGCTGTCAAAACTTGTCACTTGTAATGGATTAGATGGTTATCTTGAGCTACTCCATGTCTTTCTTGTCCTTTCTAAGTAGCGGTATCTCTCGGCCAGATCATGTAGGCCCTTAATATATACTAGAGCGTAGATCGCGCCATAGCTTCTTTGCGAGTCTGTCATAGGGCGGTGGAGCATCAAGTAATGCAGAGCACGATGGGTAACATGCCTTACTCAATCCATGTTACCCCTGGCTCGTACACTTGATGCCCACCGCCCCTATGACAGACTCGCGCAGCTGCTGCGCGATCTACGTCTAGTATATATTAAGGCCTACATGACTGGCCGAGAGATACCCACACTTAGAAAGGACAAGAAAGACATGGAGTAGCTCAAGATAACCATCTAATCCATTACAAGTGACAAGTTTTGACAGCCACAAGGATACAACACAAAAGATAAGTACTAATAAGAAAGAAACAAGAGGACTATCATCAAGGGACCCACATGACAACACATGCACGTGAATCCCCATCATTATTGTTCATGCTCTCGCATTACATTTACAATGTCCTTAGCAAGCCCATGTCAAGAACTTGACAAAGAATCTTTTTTTTGTTATCACGCGCTTAATTATTCGGGATAATTTTGATTATCGCGCATCGGGTGCCTGATGTAGACATGAAGTACGATGATTGGTAGATTTATATCGTAGTCGTACTAATGTATTGAAGTGCCAATTTCAAGGAGTACTAAATAAAAATTAGACGTCTTTTGAAGCAAGTGCTTTCAAATTTCAAGGAGTACTAAATAAAAATTAGGTGTCTTTTGATGCGATCTTTCGTTGATTGGGCTGTGAGGTCAAATGGAGTACATCACTAGCAATATTGTCTGAAGATACATGTACTGTCTTCCCAGTAACAAGAGAGTTCCTACTACAGTATACTCCCGCCTTCCTCGCACGGTATGGCTCTTAGGAAGATGGCGGCTAGAATTTCAGTAGAGAAACTCACGTCACGTCTATCTCGTGTATTTTCCAACAGCCTCAGCATCTCATTATATAGAGCTTATGACGGATCCTATTCGAACACGTTTGTTCCAACCCGTTAAGTATGTGACTCAGTAAGTTCATGCGTGGTCGGTTGTGACTCAGAAACCTTTTCCGATCACAAGTTCTTACCGGTTCCTAACAAGACATAACAATTCCCGAGTACATATAAATAATATCGGACGAACCTTAATGCAATATGATCCACGACTAGGTCCTTGCCACTAACGACCAGCTCATATCTCTATGAGACCAAATTATATTTAGTCTTGACCGGTTTATAACTCCTTACGATCAGGCTTCGACCACTTAGTGATTATATTAGACGATCTATGACTAGCTCGTATCTCCATCACGACTAATCCGTATCCGTCGAACTAAACAACCTACTCGTGTATTCTTTCTTTGCCTCACGATATCCGGTGAACTCGGTGAGATATTATGGCATCCATAGACTGTTCAATACTTTTTTGATCATGTGTCGGATAACTTCACGTGGTCGAACTCTTCGACTATTAATGGAATGGCATGCACTTTTTTATCCGACCGCATCAAGGGGCCAGAGAAATATCTCCTGTCATGTGTGTCGTTTGGTGTGGATCTAGCGGACGTTGCCGACGACGATCCTCCTCTTGTCGAGTTTGTGTTCTTTGGTGACATCGGCCAAGAATTAATCGAATTCTAGCTTTGAACCTCATGGAGATCCTCCAAGTATACCGATTCATCTTGCTGAAATCACAAGGGCGGCTCACTTCAAAGGAACTCAAGCCTCGTTCCAAGTAGACACATTCATCATACTACCAACCTCGGCTCAAGCATGCTCACTCCTGCAGTGGACAACGTCCTAACAGTGCTGCTCCTCTCCTCGGCAATACGCTCGCTTCATCTAGCGATGCGACCATGGAAACATGTGGTTCTGATCCTTTTTGCGTATGTATGCAAACATGTGGTTCCACTAAATAAACACGACTTTTGTGCTCTTGCTAAATCTAGCTTATCATCTAACACCTTATCCTAACAATCACAGTCACTGTATATAACTTATCCTATCGTACCTATATGCTATGGCTTCTATATACCAATCTTTGAGCAGTTACTTATATTCTCAATCCATGTTACCCATCGTGCTCTGTACTACTTGATGCTCCACCGCCCTATGCGGGACCACAGTGCGTGCGTTCGCGCGATCTACGTTCTAGTATATATTAAAGGGCCTACATGGTGGTGAGAGATACTGTCACTTAGAAAGGACAAGAAAGACATGGAGTAGCTCGGTATTAACCATCTAATCCATTACAAGCGAGCACGATGGGTAACATGGATTGAGTAAGGCATGTAATGCAGCGGTGATTAAGAGAATATAAGTAATCATTGGCATTGGTATATAGAAGCCATAGCATATAGGTGCGATAGGATAAGTTATATACGTGTGTTGGTGATTGTTAGGATAAGGTGTTAGATGATAAGCTAGATTTAGCGATAGCACAAAAGCTGTGTTTATTTAGTGGAACCACATGTTTGCATACGCAAAAAGGGCTCAGAACCACATGTTTCCATGGTCACCGCTTAGATGAAGCGACGTATGCCGAGAGAGGAGCGTGGCACTCTGTTAGGACGTTGTCCATCGCAGAGTGAGCACAACTTGAGCCGAGGTTGGTAGTGCGATGAATGTGTCTACTTGGAACGAGGCTTGAGTTCCTTTGAAGTGAGCGCGTCCTTGTGATTTCAGCAAGATGAATCGGTATACTGGAGGATCTCCGGCGAGGTTCAAAGTTAGAAGTCCGATTAATTCTTGGCCGATGTCACCAAAGAACACAAACTCGACAAGAGGAGGATCGTCGTCGGCAACGTCCGCTAGATCCACACCAAACGACACACATGACAGGAGATATTTCTCTAGCCCCTCGATGCGGTCGGATAAAAAAGTGCATGCCATTCCATTAATAGTCGAAGAGTTCGACCACGTGAAGTTATCCGACACATGATCAAAAAAGTATTGAACAGTCTATGGATGCCATAATATCTCACCTGGAGTTCAGCCAGATATCGTGAGGCAAAGAAAGAATACACGAGTAGGTTGTTTAGTTCGATCGGATACGGATTAGTCGTATGGAGATACGAGCTAGTCATAGACTGGTCGAATATAATCACTAAGTGGTCGAAGCCTGATCGTAAGGAGTTTTAAACCGGTCAAGACTAAATATAATTTGGTCTCATAGAGATATGAGCTGGTCGTTAGTGGCAAGGACCTAGTCGTGGATCATATTGCATTAAGGTTCGTCCGATATTATTTATATGTACTCGGGAATTGTTATGTCTTGTTAGGAACCGGTAAGAACTTGTGATCGGAAAAGGTTTCTGAGTCACAACCGACCACGCATGAACTTACTGAGTCACATACTTAACGGGTTGGAACAAACGTGTTCGGATAGGATCCGTCATAAGCTCTATATAATGAGATGCTGAGGCTGTTGGAAAATACACGAGATAGACGTGACGTGAGTTTCTCTACTGAAACTCTAGCCGCCATCTTCCTAAGAGCCATACCGTGCGAGTTGGTGCTAGCACACTGGCGCACAGAGTTCCTTCCTTGGACGTGTAGATACCGTAGAGGTGCTACTGCAGTTGTTGTTGCGCTTGAGAACGATCCACGACCTTAGCGAGGAACTCGATTGGTTGTTGGAGGAGACGATCACCACCGAGGACGATTAACTACAATAGACGATCGACTTCGATTGCTTCATTGATGCGATCTACGTTGGATCAGGCTGCTCCAACTCTTCTTCTGCTGCACTGCGCGTCTGGTGGTAATGATCTATGATCTCTTACTTTCATGATATTCTGGTTTACATGGTAGAATTTTTGAATTGCTAGCTTGCGTAGCCTACCTGTATCCTTTCAGTGGTATTAGAGCCGTCTTGAATAGTTTTTGATCTAGATCGATCGCATATACTTGATATGTGAGAGTAGTGGATTGGATCTATTGCTGGTCTGGTCTGGTAACCTAGATCGGTTCATATGAATGGAGCGATCTAGGCACTGGTCGATAGATTGATCGATTTTCGGCCGTAGTAGATGTGTTTGCGGGTGATATGAGTCAAAAGTACCAGATGGTCTTCTGCGCTTGTTCACGAGCACATTGCATGATACTCTTACCAGTCAGGATTCCACCATCGGGGTATGCCACAGTGCATGGTCGTATCAAGGCAGTGATCAAATTGGTTCGAAATAGGGTTAATATGATTAATCCGGTGATTTCCATGGCTCGATTACGTGAATGAGATTTATGTCTTGGAAAAAAAAATTCGAGAGCGCTGCCCTCGACCAGTGAGGGATGCTACCCCTTCGAACCCCGTCGGCTAACCGGTTAGCGTGATCACCGTGCTAAGTAGTTGTGGCCGCGTTATATGGTAATATGTGTTTATGTCACCCGATAGAATTGGATTATATGTATAACTCAGTTTTGAAAGGATTGATGTGAATAGTATGACCCATAGTGTATGTGATGTATGTATGGATTTTCATAGCCTGTGTGTCATGCTGTGAGATAGCCATCGAGTTACATGTTATTGTATAACGGTTTGCGTGCTGACTTGTGATGCTTGGTATTATCCGATGTAAATCATTACTAGTTTTTAGGAGTAATTGCTTAGTAGATGAATGCGGTCGGAGATTTCAAGCATGATAGCTCGGAGGACAGGAAGCATGGTGATGGAGATCTTCATGTCAAGAACCATACTATTTCATAGTTTAATATGATTATCTGTGAATGTTTATTCCTGTCATGCTATTGATTATGTTTATCATTAGATGTGTTAACATAGTAGAATAGTATCCCTCAAGAAAAATTAAGTAAATTTGACGTCTTTCCAATTGCTGCGACCATCACAATTTTGATCGTTAATTGGTAGGTCTACCAAAGTAGGATGCCATTAACTATCTTAATAAGATGGGGTGAGTGTTGGATACCCACATATATAGTATTGGTTTAACTTGACAAGGCTATCAAAACAGTTTTGGGCATTATGGCATAATGTTGGTAGTCGGGGCATAGAGATGTCACCCAACAGACAAGAGTCATATGTGATATGATTGACAAGAGATTGCCCACATAAATCACTAAGTTTCTAGCAGTGCTAAAGCTCACCAGGACTTAATGATATATGGATCTTGAACTCACTATATGATGTTAGAGGGAAACATGGTTTAGAACATATAGTGGGAGTATCTTTTATTGACTGTTGATGATTAAGTAATACGACCAGGTAGACTAATCGTATGGTGATACGACCAGGTCCAAACTAGTCGTATGGAGATACGAGCTGATCGTAGAATGGTCGAATATTACCACCAACATAAGTGTCTAATAGAAGATCTTTCTTAAATATAGTGCTTAATTTTTGCATATATTTCTTTTGTAGATCATGACACCTAGTACTTCTTCTGCACCTACCTTTAATTTGTGATCTATTCTTGAGAAAGAAAAGTTGAATGGAACAAATTTCATTGACTGATTTTAAAATTTAAGAATTGTTCTCAAACAAGAAAAGAAGGAATATGTCCTAGATGGTCCCTATCCCGAGGAACCAAATGCTGATGCTACTCGTACTGAAAAGAATGCTTATGAGAAGTATTGCAATAACGCAATCGATGTGCACTGTCTTATACTTGCTACCATGAGCTCTGAGCTTCAGAAGCAATATGAGACTACAAACGTTTACAATATGATTGTGGGTCTGAAAGGTATGTTTCAGGATAAAGCAAGGGCAGAGAGGTACAATACCTATAAGGCATTTTTTTCTTGTAGGTTGTTAGAAGGTAACCCGATCAGTCCTCATGTGATCAAGATAATTGGTCACATTGAGAGCTTTGAAAAGTTTAGTTTTCCCCTTAGCCAAGAGTTGGCTACTAATGTGATTCTCCAATCGATTATGAGATATGGCAAATGGATGGCAAAACAACTTTCCTAAATGGAATCTTAAGTGAGGATGTGTACATGACACAACCTGAGGGTTTTGTCAATCCACGGGAAGCTAGAAAGGTATACAAACTTAAGAAATCCATCTATGGATTAAAGCAAGCATCTCGGAGTTGGAACATTCATTTTAATGAAGTTGTCAAAGGGTTTGACTTCATCAAGAATGAAGAAAAACCTTGTGTTTACAAGAAGATTAGTGGGAGCATGCTTGTGCTTCTGATCTTGTATGTGGATGACATACTACTGGTCGAAAATGATATTCCTATGCTTGAATATATTAAAACTTCATTAAGAAATATTTTCTCAATGAAAGATTTAGGAGTTGTAGCATATATCTTAGGAATAAGGGTCTATAGAGATAGATCTAAAAGGCTAATTGGATTAAGCTATGATATATACATATACAAGGTGTTTAAGCGGTTCAACATGTAAGATTCCAAGAAAGGTTTCTTGCCCATGGCACATGATATTAATCTTAGCAAGAGTCAGTATCATACGACCACTGATGAACGAGAAAAAATGAGTAGAATTCCATATGCTTCGGCTATTGAATTTATCATGTATGTTATGCTATGTACATGACCAGACGTGTCGTATTCTCTAAGTGTTACGAGTAGATATCAGTCGGATCCAAGTGAAGATCACTAGATAGCAATCAAGAATATCCTTAAGTACTTCAGAAGGACTAAGGATGCATTCCTTGTGTATGGTAGTGGGGAAGAGCTGGTCGTAAATGGTTACACCGATGCTAGCTTCCAAACCAACAAGGATGATTTCAGATCGCAGTCTGGGTTTGTGTTTTGTCTTAATTGAGGAGCAGTGAGTTGAAAAGGTTCCAAGCAAGGAACGATTGTTGATTCTACAACACAGGCTGAGTACATTACGGCTTCTGAAGCTGCAAAAGAGGTCATATGGATTAGAAAGTGTATTAATAAATTGGATGTGGTTGCTAATACTTCCAGTCCAATGAGTCTCTATTATGATTATAGTGAAGCCATTGAAGAAGCTAAGAAGCCTAGATCGCATCAAAAGTCTCGACAATATCACATTATTTGTGAGATCGGTGAGAGAGGTGATGTGAAGATATGCAAAGTACACATGAATTTGAATATTGCTGATCCGTTGACAAAGACTCTCCCACAACCTAAGCATGAGGTGCACACAAGAGCTATGTGTATTCAATACCTATTTGATTGACTCTAGTGCAAGTGGAAGACTATTGATGATATACCCTAGAGGCAATCATAGAGATGATTGTATTACGTATATGTTTATGAGTTATTCAATAAATGTTATTCTGTTCATTGAATGAATCATCATTGATAAAGACTAACAAGTATGTGACTTATTAGTGAAACTCTTTGATTTATATGATGTCGTTCTAAATGTATCCCTAGTCGAATGTCACTGATCGAAACACTAGTGACTCTATCGACCGACACATGTATTGATTGATGACCATATTTCACTAGTCATGGATATAGCAATATCAAATTAATAATACAAACATATGTTAGAGAACATGGTGTTGGATTGACCCACCTTGAGATACTGCTAAGATTGTTATGATTTCATGTGTCATTGGTTAATCTCAAGCAATTGTGATATATAATCCTTAGACCTGATATCAATATGGTTTCCTATATATGTAAAAGTACACTTAAGAGTTACCAAACACTACTCCGTAACTGGGTAGTTATAAAGGTCAGATATAAGATTTGCCCCTCCTAACATAGCCGGAGGGATTTCTCTGAGCCCCTCAATGTGGTCGGATAAAGAAAGTGCATGATCATACCACTAATGTTTGAAGAGTTCGACCATGTGGAGTTATCCGACACTTGATCGAGAAAGTATTGCACAGTCTATAGATGACATAATATCTCACCTGGGGTTCAACCACATATCGTGAGGCAAATGGAGAATACATAAGCAGATCGTTTAGTTTGATCAGATACAGACTAATCGTATAGAGATACGAGTTAGTCGTAGACTAATCGAATATAATCACTAAGATTATACACCTATTTTGATGCTACCTGTGAGACCCCGGTTTATTGGACTTGTAATGCTTAACCATCCATTTGGTCCTAGCATCACAAATCGAATAAACCGAGACTCGAGACATGTATACTTCCCAGAACTGCAGTATACACACCTCTTTACAAAATTCATGCATCAATTCCATTCATTCACATAGAACCGAAGCAAAGCAACAAACCAGAAGATAACAAAAATAAAGGATAGTTATTACACAAGAGAGGCCGACCGGCCAAATGACATATATATAAAGAACTTGAACAGCGGAAGCAAAAGTGCCATAAGATGGCCATAAACCAAAAGAGCCAATCAGTGTGCCTTTAACCCACAAGGCAACCGACCGGACCGCCAAGCTAGTCGTCGAATCCACAACATATTTCACAAAAGTGAGGCCCTTGGGGCTCACCTTCTTTCCTGCAAGAAAAAGAGCCCAAAGAAAGCGGGTGAGTACTTGGAATGTACTCGCAAGACTTACGTGTAGAGTAACAGACCTGTACATAACTATATGCAAGCTTTTTGAGTGAAGGCTGTATGTTTTACTTTTAGCATAAAGCAAGTTTTCATTTGCAATAATGTAGTACATTTAAAAGCAAGTTAACAAATCTGTTTTTAATGTTCAAATAAACGCAAATGACAACAATATAACAGTAAATAGAAGACAACAACAATCCTGGAAGTGACTAAACCATTAGTCACCACAACAATAGCATGAATTACCCATTCATACCAACCTTGTCAAATTTTAATTTAAAAGGTTGCAGTCTAACTCTTGCAAAACCTAACCAAGCGTGTCCATAACCTAGGACGAGGCTATTCGAATAGTTTTATACCCTGCAGGGGTGTACCAATGTACCCTTACGCCGGACCGCCTTTTGCCAAGCTATTAAGCACACTTCCTTAGGTATCTTACACGGCTAAGTCCTCTGAGACATTTCCAATATTGTGTATTAACTACGAGCGCCGTATGGATAGAAACCCATACGTTGTGTCGAGTCATTGTAAAGCCTCGGTCAACTACCCGTCGCAGTAAAGCCTTGGACAACTACAATGCCCCTCGAGGTGGAGAGCCTGCAGGAATCTCCACCACCGCACACCCAACACAAGAACACATATCATGTTTCACACAACACACACAACCCCCTCCTGCGACTCGGAGATAACACACGCCAAAGTACTAAGTCAAGAGAGGTCCCATATCCCTCTCGCGTGATTAGCATGCAAAAATACTTGGAGAGTGTGACACAAGATGTTCGGTCCTTGTTGACTTAGGCAAGACATCCACAAACCCAATAACCCACCATCCGACCACTTGCCCAAGTCCAAATTAATTTTTCCATTTTCAGGTTTTGACTTTACAAAATAACAAAGCACAAGTGCTAGACATAATGGAATAATATTTAGATGTGTGATCAAGATCATCGACCAAAATCGATGATCGCCCATTACCGAAACTAAGCATTTCTAAGCAATTTCAAATCGAAAGCTACTAAGTGACAAGAGTCCATCCATCGAACTCCGACCACAGCAAATAACCTAAGCTCATGGTAGTAGAGGATAAACAAGTCCTACAGATTATGCAACTATAGGATACTAACCATAATTTAACAACAAAATAGCAATGCATACATACAAGTTGAAATCAATATAGTAGACTTGAAAAATAATAGGATTAACATGATCAAGCGCTTGCACGCTTGTCGTGGGTCAAGATGTTCTTGAGGATCAATTATGTTGTCAATGTGCTCTTGGATCCTAACGAGAAGGCGAAAAAGAACCGATAAGAACGAAGAAAACACAAAGACTCAACGACAAACTTTCTCCAAAAATTACGAAAATTTTACTGAACAAGAGCATAATTTATAAAGAATTTAGCAAAGAAGAACCAATTGATTTGGATTCTTAATGCCAAAGATATGACCAAAGAAGGACTTACGATCGGTGGTGGTGGTGGAAGAACTTACGATCATGACATAGTCGTAGTAAGACTTACGACTAGTTACAAGTCGTGAAGAACTTACGTTGGGTAATAGTCGTAGAAGGACTTACGACCGTGTAGTGGTCGTAGAAGAACTATGCCCATGACATAGTCGTAGTAAGACTTACGACTAGTTACAAGTCGTAGTAGAACTTCTGACAGACTCACGATGTTGGTCGAAATCCGACCACGAGGCGACACCTCCCGCGCTTTGCGGTGGCGCGGCGTCTCGACCAGCAGCGCCCGACCAAAGGCGAGGATGAGGGTCTAAAGTTTTGAGTCCGGCCGTGCCCATCTTGGTCGGAGTATGGGTGAAACGACGATGCGACCGCGAGTCTTGGTGAGTAGGTATGGCTCGGGAGAACTCCCTACGGACAATACCAAAAGAACAACGAAAACACACCTAAGCTCCTATAGGGCATCTGAAACTACAGTGAAGAGCGACCGAGACCCACGAGTGCTCCGTGACAGTGGCCGAAAGCGGCGGTAAGGTCCTCGCTAGGCACTGCTGACTGAGCAAAGAGAGAACCCAACCGAGTGAGGTTAAGTTCCAGAGTAAAGGGGAGCAGAGGGGCAAAGACTTGAAGAAGAAAACCCTGTTTGCCCGCCTCCATCAAGCTCCACACTCAACAATGGCGGTCGAGGATTGCGAGGCTGCGGCTCAAGCAAGCGGGTGAGTACTAGTGGAGTTGCGGAGGTGCTAAAAAAGCTAAGGGTGAAGCAATGGAGTTTAAATAGAGCAATGGCGAGAGCAGCGGCCGGGTTTTCGGTCGGGTCAACAACGCCATGAGAGCACTTGAGGCGATGGGAGCGGTCGAATCATGGCCTTACGAGGAGGGCGCGACGGGCATTTAATGCTGCATGAGCTAGCCGTTTAAAGGTGACCACAGAGTGGATCGCACGCCCTTGCTTTTTCTCTCTACTCACGCCATGGCCAGGGCACGCTGCGGCCGATGGAGGAAGGAGGCGACTCGTCGATCGTCGGATTGAAATCGAGCAGTGAGTTAGATCGGGTGGATTAAAACAAGTCCATCGTTAATTTGGTCGAGGGCCGTTCGATGCCGATCCAACGGCCACGACCCGACACCGTCGGCCGTGCGGTGCGATTAGTTGGTGGACCGAGTCGATGGCTCGAGCAAAGTCAGGACTCGAACGAGGAACAGTGCAAACCAGTTAGGTCTTTAAATTTAAACATCCGATTTTAGAGGTATCATTTGAGGTAGCAAACATACTCCAAAATTTATGAAATTTTAACTGGAGCTTGCTAACAGTAGGAGGAACCTCTCGTAAAATTTTCAGAGATTTTCAGGTAATGAATTTTTCTCCAGAAATTTCAGAAGAGGGGAATTAGGGTCTGACCAATTTTGACTTGCCTCCAAAAATTATCAAATAATTTCTAAAAATCATGAGATAATTCAAAGGTGTTGCCAAGCCTCCCTAGAACTCAGGGAAAAGATTTCCCAGGGTTTGGCACAAGATCTATGACAAAGAGGTTTTTGATTAGAGTCAGATGATGATTTGAATTTGATTTTTCATAATTCTTTTTAAAAGAATTACAAAAATGACCAAGGGCTTCAAGATGCAAGAAAATTTTTAATTTCTTTGTATTTTCTTACATTTGAAACACAAATCCATATTTGGGATGTTACACTACCAACTAGCCTACTGAAGTGAAGATTTGTTTGATTCAGTAGGATTTTCCATTATTTTGCTACAGATTTCAAAACTTCTGAAAAGATGGTTTGAAGCAATCCAAGGCTGCATTGGGAGAACATTTTGGACCAAGTAGTGAAGTACTACTCCGCAGGGGTGAGCAGCAAGTACATAAAAAGCTCAAACTTAAATCAAGTGTGTTTTTTCTAAATTTTAATCAAACCAAAGCATGAGGTATCAACCTAAAGCCGGCCACAATCAAATTTAGTATGGCTGCGGGAATTACCACCGAAGAGAAGAATAAGAAAGATAATGCTGATGAGCTTCTTGAACCACGGTTCTGGTGTAACCAAGCACCCAATGAGATATGTCTGCGTGGATAATCTTAGGATCCTCATCCTCCTCTCTTTGACATATACCCTTATAGCACCTTTGATCTTCAGAGCTATCTCCTGATCATCGCGCACGCCATCGAAACCGTTAGGTAATGCTCGCGACAACGCTCTTGCAAGCACAATCGTGTCTTCTAGCCCAGCTGAGCCACCTTGGCCTAAGAATGGCCCCATGACATGCAATGCATCGCCCAAAAGTGTCACCGTGCCTTTCTGGCGCTTCGCAAAGAGCAAGTGCCATGGAGCTCGGTACCATATCTTCGTAAGGTTTAGCGTGCTGATATCGCTACCTTTCACCAAGTCAACAATCTCTGAAGGAAAGTCTTGCACCGAGTCCAGCGCATATTCTCTGATGAACTCTCGGTCTTTGTTCACAACAGAACCTGAAGTATTTGAAAATAAGTTAGTCCGTCAAATTTGACAGTTGATGTCCATGCTAGAGTATTTCCCTTTTCTTACCTTCAGGGGGATGCAAATGGGTCAAAAAGAAGCTGACCAAGTTATCATTTATTGGCATCCTTCCAACAATGACATCTGTGCTTTCTATACGGATTAGATTCTTATCAAACGGATGGCCATTTGGGTATGTCGTGAACCCCCTTGTGATCCATAGAGGGAGCAGCGAAGCCGGGTGAAGCGCCAAAAGCTTAGCCGCCACTGAGTTTGATCCATCACACCCAATTAGCATCTGCACCAGGCACATGTGGTTCAGCAACATAACTTTCTTCAGAGAACCGGAGCACTGATAAATTTCTTGAGCAGAAAAACAGCACTGTCTAAATCAGAAGTTTTTACCTTGGCTCTGATGATACTTCCATCTGCTGTTGTCAGCGTGGGGAATGAGCTGATGGAGTCTATAGCAATTTCTGAAACATGGCAGCCGAACAGGATCGATCCGGTAGGGAGATGATTAGCCAAGGCCTCGACCAGGTCCCATCTTCGCAAACATCTTAGCTCACCACTAGGACCAGAGAGATAAATTCTGTAAAATGATTTCCAATTCTGTTCTCCATGAGATGTAATCTTATTGTTGTATTAAATATTAAACAATACCTGACAGTTATCGAGTTAGCCTTGTTTTTGTGTAGGCATTCATCTCGAATCCTAAAACCAATTGTACAGAGTGTTGGAATTGATCTCTCGGGCATTTGGCCCAACGGCCAAATGCCCAAACCCTTAGATCGCGCCCTGATCAGGGGCGCCCAGCCCATTAGGCTGGCGGGCCCCTGTCGCCAGCGCCACAAATAAAAGGAGGTGGGAGCCGGGGGGCACGGTGACCAAGGTTCACCGTGCCGCCGCCTAAACTCCACCCACAAACCCTAGACTGATCTGAGAGGGGGTGCTGAAGCGACGGGAAGAACGCCGCCGCCTCTACCGACTACCGTCTGCCTCACCTCCGGTCGGGATTGACCACCGCCGCCTCTACTACACGCGATCCGCGATGGCCAACCCGTCTTCATCTACATCGGACGGTAACTCTCTCTCTCTCTCTCGGTTCTCTCATACCCGAAACAAGAACCCCAGATCCAAAGCAATCAAAAGACCAAAAGAGATCTAAGAGAGATCTAACACAGAGAGGCCATCAGTTATGACAAGAACGTTCCAAATCCTGTCTCAAACAGGCCAATACAATAATATCTGACAGCTCAAATCGGAAGAATGTTTCCCTAACTACAACATTCCAGTACAGAGAATACATCAGACTCAACGTATGTCGTTGGGGGTAAATAGACTGCAAAGCATAGGAATGTAAGGGTGCAAGGACAGTAAGCCATACTCCGTCAGAGGCACGGTCTTTTCGCGGAGCTCCGTGGCCACTCCAAGCTGCTCCAGAGCTCGCCAGCCGTTGGTGTTGATGCCAATGGCTCCCCCGTCCTCTCTCAGGCAATCATACTTCTCCAACACAAGGCTTCTCAGTCCTTTCCTGCATATATATATATATTTTTTTTTTGAAAAGGAACGAATTCATCCAAAGATTTATCTTACAAAGAGGCAAGCACCATCGAACACCACGAGATAACTGCAACATGCTAAATATGCACACACACACAAGTACAGCAATTCTTGAAAAGTAGCGGCCATCGCAGCGGCAGATCGAGCTTACCCAGCAGTAACAGAGAGAAGCGTACCTGTGGAGCGCGAGAGCGGTGGCGAGGCCGCAGATGCCGCCGCCGACTACCACAATGTCATGGGATTCTCCTCCCTTCTCCTTCTCCTTATCCTTCCCCTTCCCCTTCCCCTTCCCCTCCCCCTTTGAGCTGCTCGCCATTTGCTTTCTGGGTTAGGTGAAGTGGAGGCAATGGAATAATGGAAAGCTCAATGCGGTGCGGTCCACCAGGGCACATTGAACTCGAGGTTCTCGCACGCGAGCGTTATCTGGATCGTTCGGCCGAAATCGAACGGCTCCGGAAGCAGGTGCTGGGTTGCGCTATCGCGTCATGGACCTAGTGGTGAATCCAAGTTGCTAAAATGTGACCGCGCCGCCATCACCAAGCAACTCAGGCGAAGACGCTGCCGACGCCGGCACCGTAGCCACCGTCGTCCACCGTGGCCTCTTCACCACCTCACACCGTAGGCGAAGAGAAACTCTTACAACTCACGGAAGGAGAAGCTCAACTTTAACAATACGAGTTGAAAGCGCCCACTTTTATTTTAGTGGAAGGTTTCGTTTCTTTTTTCCAATCGAAAGTTGTGTAGATGAAAAAGTTCAACCTTTCATCGAAAGTTCTAGTTGAAGTATTTGAATTCCAGTTCCAAATTCCCAAAAGAAAAGGAGAGAAACACAATCCAATGCAAAACAGCCGGATTGGGCCGGGCTTCCGGCGGGCCTGAGCCCAGTCCGACCCAAAAACTAGCTTTTTCCATTAAAATAGTTCTTTTTTTTGAATAAAAAGCAATATATAATTTATTTCACAAAATAAAAAAAGGTTTTTTTATTATTTTATTACATTTCAGCGGTCTATAGAGGCCGAAATGGTCCCAGCTTCGGCGGGGTAGGATCACCCATTAACACATCTAGGCAGCGGACGTGTAGACTGGTTTAAATTTGGGTCGGGCTGGGCTTCGAATCGGGCATGGAAAAGCCCCGCTGGGCCTGCCCAGCATAGCCAGCCTCAAAATTCTTATTTTATGAAATTTAAAAATCCGAACTGAATTTTCTATAATAAAATACTTTTTACTATTTAAATATTTCCGTCACACTTTTTCGGGTGGAGCCCGTGGGCTGAAAACCTGGGCCTAAGGCCTAATGTCGAGCCCAAAAAATTGGATGGGGGCAGGTTGCCCATAAACTTGTCTACGATATCGACCTAAATTAATAAGCAAATTGTGCCTCTGATGCGGGGATGCCTGATCTTCACGGAGGAGAAAATACGAGGCGATGATAACTAGCGCCACCTGAGGGAGACGATGCAAGAAACCGATTTCAACCAACAGCACTCTTCGGTAACTAGCTGCGAGCAGCCTAGATAGCAGTGCAACCCGACGTTTCTTGATGCCAACCACTGCCGATGCAATGATCTGCAACAAGTATTCACCTAACCACACTCTAAGTTCCCAATCCACACAACCACGCACGAAGTTGGAAGCACGAGAAGGTTCTTGTCGAGCAATAGCTTTGCAATCTTACTAGGAAAATTACAAGAGCAAAGGAAGAGATAATTCTCAAGTTTCTGGTAGCACATGGCTAACCTATGCTGAAATCTAATTGCCAAAAGTTGCCATTTAGGAGGAAGAGTGAAGGGGTATTTATACTAGGAACAATCCTCCTAGCTAGGTGTGAACACACTACAAAATGAGAACTATTTTCGTGTGTCCTTTGAGCTCCCCAAGGCTTGGAGAAGGAGTTAATTTCGTGTGGCCTCGCGCAGCAATTATTGTCATGGACAGCTCATCTTGAAATTTGCATATCTTTTGACTCAAGCCTCCAAATGATGCTCCGTTTGTTGCGTTGGAACAAGGACTTAATTTTCTATACATTCCTACTCCCCATGCATGCTGGACACACCCATATTTTTGTCAAATTAGGTGGGAAGTTGTTAGACAAATTCTGAGGCTGCGCATGCAACGTTTGATGGCCCGGACAGCTTGCTAGTGTTTTTGATGTCCAGCTCAGCCTTCTTCACATCCCACTGGTCATAAGTGGATGTTGTCAAGCAATGTACTCCGATAGCTAAGTCTTGAAGCTTGCAATGTGCTCCTTCAGCTTGAATTATCTCCGTAGGTGCAATCTTGCGTAAAATTAGCACACGAGACTTAGACAGTATATAATTCTTATCTACAACAATATTAGACTCAGCTAGGAACGCATTCACCTCTTTATATATTTGCTTAGCACGGTTCCTAGTCATGGGACCCATATAAGTCTCTTTTGTACAAGCTTCAACTTGCAACTGTGTAGAATCTTGTAGAGCAGATGACGAATGATGTGAGCCAGGGATGTTCTCATCAGCCTCCCTCTCTTCAAAAGGAGTCGTCCTCGACTCTGACTCTTCTTGACCAAAACATGGCGAAAGATCAGCTACATTGAACGTTGAACTCACTGCATAATCTTCTGGAAGCTCGATCTTGTAAGCATTGTCATTTATCTTAGCCAACACTTTGAATGATCCATCTCCACGAGGCATTAGCTTGGACTTGCGCTTCTCTGGAAAGCGATCTTTGCGCAGATGTACCCAAACCAGATCACCTGGTTCAAAAGTCACTTTCTTGCGGTTCTTGTTGGCCTTTGCTGCATAGGACTTGCACTTCTTTTCAATATCTTCTTTTGTCTTCTCATGAATTTTCTTCACATATGCAGCACGTTCAGAAGCCTTCATATTACTTCTTTCTTTCATTGGAAGTGGCAGCATGTCGATTGGCACAATTGGTTTGAATCCATAGACCACCTCAAATGGGCACATGCTGGTAGAAGAGTGAACCGCCCTATTGTAAGTAAACTCAACGTGCGGTAAACACTCTTCCCATTCCTTCAAATTCTTCTTGATCATTGTTCGCAGCAACGCTGAAAGTGTGCGGTTTACTACCTCCGTCTGGCCATTAGTTTGTGGGTGACAGGTTGTTGAAAATAATAACTTGGTTCCCAGCTTTGCCCACAACGTCTTCCAAAAGTAGCTCATGAATTTCACATCACGATCTGAGACTATTGTCTTTGGTATTCCATGCAAACACACAATCTCCCTAAAAACAAACCAGCAACGTGTGAAGCATCATCGTTCTTATGGTATGAGATGAAATGTGCCATTTTTAGAACCTATCAACAACTAAAAACACTGAATCCCTTCCCCTCTTAGTCCTAGGTAGTCCTAAAACAAAATCCATACTAATATCCTCCCAAGGAGCATTTGGAACAGGTAGGGGAGTATATAAACCATGCGGGTTCAGTTTTGACTTAGCTTTGTGACATGTGACGCATCACTGCACAATTCTCTCAACATCCTTCCTCATTTTTGGCTAATAGAAATGGTCAGCCAACATCTCAAAAGTCTTCTCACAGCAAAAGTGGCCCATCAAGCCTCCTGCATGTGAATCCTGCAACAACAAGGGCCTAACCGAAGAATCTTGAACACACAGTTTGTTGGCCCTAAAAAGAAAACCATCATGCACATGATACTTCTCCCATCCTTTCTCACGACGACATTTCTCATATGGTTCTGAAAGTTATGATCAGCACCATACAAATCCTTTAAACTCTCAAGTCCTGGCACTTTTACTTCTAATTGATTTAATACAGCATGACTACCGGACAAAGTATCAGCAACCATATTTTCTTTGTCTTTCTTATATTTCACAACATATGGGAAAGTTTCAATGAATTCTACCAATTTAGCATGCCTTCTATTTAGTTTAGCTTGGCCTTTCAGATGTTTCAAAGCTTCATGATCAGAATGTACAACAAATTCTTTAGGCCATAAGTAATGTTACCATGTTTGAAGCACTCTAACTAAAGCATACAATTCTTTATCATAAACAGAATAATTCAATTGTGCACCACTCAATTTTTCACTAAAATATGCTACTGGTTTAGTTTCTTGCATTAAGATACCACCAATACCTATTCCACTAGCATCACATTCTATCTCAAAAGTTTTGGTGAAATCTGATAAGACCAACAGTGGGGCTTCAGTTAATCGTTTCTTGAGTTCAAGGAAAGCTTTTTCTTGTGGCACATCCCATTTAAAAATAACTCATTTCTTTGTCAATTCATTTAATGGGGCAGCAATGGTACTGAAATCATTTACAAATCTTCTGTAGAAACCAGCAAGACTATGAAAGCTTCTCACCTGACTTACATTGATAGGAGTGGGCAATTTCTTGATTGCTTCCACCTTTGATTCATCAACTTCAATGCCTTGCCCTAAAACAACATAACCAAGAAAAACAACCTTGTATGTGCAGAATGAACACTTTTTAATGTTAGCATATAGTTTTTCTTTCCTAAGAACATTCAACACTTGTTTGATATGATTAATATGCTCCGCTATGGATCTGCTATAGATTAGGATGTCATCAAAGTACACAACAACGAATTTGCCGATGTATGATCTCAAAACATGGTTCATTAATCTCATGAAAGTACTAGGTGCGTTAGTTAACCCAAAAGGCACGACTAACCATTCATACAACTCAAATTTTATTTTAAAAGCAGTTTTTCATTCATCACCTTTTTTCATTCTAATCTGATAATACCTACTTCTCAAATCAATTTTAGAGAAAACAACAGAGCCACTCAATTCATCTAGCATATCATCTAACCTAAGAATAGGATGACGATATCTAATAGTTATATTATTAATGGCTCTACAATCAACACACATTCGCTAAGTTGCATCTTTCTTAGGCACTAAAATCACGGGTACTGCACAAGGACTTAAGGTTTCACGAATATAATCTTTATATAAAAGCTCTTGTACCTGCCTTTGTATCTCCTTTGTTTCTTCAGGGTTGGTGCGGTAGGGTGGCCAGTTTGGAAGTGAAGCTCCTGGAATGAGGTCAATTTGATGTTTAATGCCACGCAATGGAAGTAGACCAGCTGAAACCTCCTCCAAAAATACATCCTTGTAATCCTGCAAGACATAAGAAATAGCACTAGGAAGACAAGTTAAGTCGTTAGTTGAAACCAGAACATCCTTATACACGAGCACAAAGATCAATTGATCTGGGTTTTGTCTCACATCTCTCAATTCTGATTTTGTGGCTAACATGACTAAATTCTCTCCCTCTATTTTCTTTTTATCTCTCATGTTTGTCTTGTAGCGCTCATTTGCTGATTTGTGGATATCACTCAAATTCTTTCTCTCTCTCTTTCTCACTTCCTATTTTTACTTCAGAAACCTTTTGCATGTGCTCGGCCATGATTTGTTGCGGTGTCATGGGTCTAAGCACTAAATCTTTCCCTTTCCACTTGATGGTGTATTGGTTGGTTCTGCCACAATGTTGAGCTGAAAGATCATATTGCCATGGTCTTCCTAACAACAAGTGACACACCTTCATGGGCACAACATCACACTCAACTGTGTCAGTGTAATCACCAATCTTGAATTGAACCTTCACCATGTGTGTAATTTTCATTTCACCACAATCACTCAACCATTGCACCTGATATGGGTGGGGATGTTGCAACAGCTTGAGCCCAAGTTTTTCACACATCTCTCTACTTGCAAGATTATGGCAGCTTCATCCATCAACTATGACTTTGCATACCTTTTCTTGGACTCTAGCTCTTGTTTGGAAGAGATGGTGCCGCTGACTATTCTATGCTTCCTTGATCTGCACGCTTAGTACCTTGGTGACAACAAGTGAAGCACCTTGTTCAAAGTCACAATAGGTTTGCTCTTCTCGTCCTGAAGCATTATCATCTGCATCTTCTTCTAGACCACTAGCTGATTCGTACTCTCCTTCTTCCGTGACTAGCATGGTGCGGTTCTTGGGGCACTCCTTCATCATGTGACCACGTCCTTTACACTTAAAGCACACAATATCACTACTCTTGCATGTAGATCGAATGGAAGAAGTTGCAGATACTGTAGGTTTACTCTTCTCTCTAGAAGCTGAAAACTCATTTCCACTTGTGGCTGCACGAGCATTGGAACGGCTGCCACCACTAGAATTGGTTGTGATGCCTCGGCCAAGATTGAATTGTGGGACAAACTTGCTTCCACTTGCTGTAGATCGAGCACTGAAAGTGGTAGACCTGTTTTACTTGGAATCTTCTTGCACTTGGCGTTCAGCCTTGGAAGATAAATGCACCAAGTCTAGAACATTTCGGTAAGGCTGCAAATCAATAATTCACTTCACATTAGGATTTAATCCATACAAAAATCGTGCCATGGATTGCTCCTCATCTTCATGTATGTTAGCTCTGATCATTGCCTTCTCCATCTCTTTATGATACTCCTCAACGGACTGCTTTCCTTGTCTCAAATTTTGGAGCTTATCAAAGAGGTCTCTTTTATAATGCTTTGGAATGAATCTTGTCCTCATCTCTCTTTTCATTTCAGCCCAAGTAGCAATAACAGGTTCTCCTTCTTCTTCTCGCTGATTCTGAACTTGTTCCCACCAGATTAGAGCAGAATCTTCAAACTCAAGAGAGGTCATTGCTATCTTGTTCTCTTCGGAGTAGTTGTGTATGCGAAATATCTTGTCAACCTTTAACTCCCATGTGAGATAGGCTTCTGGGTCAGATCCACCTTCAAACTTTGACATGGTAAATTTTAGCCTACCAAACCTCTTCTCGTTGTGCCGCTCACGACTATAGTTTTTTCGTCGACGAAACCCATTATTCCAGTGCAGCCCATGTTCTTCTTCATCATATCCTTCATTAATATCAAGATGGTTGATATTTTTTCTTCCACGACCTCTTCCCTGACCACGACCAGCAGCGGCGCCACCATCATTCCGACGACCAGCAGCAGCACCATCATGCATACGACCAACAGCGGCACCTCCATTCCTTCAACCAGGAGCGAAAGGTCGGGCAGCATAGGCAGCAGCACGGTTTCTTCGTTCTTGAGCAATACGAGCAGCAACTTCCTCATCTGTTTCATCGAGCTCTTCATCTTGTACACTTGCATCTCCAGGGGCTTGACGTAGCTCTCGGATAATTTCAGCAACAAGTTCAGTTCACATTACCGTGAGGTTTTGGGTCAGCTGCATATTGACATTGCCCATAAGTTGCTGGAGGTCTTCGGACAGGTTGTCTTGCTTTTCTTTAACTGGTACAAGACTTGCTTTGAATTCTCGGCGAAGATGATCACGCAAGGCGTTGAGGTGGAACCTTGTGATGGGCTGATTGGGTTGCCCAGCACCTTCAACATCGTAGTCATCTCCGTCACCTGCCATGATTAGTTGTACAAATCTCTAACTACAGATATATGTATGTGGACGACTCAATTTCACCTTCTCTTACCAACCGAAGCTTATGTAATTTTTCAAGTAAGTGCAGAATGGTGCTCCACTTTGGTGTCGGTGGTTGGTTTACGTTAGCGTGATGATCAGGCGAATACAAGTCGAGAATTGCACAACCAGTGGCTATTTTGTGGAGCTTGGTCAGAATATATTTGTAGCAAGGGAATAACTAAGCTGTAATTCAGTTATTGTTAAACCAAGTAATCATCCACACAAGATTCAAATGTCTGAGTTGCTGAATTGGATATAAGCGAGGAACAAGCAGAAACTCACACGAAGGATTTAGATTTGCTGCAAGCAAAGATTTTGGAACTTGCACAATTTTGAGGAATGTTCAGCTCAAAACATACCAATAGAGGACTTCTTAAGATATAAGTGAATAATAGTCTGAATATTTTTTTTTCTTTTTTTAGCTCTTTCTTTTCTTACTTTCTTACTTTCTTTTCCTTTTTTTTAACTGAACAAGGGACCAATAACTGGAAGTCACACTTTGGTCTAGTAAGGATATATGGATAGAAAGGAAGCACAAAGGTCGGAGAACATTCAACAACTTAAGACAATCGACCTAAGGGATTAAAACTTGATAAAACTCACCAAACGACAGATTAGAAACTGCAAATAGCTAGGTAAAGGTAAATATTTTTTGTGGGGTAATTTTCTGGACTATAGGAATAAGAACAATAAGAACTAATCTAGGAGTAAATAGATCCTACCGTGTCAACCATTGCTCTGATACCAAGATGATGCGGGGGATGCCCGATCTTCACGGAGGAGAAAATACGAGGCGATGATAACTAGCGCCACCTGAGGGAGACGATGCAAAACAGATTCAACCAACATCACTCTTGGTTACTAATTGCGGCGACTAGATATGATGCAACTTTGGCGTTTCTTGATGCCAACCACTGCCGATGCAATGACCTGCTACAAGTATTCGCCTAACCACACTCTAAATTCCCAATCCACACAACCACGCACGAAGTTGGAAGCACAGAAAGGTTGCCGTCGAATGACCGTTTTTGCAATCTTACTAGGAAAATTACAAGAGCAAAGGAAGAGATAATTCTTAAGTTTCTGGTAGCACTTGGCTAACCTATGCTGAAATCCAATTGCCAAAAGTTGCCCTTTAGGAGGAAGAGTGAAGTGGTATTTATACTAGAAACAACCCTCCTAGCTAGGTGTGAAAACACTACAAAAGGAGACCCATTTTCGTGTGTCCTTTGGGCTCCCCAAGGCTTGGAGAAGGAGTTAATTTTGTGTGGCCTCGTGCAACAATTATTGTCATGGACAACTCATCTCGAAACTAGCATATATTTTGACTCAAGCCTCCAAATGATGCTCAGTTTGTTGTGTTGGAACAAGGACTTAATTTCATATCCATTCCTACTACCCATGCATGCTGGACACACCCATATTTATGTCGGATTAGGTGAGAAGTTGTTAGACAAATTCTGAGGCTGCGCATGCAACGTTTGATAGCCCGGACAGCTTGCTAGTGTTCTTGATGTCCAGCTCAGTCTTCTTCACATCCCACTGGTCATAAGTGGATGTTGTCAAGCAATGTACTCCGATAGCTAAGTCTTGAAGCTTGCAATGTGCTCATTCAGCTTGAATTATCTCCGTAGGTGCAATCCTGCGTAAAATAAGCACACGAGACTTAGGCAGTATATAATTCTTATCTACAATAATATTAGACTCAGCTAGGAACGCATCCACCTCTTTATATATTTGCTTAGCACGGTTCCTAGTCATGGGACCCATATAAACCTCTTTTGTACAAGCTTCAACTTGCAGCTGTGTAGAATCTTGTAGAGCATATGACGAATGATGTGAGCCAGGGATGTCCTCATCAACCTCCATTTCTATAGCGATTTCATCGTGCATAACTGAACAGTGGAGTTTTAAGCAACGTCATTTTGGGCAAAACACGAATAAGCCTTTTAACCCATCTTTGTCATAGCACGCAAAAAATGTGTTTCCACGTGTGCATGGTGCTACGAAGCACTATTGAAACGACCTAAATTTTCAAAAAAAATTGAAACTTGTTTGATTTTGGTCTGAATTTGAGTTTTTCTTTTTCTTTTGCCAAATTCGGCACTCCCTTTCCACTTTACCTTTTCGGTTTTCCGTTTTCTCAGCCCTAATGCGCCTTTTTCCCTCGTGCACATCTCCACTGTTCTTCTTCATTACCGTGTCGCCCCATCGTTCGCTCGTGCCTTGCACCACCTTTGTCCCCGTCAACGTCTTCCACCACCTTCTTCCACGCCATACTGCCACCTCACCGCCTACTTTTCTCTCTTCCCCGACGCTGATTTCGTGCCCAAGCTGTTGACGATCGAGTCGCTGATCTTACAAAATAAAATAGAGAAAAATACCAAAGAGTTCTTGGAAGAAGATGAAACTACTCTTTATTGCTATGAACTGGATCCTTTACAGTGCGTGCCCCTGACAAGGCAATAGACTAATCCTAATTATACTAAGCGTAGTGCTTGCTATACTAATGCTTAAGATGAAACCCAATCGTCTCTTGATCTTTTGAATTGGATTGCTTTCTGCCGTTCGCGTTCTTCCTTAAGTAGTTGATGAAGTGGTTACAGTTAACCCTCGAAGAGGCACATGTTGGAAGTGTCGCGACTAGTTGGAGAGAGGCAACAGTTGATGAAGTATCAACTGTTTGGCGGTTGGTGTTTGTGAGACAATAAATCGCATGGTAGTTTGTTGTTAGTGTCTTTCGACCATGAAACGTCGCGTGGTGTGGAGCCAATATGACATATGCTCCATTCATCACATGGTAAGGAATATGCTGAGAGAAAAATCTAGATGCGAGTTCGTTGCTTGTACGAGTAGTCATCTGGTCGGGGACTAGGTACAAGACCTCGTCCGATCAGGGTACCTGTAAGTAATCTTTGGAATCCTTACAACCATAGAGGTCGTTAGCCCTAGGGGTTACGACTCTTGAAACCAAGCTCCTGATCGTTGTGTTAACTGGTCGAACATTCGGCGTTTCACCACTTGCATTATGATCCCATTAGCTCTTTCGACTACTCTGTTGCTCTGCTGGTGATCGACAGAAGCGAAATGTATCTTGATACCTAGATCCTTGCAGAATTCTTGAAAATTTCCACTAGAGAACTGGACACCGTTATCTGTGATTATATGACTAGGTACACCAAGTCGTGTGATTATATTTTTTGTGAGAAACCTCTTAGCGGCTTCAGTTGTTATTTTATCAACTGGCTCGGCTTCTATCCATTTGGTAAATGTGTCAATTATGATGAAAAGGAATTCGAAACCCCTGGGTGCTCTTGGAAAAGGTCCCAGAATGTCTAATCCCCATGTTGCAAAAGGCCAAGAAAGAGGTATTGTTTGCAAAGCTTATGCTGACTGATGTATTTATCGACTATAAAATTGACATTGTACGCACTTCGTCACGAGCTCTTTTTGCATCATGAAGGGCAGTTGGCCAGTAGTATCCTTACCTGAAGGCTTTACTGACTAGTATTATGTAGGAATGATGTGCTCCACAGACTCCATGAATGTCGGATAGCAACTTAATGTCATACATTTGAGATATGCATCTCATCAATAATCCGTGAGATCCTCGTTTATACAAGATACGTTCAATCAGAGTGTATGATTTAGCTTTTTGAGCAATACAATCAGCCTCTACATCATCTTCAGGAATAATGTCACACTGAAGATAATTGTAGATTGACATCATCCAATCTCTACCGGGGTCATGCTTGACAACCTCCTGTGGAGCATCCATGTTGGCAGGATCGATTTGTACGACCTTTATTGAAACATCTATATCCTCGGAGTGGTCGACCACCGAGGGTGAATCGAGTTGGTCAAAAAAAAATTCCGAGCGGGACAGGTGATCTTATGGAGGCCATCCGTGCCAACTGGTCTTCCAGAAAGTTTTCCTTTCTAGAACTGTGTTGGATTTGGAAACCGAAGAAGTGCTTTTCGAGTTTCCATACTTCCGCTAGATAAGATGACATCTTGGTACTTGAGCATTGATAATCTTTCCCAACTTGATTCGCTACTAGTTGAGAATCGCCTTTCACTAGTAATATGTGAATCCCGAGCGCTCTGGCTGCTTGGAGTCCTGCCATCAAACTTTCGTATTCTGCTACATTGTTTGTTATATAAAAGTTTAGCTGAATGACATATTTGATATGTTCTCCAGTAGGGGATATTTTGACGACTCCAGGCCCCGAGCCTTTGAGCATCAAGGAACCGTCAAAGTACATTGTCCACTTGTCATGGTGTTCATACTCGGGCCCTTGGGTGGGTTCAGGGTTTGTCCATTTGGCAATGAATTCTGCTATTGCCTGTGACTTGATTGCTGTTCGTGAGATGACATGGAGGTCGAACGCCCCAAGCTTGATCGCCCATTTTGTTATTCGTCCTATTGATTCTCTGTTTTCGATTTGACCAAGGGAATATCCGGTTGTTACGACCACCTTGTGCTCTTGAAAGTAATACCTTAGTTTCTTTGAATACATAAGGAGACCATAAAGCAACTTTTGTACATGTGGGTATCTTTCCTTTGGTCCATGTAAGACTTCGTTTATGTAATACACCAGTCGTTGGATGTTGTCACGTTCTATGACCAGTACACCACTAACTGTTTGCTATGTTTTAGCCACGTAAATCAGCAATATTTCTCCCGATCTTGGAGAAACTAAGATCGGGTACTCGTAAGGTACTTCTTAAGTTTTTCGAATGCTTCGTCTGCTTCCTTAGTCCACTCGAAATTTCCATGTTTCTGAAGAAGTTTGAAGAAAGGTAACCCTTTCTCACCTAACCGTGCTATGAAACGACTTAACGCTGCCATGCACCTGGTTAGTTTTTGGACTTCCTTCTTTGTGGTCGGAGGGCGCATCTGGTCGATGGCCGATATTTTTGCTGGGTTTGCTTCAATACCTCTGGCCGAAACTAGGAATCCAAGAATTTTTCCCCAAAAAACACTAAACACACACTTCTCTGTATTTAACTTAAGGTTATGCCTTCTTAAGTTATTGAAAGTCTCGTGTAGGTTGGAAATATGGTTGCTAGCGTCAATGCTTTTCACAACCAAGTCATCAATGTAAGCTTTTAGATTTCAACCTATCTGAGGATTAAAGGTTTTTTTTGCATCAATCTTTGAAAAGTTACACAAGCGTTTTTTTGGACCAAATGACATCTTAACATAGCAGTAAGTGCCATATGGAGTGATACCATGAGTACGCATCTCAAAAACTTAACAACTCACACTCAGAAGTACAGTCAATAAGTCATCCTTCAGACATGTTTTATTAAAAAAATTTAAAGTCAATACACATTCGCCATTTCCCATTGCTTTTTCTAACCATTACAGGGATGACGAACCACTCTGGGTGGTCGACTTCACGAATGAATCCATCCTTGAGGAGCTTGTTGATCTCCGACTGGATTGCCTCCTTTGGATCTGATGTGAAATGTCTTAGCTTCTGCTTGACTGGTTTTTTCTTTGGCTGGAGATCTAGCCTGTGCTCGATTACCTCCCTGGGACTCCGGGCATGTCGGATGCCTGCGAGGTGAATAGTCTTGATTTGCTCGAAGGAAGGAGACGAGCGACTCTTCTTATTTGGGTTCAAGTCCTGCTCCGACCAGTACCTTTTGGGTAGACACATTAGCGTTTCTACAGCCAGACGGTGCGTTCGTGCTTTCCACAGGAGCGCTTTTACCGAGTGGTACCTCCTTGGTCTGGTCAGAAGGCTTTGGGGCCATCTTTGGCCTTGAGTGCTTGACCTGCATGATAGACGGATTAGTTTCTCTGGTCGAAAGCTCATCGACCAGTTCTAAGGATTTCAGATCACATGCATAAGCCATTTTTCGATCTCCTCGAACCGTGATGACTCCCTTCGGTCTTTGTATTTTTAAACTTTGGCAACCGTAGTGCGTGGCTATCAGAAATTTTGTAAAGTTGAACGACCGAGGATTCCATTGTATGTGGTTTCAAAATCTACCACGTCAAATGGAACCTTTGCTGTTTGAAGTTGGCGGGTCTTCAGAACGTAACCGGTAGGGACAGCTGTCCTATCGGTTTGGCGGTAAAACCAGAAACTATGTCGTGGAATGCATATTTCTCGGGTTTTTACCTTAGACTTGAAAATCTACGTCTTTTCCAATGATCCTGTAAATAAAATATTTAAAAAACTACCTCTATCTATTAAGACTCGATTAACTTTACAATTGTTAATAGTAGGTTCAACTACGATAGGAAACCTACCTGTTCGAGTCGACTTGATGGGGCAATCTTTTTTGGTGAAGGAGATTATGGTTTCCGACGACCTGGACGGCTTGACGGTGATCGGAAACTCGGTAAGGTTCACCTCCCGTTCCATGGCCTTCAGATGACGTCTTGACTCGTACGAGGAGGATCCGCAAAAAATCATATCGATTGTGTGGTGCGGCTCCTGGTACTCCATCTCTTCATCGTCATCTTTGTCCTTCTTGGAGCTTGGTTCTCTGAGTTCTGTTATGGAGAGAAAGGGACCTTTACCTGAGTAGTAATCCTCTAGTTTTTTTTTGCCAGGCTCAGTAGGTGCGCAAATCATGCCCTGCTGCCTGGTGAAGTAGACACCACTTCTTACTTTTCTTGTAATCGATGGTCGGAGCCTTAGCCTTATTCCGACCGGTGAAGTCTCTCTTGCCCTTGGTAAACTTTTGGGAATCGCAAGGACTTTCTTGTTATCGTGCTTGCAATTCTTCTTATTCTTAAGAGACTTCTTGGTTTTCTTCTATTGCTTCTCCAGGCCTGATTGGGGATTTTTATCTTTTCGATCAATAGCATCACACCATTTGACCGCTTCACCAGCGGCTGCATATTTGTCTGCCATGTCGAAAAGTTCAACGGTCGTCCGTGGAGGATTTATTTGAATATCCTCCGTAAATCGGCGATTTCTCAGCCCAGCTTTAAAAGCCTGAATGGCAGAAGATTTTGTGATCTCTGGGATATATGGTCGAAGAGTTTCGTTGGTTTTCTGCTTTATCCAATGAAGTTCATCCTCCTTCCCGGGACGGTCAAACATCACTTGAAAGTTAGCAATCAGATTATCGCAAAGCTGTTCCCAAGTGTAGATAGGTTCGATCGGTAGGTTAATCAACCACGAGAGGACAGACACTTCAAGGACCGTGGGCAAGTAATTTGCCATCATGTTGTCATTACCAGCACCAGCTTTGATAGTGGTAGTATAAATTTGAATAAATTCTAATGGGTTTTGTGTCCCATTGAACTTTTCTATGTTGGCTGGTCGGAACATGTCCGGCCAACGAACAACAGAGACCTTAGAAAATGCCCGATGACCGTAATGGAATCATAGAGCCTTCTCTGAGAAGGAGTTGGATTATAATTAGTTGGGATCGGTTCCTCAGATTTGTATACCTAGGATCCAGTATCCCAATTCGGTCGTGGACGTTATGATAACGTCTTTGACCACCTGCTTGGTTCAGATGATGCCTGAGATCGCCTGAATCAAGTGGTCGCTCCTCTTGATGATGAGGAGTGGTTGCTGTGAAGAGCCGTCTTCACTCTTGATTTCCTTGTCAGAACCTACGAGGGGGTTTTGGTGTTGATCGGTCCTCCACTCGACCATGTTGTTCCCTAGTGAGACAGGAGCGCTGGGATGAAGTCATCATGTGACTTTGCGAATTTCTTTGCTCCCAGTACATTTTCGTACTCCGCATGGTTTGTTGGAGGATCTCCGACACCTGACTTGCAAGCTGAGCATAGTCTGGAGTTCCTGCTAAAGCAGAATCTGGATTTTTAGAATATCCCGGACTCGTTGCAGGTTTTGTATTATTACCGAAGGTCACAGAAGATTCCCGCTTGCAGTGGGCGTTCGATGAGGTGAGTTTTCCATCGACCTTCTGGTTGGCCATGTCTGACCCCTTAATCACGGTGGGGTAGGAACAGGTGAATTAACTGATCACGCCCATCAACTCGGTTGCCTTCGGTAGTTGGGGCTTGAGCGCGTTTACCATTTCCACCTGCAAGTGGTGGTGAGTTAACCTGTGAAGGATCATGCGTGGTGTCTGGATTGGTATATCTGATTGTGTTAACTTTGTGGCGCAAGTTGTGATCTTAGATGAACTCCGTCGTAGCCAAGGAGAGCCTTCGGTCTTACGCAAGGAGCCTCCATGACGGGGATCGGTCAGAGATTACCGCCTCTGGTGGGCTTTCTGGTAGACTTAGCCTAATACGGCGGATTGCTAATCATATGCTGAGTTTCACCATACCCACTTGGCCTACGATCGGCGATAACTTGATCGATACCCTTACCAGATGTCGGTTGGCCCCTGGAATACGTAGGAGCTATTGGTGAATAGTTGTCGCCCATGACAATATCGAGAGTACATGGACTCTCTGATTGCAGTGCTAGGCTTCCATTCTTTGGTTTTGCTAGTCGGTCATTTGGGCTTGTAGAGCGTTGAGCGTCTGGGCCGAGTCGGAACAAGCGGTTCCTCTGAGAGCGCCATTGATGGAAGCGGTGTATCCTCATCCATCCGATCGATTTCCCTAATCTCTACGACTAGCGAGCCAGTGGAGGAGGGGGATGATGATATCCCATTTTCTTCTATGGCGCGGATGCATGTGTCCATGTCGAGGTCAGAGTAGTTCGCCAGGTTGAACCAATTTTCCTCATCCCATGTCCCTGCCATGTTCGCATGAGCGATGATGAGGCAAAGGAAGTGGACGAGGAATACTTGAGTGACGTAAACTTCAAGAACTCAATGCCTTCTTTCCCACGGACAGCGCCAGCTGTAGACAATCGAGTCGTCGATCTTACGAAATAAAATAGAGAAAAATGACAAAGAGTTCTTGTGAGAATATGTGACTGCCCTTTATTGCTATGAACTAGATCCTTTACAGGGGTTCCCTTGACAAGGAAATGGACTAATCCTAATTATACTAAGTGTAGTGCCTGCTATGCTAATGCTTCAGATGAAATCCAATTATCTCTTGTTCTTCTGAATTGATTGCCTTCTGCTGTTCACGTTCTTCCTTAGGTAGTCGATGAAGTGGTTACAGTTAATCCTGGAAGAGGCACATATTGGAAGTGTCACGACTGAGGCAATAGTTGATGAAGTATAAACCGTTCGGTGGTTGATGTTTGTGAGACACTAAACCACATGGTTGTTTGTTGTTAGTGTCTTAGGACCATGAAACGTCGCGTGGTATGGAGCCAATATGACTTGTTCTCCATTCATCACGCGGCAATGAATATGCTGAGAGCAAAATACAGATGCCAATTCATTGCTTGTACACGTAGTCATATGGTCGGGGATTAGGTACAAGACCTCTTCAACTAGGGTACCTATAAGTAACCTGTGGAATCCTTACAATCACAGAAGTCGTTAGCCTTAGGGGTTATGACTCTTACAACCATGGGGGTCGTTAGCTTTTGTAACATCCCAAAGTTCTGTTACCAAAAATAAAATTAATAAAGTTATTACTTTGGATTTTCTGTAATTTAAAAGAGTTTTATTGATTTTCCAAGTTTTTAGAAGTCAAAAAAGAAAATTTATTGAGCTTTCTAGGTTTATATTATATTTAAAGTTGAAAAGAACATTTTAATTAATTTTTGAATTTTTTTTAAAAAATTTAAAAGCTTTTCCCTAATTATTTTAATGGCAAAATAAATTATTTGCCACAATTAATTTCCAATTATGAGTTGTAAATATTTTATTTCAGTCCAAAAATAACTGAGGGAATTTCTGTGAATTTTACCATGACTTTTGGACTTGTATTATTATTTTCTAAAGCTTAAATGAATTAACTAATTTATTTTAAATAGCTAAACCTTTGTAGAAGTGGTCGGGCCGAATCCCTCCCGGCCCAAGGCCTTTTCCTTCCACATGCGATCTGCTTTCGAGTCTTTCTCTCTCTCTCTCCATACGACCCACCTGTCATCTTCAACCGGGCCTTCGTCTTCCTCTCGCCGAAACAAGCGCTGCCTGTTCCAGTCGATTAAACCACATTTATGCTTCCGTTTCCAGTCAACATCATGTGCAATTATTCGCCACGATCACCTTCACTCACTTCCACATTCAATCGACTGTTTCTTCATCTTTATTGGCTTTATTCGTCACCATTGCGTCGGCCATTAACGCCCGCAAATGTCCTCGACGTTCCAGCTACTCCTTGCCCTGTAAAAGGGGGCACGACCTTCGCATTTCTCCCCTCACTCCATTCCCCGCAACCATGACCACGTTGCCATTTCTATCCACCCGAATCGAAGTCGAAGCTCCTCCGCTGCCAGTGCTAGCACCGCCGGTTGCGCCGTCGTCTGTTGATCTCTGGGTTCATCGTCTACATCGGGAGCTTCGCCGCGTTTTGTTCTACCTCAGAAGCACTTCTTCTTCACCGGAGGACCATCGGAGTGCCGTCGCCACCAGAACCCGTACTCCGCCGCCGCCAAACCTCCTCGCTGCTGGCCACTCCGTTGATCTTCGCCGCCGTAACGTATTGCTTATGGTTTACCATCATCTCCTCTTCCTTTTTCGCACCTTCATGTAGCTTGTTGTGGTGCGTAGCGCCGAGGATCTTGTAGTTGAGCGCCGCTGCCGCTGCCCAGAGTAGTCATAGCTCCCTTCGACTAGATAGTCGTAGTTTTCGTCTACTAGATAGTCGTAGTTTCCTTCGACTAAATAGTCATAGATTCCTTCGACCAGGTATTCGTAGATTCCTTTGACTAGATTGTTGTAGCTTCCTTTGACTAGGTATGATGAGGATATCTCGACTACTTATGAGGTTGTTTATGGAGCAAGAGCTACACTTCTCAAACAACAGGTGCAATTATTTCTTAACAAGTTTCTTTGTGTTTTCCGTGAGAATTTGATACTACGTAAAAGAAATACTTTGTGCATTCTCAGGTTTGACAAGTTTAAAGTCTTTGGAACCGAGAGGGAGGTTGGAGACAAGTGCCTAGTGATGAAGAACAAGAAGGTCAAAGCAGTTGGGAAGGAGAAAGTCAAGCAGCCCATGCGGCTGATCAAGCAAAAAGGAAGCGGTGTGATGGGAGAGCAAAAGGGGAGGAAGCCCAAGAACTTAAAGCTCAAGTTTTGGATAAGATTTTCAAGCCCAAATCAGATCTCCCATAACCCCAACAGAAATCAAATTCGAAATCAACTCAGAATCAAATTTGGATTCGAAATCAACATCAAATTCGGATTCGGAATCAGCAGGACAGTCCGGAATAAAACGGTCATAACTTTCACAAACGGAGTTCGATTCGAGTGTTCTTGGGCTTGTTAAAAAGATAACTTCAAGCCCGATCCAATGAATCCTCCCTCACTCCGAAATTTCTCCTGTGTCAAAAGATATGACTGAAATAATATGACGGTTGTAAAATTAGAGTTTCCTTTTTGTTTTAGATTGAGTCGGAATTGGAGTAGGAGTTCTAATTCCGAATCAGAATAGGAGTAGGGCCTCTTGGCCAGCCATGAGGAGGAGAAGGGGCACTATATATTGAGGGTTAGACCCCCATTGTAACCTCAGACCACGTTTAATACATTTTCAAAGCTTTTGCTTGATTCTCCTGTTGTGCTTATAGCCAAAACAGAGGGAATTGGACGTTGAGAACAAGGGGTCGTTCTTGCTTTTCCACTCGGAATTGAGGGTTCGACGATCTTCGCTTGTGGTCAGCGAGGATCCAATCAAGTGTGTGTTTGGGCGAATTTTCCATAGACTTGCAAGTCCGTGCATTGGCGCGGGGGATCAGCTGGTGGTTCATCAGGATACACAAGTTATTGCGAGGTGCTACGTCGAGAAGATCGGGCACCCCGTATCAGGTAGTATCAGAGCTCCGTTGACTCGGTAGGATCTTTATCCAGTTATCTAAATTTTTTCCCTATACACGAAAAAGCCATACAAATTTTTTTTCCGCCGTAGTATTTAATTTGTTATTCTAGTGAGTTTTGTTAAGTTTTTGTCCATTAGAATCAAGTTCAGTTTGCTGATCTTGAATTCTTTTGTGTTGCTTTTTATTTGAGCCTAGTTTGATTTTTTAGTCGTGTTTATAAAAAATAATAACACAAAAAAAGAAATGAGACATCAATTTATCCTTTGTGAAACTTTCAATCCTTTGTGAATTCTTTGAACCTATTTAAGACTAGCTAAATCGTTGCTTAGGGCTGCATATTAATATTTGTGTTCTTGCAATTGTTCAAAGATCAAAAGGTGGGAAAGAAGTTTTGCTCATTTTTGGTAGAATAAAAATTTTGGCAATAGTTCAAAAAAAAGGGAAGGAAAAAGGGAAGAAAAAAAGAAGGAAGAGAAAAAGCGCATAGCCTAACCATAAACTTGAGCGAAAATCCCCTCTCATTCTTGATTCAATTGTTAGAATATCAATATTTTGTGCAATCTTGTGCCCTAGTTCATTATTTGCAACTAGCTAGCGTCTTTCTATAACTTGTGCAATACGAGCTATTTTGTTCTTCACTTATATCTTACATAGCTCATTCCTTGATTGCACTAAGTTCTAATATCTTTGCGTGTGAGTTGCTTTGGTTTTCACTTATATCTTTGTGATCGTCAACTAGGCATTGAATTCTAGTTTGGATATTTACTTAGCCTTACAATACCTAAAATTTTCAAATTAAGTAGGTATCCATACCGAGCTCCACAAAACACCCGTTGTCGTGCTTTGACTTGCTCTTGAAATTCGCTCATTTCTCACGTTGTTTTAACCCGTAATATCAAGTGTGAGTTTGTCACCTCAATTCACTTCGGAAAAGTAAGAATGTAATTTGGTAAGACAAATGAGTTTGAGAGATACACATACACCTACATACATATTCTTTACTTTGCTGCTAAAAATGGAAGATCGCGAGTATACGCATCTTCCCTTCTATGGTAGTAATGATCCAGAGGAGTATCTTGAGTGGGTACAAAACATGGAGTTCGAGCTTGAATCCCATAAGTTCGAATCAGAAGCCAAGGAAGTGAGAGTAGCCACTTTGTTTTTTACGTACTATGCCTCTAGTTGGTGGCAACAACTAAGTGGAAAACGATTAATTACATCTTGGGTCTATTTAAAAGGGTAATGAGAAGAGAATTTGTTCCATCCTATTATGAGCGGGAACTACCACGCCACGTGGAGAGCATTACACAAGGATGCAAAGTTGTCCAAGATTACTATATTGAGTTGAATCATGCAATGCGCCGTGCCAATATCACTAGTGCATATCAAGAAAAGACATACTTCAAAGCAGGCTTGAATTATCAGATCGTTGCTGCACTTCAAGATGAATATTTTTGTAGTCTGCAAGATCTTGTGAAATATGCTATGAAGGCAGAAAAGAGACTTAAACACATGCAAGCACATCAATTAAAACTGCGCTGGCTCTTTAGTTCTTATTCATCCACTAGGGTGTTACTTGAGAAGAAGATCGAGTATGGGAATTTTTCTTCGACCGAGGTGATGAGTAGTGCTGCCTCGTCACAACCTGCAGCACGTGAGGAGGTCGTGGTTGGTGGTAGTTGTGCCATTGCTGGCCCACGGTCTTACAAGGATGAGATGTATGAAAACCCTTGTGAGATTGAGAGCCACATAGCCAAATTGAGTGCGAGTTATCAAAAGAGTGAGCTGTGTGATTCCACCATATGCGAGGTTGAGAGCATCCCAATTGAGAGTGTGAGAGATACACCAAAAGAAAAGAGAGAGATAGATGATAGGACAAGTAAGATTATTTTTGACCCTAACAACTTAGCCGTTATTTCTAGTGTTGTATCTCACATTGTGCAGGTGGACCAAGCAAATAAGGAGTTGGACATTCAAGGGCCCTCACCATTGGAAAAGAAAGATGAAGAGATAACCATAGTTGGAGAGGGAATGCCGGCTATCCCGTGGTTACAGGATGACATTACGATACCCGCGGCACCTACATCAACTGAGGAGGACGATCAAGGTAACACTATTGGTACTAAATCGATAGATCATCATGACATGGTGCGTAAAGCTGAGAACTCCATTATTCCTTTGATGATTCCAAGTTCTAAATTTGATATGCTTAATTTGCATAATATGGAATTGATTACTCATACAGATGTCCTTACTAGAATATCCCTTAATGATTCTTTGTGTTATATCACGTTCGATAGTCCTAAAGAGCTATCTAGTGTGATTAAAAAGGTTCTTGAAATTTCACACTTAAGATCACTAGTAAATATCTACATATACACATATAAATTCAATTTGATTGGTGATGTTGGTGTAGACAACATGTTTCAAGTTTATCAAATATGCATTACCTATGATAATCTTGTTGATTTACAATTACATGTTTTGCGCAAACCATCTATTGAGCAATGTCATGATCTCTTTAAGATGGGCTTAAATACAAGTGTCTATTGTTTTGAACACAACATGATGCCTACTTATTTTCTCTTAAATGTATAACTAATCAGAGTAGCGCAGTTGAAGTATGGAATAATATCAATTGGTTTTCACCCACTTTACTTGACTTTGATATTGGGAAGGTGAAATTTTATCATATGAGTCAGTTGTGCAATTTGAAATGTGATTTTGAGCTATCGATCGTGCAAAACAACGCGAATAACACAACAATTGATTCATACATATATCACGTATATACGTTGTTCTCTTTGTTTAATACATGTTCGGCAAATCATCATACGCTACACGGAACTTGTTTGGATGATAAATACATATACCATGCATATACGTTGTTTTCTTTGTGTAGCACAATTTCAGGCTACCAAAAGCCGAGGACGGCTTTTTTTGAAGAAAGGGAGGATGATGAGGATATCCCGACTACTTATGAGGCTGTTTATGAAGCAAGAGCTACACTTCTCAAACAACATGTAGGACCGTAAAGGCGACTAGAGGGGGGGGGGGTGAATAGGCACTTTCTCGATTTTTCTCCTTAATCAAATTCAACACAAACTTTTCTCCTTTAGCTATTGAAGCTAAGAAGATCAGTAAATGCACAGAGGAAGCCTTGTGCTGAATTCAATTTCCCCCTTTAACCGCAATACACAAATATGGAGAATTGATCTCACTGGGCGGTCGGACCGGTGTGCTGTTGGCGGCCAGACCGGCCTCAATTGGCGGTCTGATTGTCGGGCGGTCGGACCGACGGTGTAAAATCGGTCAGACCGATTTAGTCCAGAGGCAACACACAATGCCCAAATCCAAAACTAAAATTGGTCCAACTTTTGATTCAACCAATGAAACTTAACCAAAATTGGAGCACACCTCCCTAAGGATATCTAAGACCTATTTCTAGCGACGATCGACCAGATCCACTTCAAATAATCGATCTCTTAAGGCTTTACCAAAGAAGTGTTCCAAAACCTAGAAATATGAAAATCTTGATCCAAGACTTGCTTGTGGGGGATTGATGATCTAGATGATTCTAGGAGTATTCCCACAATCAAAGCAAGATAAAATCGGTCAAGAGACCAAGCATAAACACTTGGATCAAGGAAGCACCAAAATCATCAAAAGAGAGAGGAACACAAAAGAGACTTCACCCTTAAGCAAACATCAATAGATTGATTGATTCAATATGTTGCTTACAAAGCCACTCCCTCAAGGAGGACAAGAGCTCAATCCAAGAGCACACTCAAATCTCCTCTCCTCTCCTCTTCTCTCCTAACCCTAACCCTAGAAATGGTTTTTGCAAATGAGGGTTTAAGTGCTTGGGGGGCTTTTCCATCGCCCCCCTTTCTATTTATAGGAGAGGCTAGGGTTTCTCATATGGGCTCCCATTAAGGCCCAACACAAATGGGACCCACACACACACATCAATCTGTTGAAGCAATCGCTTGCTTCACCACGTGTAGGTTGATCAGCGGCCCTCATCATGTCGGCAAGTCTCTACCGTCCGAATCCCATCGGAACCTCCAAGGCACTTGTACCGACCCCCGCGCCGCTAGATCCAACCAGCTGCAACGAACTTCCCGTTCGATCCATCTTGTCCATTCTGCACCCTGCTTGAGTCACACGACCTCACCCGGCATCCATGATCGTTCTGGACCTCAGCTCTCCAAGCGTAGTCCCGATCCACCTCACCGTTGACGTCGTTGACCTGCAAGCCACATGCACAGCAATAGACAAACAAATCGTCTTCGGGAACAAGTCCTTCACAACTTGACCCACGTTAGCTCAACAATGCAATATGCAACAATAAAGCATTGAAACTCATGCATTAAACATAACGAAAACACATCAATGCCAAAATGACTGAAGTCCAAGTGGAAGCCGGTCTGACCGCCCCACCAAGCCGGCCGGACCGATTTCGCAGCAGTCGGACCGATTCCAGAACAGCGGTCTGACCGCCCAAAAAGACTTAGCCAAATTTCAACTCGGAAATCCATAGCTCTGGAATTTTCAAGCGATAAAACTTTTGTAGGAGCTCCAAAATTATGTGACCACATCCGAAAACTCCCTCTCATGCCTACACAACCTATTTTTGGCTAGCCCCAAACTCCATCATAAACTATGGCGGTCGGACCGCAAGCATCGCCGATCGGATCGCCGCCACACGGTCCGGCCGGCGACATAGCCGGTCGGACCGCCAATGACCTGACAGCACAGTAGTTTGCTGAAAACGCGAGATTTGACAAACCAACAACGCCATTGCCAATTTACTCATCACTCTAAGATCATGCACATATCCCCACGATATCCACACAACAGGTGTAATTGTTTCTTAACAAGTTTCTTTGTGTTTTCTGTGAGAATTGGATACTACGTAAAAGTAATACTTTGTTCATTCTCAGGTTTGACAAGTTTAAAGTCTTTGGAACCGAGAGGGAGGCCGGAGCCAAGTGCCTAGTGATGAATAACAAGAAGGTCAAAGCGGTTGGGAAGGAGAAAGTCAAGCAGCCCATGCGGCTGATCAAGCAGAAAGGTAGCCATGTGATGGGAGAGCAAAATGGGAGGAAGCCCAAGAACTTAAAGCTCAAGTTTTGGATAGGATTTTCAAGCCCAAATCAGATCTTCCATGACCCCAACCGAAATCAAATTCGAAATCAACTCAGAATCAAATTCGGATTCGGAATCAGCATCAAATTCGGATTTGGAATCAACAGAGCAGTCCGAAATAAAACGGTCATAACTTTCACAAACGGAGTCCGATTCGAGTGTTCTTGGGCTTGTTAAAAAGATAACTTCAAGCCCGATCCAATGGATCCTCCCTCACTCCGAAATTCCTCCTGTGTCAAAAGATAGGACCGAAACAATATGACAGTTGTAAAATTAGAGTTTCCTTTTTGTTTTAGATTGAGTCGGAATTGGAGTAGTATTTCTAATTCCGAATTAGAATAGGAGTAGGGCCTCTTGGCTAGCCATGAGGAGGAGAAGGGACACTATATATTGAGGGTTAGACCCCCATTGTAACCTCAGACCACGTTTAATATATTTTCAAAGCTTTTGCTTGATTCTCCTGTTGTGCTTATAGCCAAAACAGAGGGAATTGGGCATTGAGAACAAGGGGTCGTTCTTGCTTTTCCGCTCGGAATTGAGGGTTGGACGATCTTCGCTTGTGGTCAGCGAGGATCCAATCAAGTGTGTGTTTGGGCAAATTTTCCATAGAGTTGAATGTCCGTGCATTGGCGCGGGGGATCAGCTGGTGGTTCGTCAGGATACATAAGTTATCGAGAGGTTCTACATCGAGAAGATCGGGCACCCCGCATCAAGGTAGTTGTAGCATTCCTTCGACTAGGTAGTCGTGGTCTTCCTTCGACTAGATAATTGTAGTTTTCCTGCCACTAGGTAGTTGTAGCTTTCATCTTTTAGATAGTCATAGCCTTCTCTCGATCAGTTTTATCGAAACCTTTCCTTCACCCGTGTTGTTGAAACCTTCTCTCGACCTGTGCAGTTGAAACCTTTCTTCGACCAGCATTGTCGAAATCTCTTTCGACCAGTTCCTAAATTCTTATTCCTAATTTGAACTCCGAATCCGTCGATTCTTGTTCCTAAATTCATATAAATTAAATATCTATCTTCTAGAACTAAAATTATTTAATCTAGAATTTATTTGTATTTGTATTTTCATTTGAATTTGTTTGTTTATTTTGTATTTTCGCGTATAGATTTCGATGACTCCGAAGAATTGAGGTAGTTAAAGAATAAGAATTTGAGCAAGGTAAGTTACATCTTTGATCATATTTTATCCCATTATTTCAAATTATCTAAATTCGGTTTTAAATTATTATTGCATGCTATTTCTATCCAATGTAATTTAAATACCTGCTTTAAAATTTCAGTTATTCCCATTACCATTGTATAGCCCACTTTGTCATTGAATCAGACATACATTGACACTTTAGATAAAATCTGGTTTATCCAATAGTATGAACTAGAACATTTTGGAAAAGTTTTTGCTTAGTCATGCTTAGACCCAAATTATTCAATTTGGGAATTTTCAGCCAAAAATCAAATATGATTTAAAAATATGTTTTATGGCATTGGTGTGCCATAGAAATTTACAAATGATTTGAAAAACAAAAATGAAAACTCGTTTGGACTTGGGTGAAATGGATAGTTGGTGGGTGCAAGTTTATGCACGGGCTTAATTCGGGAATGGTTGAGGTCCGGGGGTTAGTTTGGAAGCCGCTCAGTCAGTTATGGACTGGTCTGCGAGCTATTTATTGCAAAGCCCTTCCGTACTACAACAAGTCCTGAGTGGGCAGGACCTGACTAAATAACTTGCAACATTTCACCGTGGTTGTGCCATCCGGGTGTGTGGGTGTCTGAGTGGCCTATTTTTATATTATCACATGGCGCAAGAGGGGGCTTCCGATGGTGAGTCCAAAGGAAGTGAAACCTTAGCGGGTATGACTACTTTGGAATAGCACATTGTAAAGGTTTTGTGATACTCTGTAGGACCGGAAAGGCGACTAGGGGGGGTGAATAGGCGCTTTCAAAACTTTCTCGCCTAAATCAAAAACCAACACGAACTTTACTCCTTTAGCTATGAAAGCTAAGAAGATCAGTAAGCACACAACGGAAGCCTTGTGTTGGATTTGATGAACCCCTCAGCCACACGACACAACCGGAGAAAAGAACTCACTGTTCCTTACTGGGGACTGGCGGTCTGACCGGCTACCACGGACGGTCGGACCGACGGTCAACCAGCGGTCTGACTGGCAACTAACTAGCGGTCGGACCGGTGGACGGCGGTTCGACCCGGCAAGCCAGCGGTCTGAATACACGGGCGGTCAGACCGCCGTTGGAAGTCCGGTCGGACCGGGAGAGTCCAGTAATGAAAAACGCCACCCAACTCCAAAACGAAATTTGATCCAACTTTTGTTTTAACCAATAAAACTTGACCAAATTTCGAGCACATCTCCCTAATGATATTAGAGACCTATTTCTAGCGACGATCCGTCAGATCCACTTCGCAGAATCGATCTCTCGAGATTTTACCAAAAAGTGCACAAACCCTAGAAATATGAAAATCTTGATTCAAGACTTGCTTGTGGGGGGTTGATGATCTAGATGACTCTAGGAGTAATCCCACACATCAAAGCAAGATAAATTAGGCCAAGAGACCAAGTATGAACCTTTGAATCAAGGAAGCACCAAAATCATCCAAAAGGGAGAAGAACACAAAAGGAGCAAGCGATCTTTCAATTGAGCATCACAAGATTGTTCGAGTACACAAGATGCTTACAAAGCCTCTCCAACAAGGAGGGCAAGAGCTCAACAAGGAGCACACTCCAAACCCTAGTTCTCCTCTCCTCTCCTCCAAACCCTAGAAAAGGAAGAAGGGGCTAAAATGAATGCTTGGCTTAGTTTTCCATCTCCCCCCTTCCTATTTATACTAGAGAGCTAGGGTTTCCTTTTGGGGTCACTTACACATGGGACCCACACACAAATAACTCTTGAAGCAATCGCCTGCTTCACCACGTGTAGGTTGATCAGCGGTTCTCATCGCGTCGCCAAGCCTCTCTTGTCCGAATCCCATCGGAACCTCCCGAGAGACTTCGCACCGATATCCGCACCGCTGATCCAACCGGTATGTCGAACCACCGCTCGATCCATCTTGTCCATCCGCACCATGCTTGTGTCACACGACCTCACCGGTATCCACGATCGTTTCGGACCTCGGCTCTCCAAGCGTAGTCCCGATCCACTCACCGTTGACGTCGTTGATCTGCAAGCCACCTGCACAGCAATAGACAAACAAACCGTTTCCGGGAACAAGTTCTTCACAACTTGACCCACGTTAGTTCCGCAATGCAATATACAACAATAACGCATTGAAGTTCATATAATAACACAATCAAAACCAACTCAATGCAACACTTGGCTAACCTTAAAGCCATTGCCGGTCTGACCGCCCCACAGGGCCGGTCCGACCGATTTCATGCCGGTCGGACCGCTCCCACAACGGCGGTCGGACCGGTCCAAAGGACTTAGCCAAATTTTCAACTCAAAATTCCGAAACCTTCTGGAATTTTCAAACGAATAGAACTTTTGACTGGGAGCTCCAAAAATGATGGGACCACATCCAGGAGACTCCCCTCACTTGCCTACACAACCTATTTTTGGATTAGCCCCAAAATCCAAATTTAGGTCGAGCCGTCCGACCGCCACCATCGCCGTCCGATCAGTCACACGGGCGGTGTCCGATCTCTCAACGCCGGTCCGACCGCTGTGTGGTCCGACAAAGATGAAGCAAACCCGAAAACGCGAGATTTTGCAAACCAACAACGCCATTGCCAATTGACTCATCATCCTGAGATCGTGCACATATCCTCACGATATCCACAATCTCCCCCTTGATGAACACATTGGCAATTTTCAAGAAAATGTGGTTTTTCGAAATGAAAAGTAAAAATTCGCTGTTTAGATAAAGGCACAACTTGGTCCATAAGCAGGAAAAAACTTAGGAACCGACCAAGCTGGCTTCAAAATAGTATAGGCAAGTGAGATAAGGCAATGAAAGCACCAAAGGATTCAATTTCCAGAAAGTAGCCAAAAATCTCACTTAGGTCCAAATGAAAAGCAATTTTTCTATTTGTCCTTTGATCATTGTGAGTATTCTTCAATTGCAAATGAAATCAGAAAAAGGCAATAGAACCATAAAACTTAACTCACTATGATCACAAATTTTCAAAAGGTTCAATTTTTTTATTTTATGAAGTTCTTATATATTAAACCTTAAGTATGAAACCAAAAGCTCCAACAGCATTTTCTTCACAATCTTTCTCCCCCTTTGACAATGAATTCATCAAGATGCATGAAAAAGAAAGAGCATGAAGGAATGACTTTATTTTTGAACTTTAGTAAAAAGGAGCCATGACCATTATGCAAGAAGACAGTACAAGTATTATACCAAGCCATATAAAGAGAAGACGCTATATTCAGTCATGGAAGAACATGTACTGCAAAGCTAAAACCAAGATAGCAGCAATCTGAGATTAACAGAATTAAAATCATGAAATGTTGCTCAATATCATAGATTCACTCCAAGCAACCAAAAATGAGTCAAGCCATGTCTATAAGTAAGAAGAGACTCAAAACAGGAATTGAGGCATTTTGAGCATTAAGGGAATTCTTTTGAAGCAAAGCTCAAGCACTTAGCCCTTTTGGGCAAATATTCTTTTTCTCCCCTTTTTGCTGTGCTAGATCTCAAGCCTTGCCGCGACCATCTCAAGCGATAAGCTTAAAAGAATGATCTAGGTCATCCAAAACTCCCCCTGAGTTCATGCCTAGTGCAATGGCAAGCTGTCTCATGAGAAAGGATTGGTGAGATCAGTTTTTTCGCACAGAAAATCTCATTTTTCATTTGCTTGACTTAAAAAGATAAACGCTCATTTTTCATCTCAAAATAAGTTCAAGACTCAATTCAACCTATTTGACATGGCAAGAATCATAAGATGATCACTAGAGCAAACCTAGTCACAAGATCCAACAAGACATGATTTGATTCAATTTGCTCACAGATATAAAGCCAGCAAGGCAAAAGCTAAGCCAAACATGAAGAGCCATAAAAGAAGTCTAGCAGACTATCACTTAATATGACAATGTATAGAAGATGAAATCAAGTCATACAAGGATAATAATCAAAGCTCCACTAATTTTATTATACAATGCAAGACAAATGAATTGAAACATGCATTATGATACAATGAATGCAAAAGAGCAACTTCCCCTCAAAAAGCCCAATAGGACTAATAACCCTAACTCTCCCATAAGCAAGCAAAACGAGAAGAATCAAGAGCTTTAGTGAAAATATCTGCAAGCTGTTGCTCAGACTCTACAAAGTGAAGCACAACATCACCTTTCTCAACATGGTCTCTCAGAAAATGAAATCGAATATCAATGTGTTTAGTCCCGAATGTTGCATCGGGTTTTTGGCAATGTTAATTGCGTAGTGTTGTCACGTAAAAGAGGAACACTTCCCAAAGATAACCCATAGTCCCGCAGCGTGGATAAAATCCAGAGAACACGAGAGCGACCATCGCGGCAGCTACATACTCGGCCACCAGATCAGGCAATGTAAGACTGTATTTTTCTAGAAGACCAAGAAACAAGAGATGTGCCCAAGAAATGACAAGTGCCGAAGTACTCTTCCTATCAACTCTACACCGTGAAATCAAGATCGAAAATGCTCGAATTGAAAGAGCCAAGAAGAAGAATACCGAGTCCAAAGTCAAGCGTATCTTGAAGATACCTGAATATGCGACGTACTGCTTGACGATGAGAAGCACGAGGGGAAGCCTGAAATCGAGCGCACAGACATACGGCGAATTGTATGTCCGGCCTCACGTAAGATAGAGGAGGAGCCAATCATATGCGGTACTCCTTCCGTCCACGGAATCTCCATCCTCATCGTGGTCCAAAGACGGTGGTTGTAGCAATGGGAGTAGACATTGGCCCATCGCTTCCCATATTGAAGCGCCAAAAGGTCCTTTGTATACTTACTCTGGTGAACGAAAGTGCCTTCTTTCAATTGCTTGATTTGAAGACCAAGGAAGAATGTCAGCTCTCCCATCATGCTCATCTCAAACTCGCTGCTCATCGAATCTGAAAATCTAGACACCAAAGTATGAGAAGAACCACCAAAATGATATCATCCACATAAATCAACCAACAAGAAATCACGCCATGCGAGAGTGAACAAGGTTTTATCAACCATTCCCATTTTGAAATCATTTTCAAGCAAGAAACTCTTAAGCCTGTCATACCAAGCTCTAGGAGCTTGTTTCAATCCATACAGGGCTTTAGAGAGTTTAAAAACATGATTTGGGAATTTTTGATTTTCAAAACCAGGAGGTTGCTTGACAAAGACCTCTTCTTCTATGAAGCCATTCAAGAAAGCACTTTTAACATCCATTTGAAAAGCTTGAAACCTTTGGATGTTGCAAATGCTAAAAGAATGCGAATGGCCTCCAATCTAGCTACTTGGAGCAAAGGTCTCCTCAAAGTCTAAGCCCTCTACCTAGGAATAACCTTGAGCTACAAGTCTAGCCTTATTGCGAACAACCAATCCATCCTCACTTTGCTTATTTTTAAAAACCCATTTTGTTCCAATAACATGAGAATCAGAAGGTCGCTCAACCAAAAACCAGACTTTGTTTCTCTCGAAATTTTCAAGCTCTTCATGCATGGCATTGACCCAAGAGGCATCGATAAAGCATGAGTGATATCTCGGGTTCAAAAGAAGCGACAAAATAGAATGTGCATGAGAATCGGGAGAAATAAACTCGAGCGAGTGACTCGCTCTTGAAGATCCCCAATCATCTCGCTCAGTGGATGTTGTCGCCAGATGCGAAGTGGTGCTCCCGGTGCACGTGGCCTCTACCTCATGGGTTGTGGAGGTAGGAACAGAGCCACTCAGATCGTCGGTGGGGATAGGAGGAGGCTGCTCAGCTGAAACTGACGTAGTAGTAGCAGGCTCTCCACCCCTCTCAGAGGTAGCTGGAGGATGATTTGGTTCTTCATCCTCGAGTCATCATCGATTTAAAATGCTTCCTTGAGTTTCGTGAACCTGTACCAAGCATCGGGTCTAGTACTGTGACTAGCCTCATCAAAAGTGACCGCAAGTCTCAACAATTTTGTTAGTGTCAACATTAAAAACATGATAGCCACGAGAATGAGCAGGATATCCAAGAAATATGCCATCAAAACATCTAGACTCAAATTTATCAAGATTGCCATGTTTAAGAATGAAGCACTTGCAACCAAAAATCTTGAAATGAGAGACTTTGGGAGAATGACCAAATCTAAGCTCATAAGAAGTCTTTCCAACCACAGATCTCAAGAAAACCACATTGGAAATATAACAAGCGTGAGAGATCGCCTCACCCAAAATCTCCTAGGAGTAGAATGCTCATCTAGCATGGTCCGAGCCATCTCTACAAGGGTTCTGTTCTTCCTTTCTACAACACCATTCTGCTGAGGAACTCTAGGAGAAGAAAACTGATGCTCAATTCCCCTATCAGTGCAGAAGGTAGAAAAAGAAGAATTCTTGAACTCTGTCCCATTGTCACTCCTAATGGCTCTCAAAGCTCCAGAATATCAACAAAGAATTCTAAGGACCAAATCTCTAAAGAATCCAAATGCTTCGCCCTTAGAAGCAAGAAAATAAACCCATGAATACCGGAGTAATCATCCACAACCACCAAAGACATACCATTTCCCACGGTGGTGAACTCTAGAAGGACCAATCAGATCTAAGTGAAGAAAGCTGTCCCAGTCCATCACCATTACCAAGGTAAGAGGTGGGTGGGAAGGACACCATCTTACCATGTCTACTGTGGTGAGCACACGAGATCTCTAATGACCTTCACCTAGGCAAACCTCTAATCAAGTCCTTGCAACCGACTCTAGACAAATGATCAAAACCTATATGCCCAAGTCTACGATGCCACAAAACAAGGTCATGAGAATCGAGGCTACAAGACACCTAGGACTGAAATCAAGACATATCAAATTTGCACGTAAGATCTTCTCAACTGAAAATCTCAAAACAAGCTCACCCGAGGAATCTAGAACTCTACACTCACCTCTCTTAAACCTCACTTCTAGACCCTCATCAAGCGGTGAGAAAGATAAAAGATTATACCTCACTTACTTACCAAAGCGACGTCTTTTAGCATGAACTTGTCGTTGACGCAAGACAAGTGCCCTTTGCGATTCACGGTCCCCGAGAAGCATCCCCAAATGTAATCAATTCATTCTTGGATGCGCGTGAGGGAGGAGAACCATCTAGAATCTCCAGTCATATGTCGAGAACACCCGAGTCAACAAGCCATATGTCCTCCTTCCTCGCACGACGGACCTAAAAGCACAATCGAAAACATCCGTGCCTCAAGATCAAGTTAGTGATAAATGATCGAGGAATCCAAAGATCGAGAGGCACGATGTCTAGGAGCAGCAGAGAAAAAGCGTAAACATGATCAGAATAAAATCATAAGGATGCACATGAGAACCACCTTGACCTCTCCAAACGATCTACCAAAGATCGACACTCCCTGCCTAGATGCTACCCGTGGTCTCTCCTCACGATGTCCTAATCCAACATGCTGCCTAGACCCACCAAAAGAGTCTACAAAGTTCTCTACAAAACTAGGCCTATGTGTGGTGCGATAAACAGGCTGCCTAGCTCTAGAGACTACAGCTGGAGTAGGGACTCCTCTAATGGATCTTAGGACGCTCATCCTCTCTTTTCTCTCAAGCTTTGCTCTCCGGAAGCAGAACTCAACAGTATGGCCTTCTTTCTTGCAGAAGGTGCAATGGTACTGGACCTTTTGAGAGGTCTATACAGAATGAGTGTGAAGGACCGAAATGGCAACAGAGGGGGGGGGGTGAATGGTGCCTTAAAATTAAGAACTCTCCTTTACTGTATTTAAATAAGATCTACAAACCCTCTCAAGAAGAGTAAAACAAAATCAGAGAACTAATCATAAGTTCCAGTCTGTTCTGTCAAATATCGGACGTTCCGATTTTACCCGGCGGTACTTCCGCACTCCGGTAGTTCCGGAATCAGTGCGGAAGTTCCGCCTGCGGTAGTTCCGCTATGGACAATCGGAAGTTCCGATTGTCCTGACCGAAGAACAGTGCGCTCGGGTTTCTTTTCAAAAATCCAAAAACTAAATCTTGAATGCTCTTCTCTGGTCAAGTTTCACAGGACATCATCCTAAACACCATCTTGACCTCATGGAGAAGAATTGCAAACAAAGATTCAATGATCAAGCCAAGAACGGATTTCTTGAAGAAGGGGCAAGAAAGACCAAAACCAATGATAAGTTTAGATTCTCGATTCTTAGCTCATGAAACTTTGAGGATGTAATAGCAATATCAAAACGACTCTAGATATCAAGTTTCATGCTATTTCTTAAGACGAATCAAAAGATATGTCAAAACCCTAGATATTCAACATGAAACAGAGAGAGGAAGAGTTGCAAAGTCAAATAATCAAAACCTCAGATTTCATTGGATTGAAACACTGATTACAGAGGTAAAGCAAAGAGGAATGATTACAAAAGATTTCAGTTCATACTCTCCCTCTCAACAAGCTCTCAAAAAGCAAAACAAATCCTTTTCTAGAGCTAACCCTAATTTTCTCTCAAAAAGTCTAACCCTAACCAGGGTTCTCCCCTATTTATAGCCTTTGCTAATGGGCCTCCAACCCATTAAGCCCGCTACACCCGAACGGAACCGCCTCCACTTTTGCCGCTTGCGAAAAGACCCTTTCGCCTTTGCGCACCTTCCGAAGCCTCCGACACCTTGTTGTCCTTGACACGCAACCACCTCAAGATTCACGCCGCCTTCGACACATCCCGACCGCTCGACCTCAACGCCTCGCGCTTAGTCCGTCCACGTGTCTCGCCACGACTCCATCTTGATGCCCCGCAAACAACACGCATAAAAACACATCACATAGCATTGCACAATATCATAGCATCAATAATTGTATAAGACTCAAACTCATACAAAATCAAAATCACAAATTAATCTTCTCGCACAGCTTCGACACAATCGGAAGTTCCAAGACTTACCACAATGAAGTTCCGATTTCCGGAACATCCGCACTTGTCAGGATTATCGGAAGTTCCGCGCTTAACACAACGGTACTTCCGATCTTCGGAACATCCGACTTTCTAGAAATTCAATTCCGATTTTCATCTCAGAGAACCTTAATATCAAGATTATCTGACACTCGCTACCCTTGAGCGGAAGTTCCGATTTCATTCAAATTAACTCAAAACCCAGAAAATCGGAAGATCCTATTTCCAACGCCAGAGTTCTGATTTATCGAACTTCCGCTCCATACACAGCGGTAGTTCCGATTTCCCTGACTCAGCCCAGAAACAGACCAAACCGAAAAACTCAACTCTCAATCTAATCAACACACTTGTCAAATACTCATCACTCAGAGTGGAGGACCTCTCACATGGTCTCTCAATCTCCCCCTTGATGAGTATATTGACAATCACCGAAAAAGCATAAGATGAGTTTGAGTTTAAAGTCAACCAAGGTCTAAACAAGAGTAGTTAAGCTCAAGACCATGTTGACAAAAGAAAAAGACTTGAGATGAGATGAAAGAGCAATTTTCGCACAAAACTCAAGGCTTTTCTCCAGAAGGCTTTTTCTCACAAAAATTCTCCCCCTTTGGCAATAAAATCATCAATATGTAGAAAAGGGAGGAAAAGACTATATGATGTTCATTTTAAGCATTAGGAGCCATGTAGATTATCCAAAATGACTATTAGAGTATTACACCAAGCCATAACACGGAAGAATGCTATCAAGATCATGACAATTGATGTATAGAAAAGCTAAGACAGAAAGTCCATAATTCTGATTAATGATCCAATTCTTTAGCAGGTCAAATAAGTCAGGATTGAAATCTAGCTAAAGATATCCAAAGATGATACAAGCCATGTCAAATAATCTAAGTTGAACCAAGAAGACTCATATCGAGCAGCTTTAGAGTGCTACCATTGAAGAAGGACTCATTTTATCCGTAACTTGGTCTCTTTAGTGATAAGCAATTTTAGCACATTTTTATTTTTCTGAAGACTTTTTATGGTTTTATCTCAGTAAAGCAAGCTCTGGACTAGGTGCCATCCACAACTGCCTCCTAAGCTTCAACCATTTTTTTTATAGCCATGTGCTAGATCCCAAGCCTTATGCGACCACCCAAGCAAATGACTTAAGGAGGTGATCTTAGGTCATCCAAGGCTCCCCCTGAGTTCATGCCTAGTGCAATGGCAAGCCGTCTCATGAGAAAGATTTGGTGAGATCGCTTTTTCGCACAAAAGAGATCATTTTTGCTTTTGAAGTTTTTAGACCAAATGATTAGAGATAAGTCATGTTTCTTAACAAACTGACATAGCTTACTCAAAAGTTCAAAAGAGATTCAGGACTCAACTCAGCCTACTTGACATGGCGAAAATCATAAAAGGATAGTTTCAACCAGACTAGTCTCAAGAGCTATCATGACAAGATTTTAATTCAAGTTTAGCATTTTTAAACACCTTAGCATGGCAAAGACTAAACTACACATAAAAAGTCATGATAGATCTAGCAGTTTAGCATAAATCATGGCAAGATGTAAACAAGTGAAAACATATCATAAGGGATAATAAACAAGGCTCCATTTGATTATAATGCAATGCGGAATGAAATGCACAAAAATCCGATTCCCTTCGAATGAGATGCATCTTTTAATTCAAAGTTGAGTTATGACAAAATTAAGAGAATGGAATAACCAAGAATAACTCCCCCGAACCAAAGGAACAAAACGAGAATCGATAAGTAAAATGTAAAAGGCAATCCTTTAGAGCATAGAAAAGATATAGAGAAAACTATCGCCGACATGTTCTTATCTACCCCATATGATTCTAGGACTATCACCGATCAACTCATACACTAAGGAGCAAACACTATCCTGTCTACCCAAGGGTGGCCCGACCCCGCTAGAACCTATAAGAAGTGAGTAAGCTCTACTTAGAGAAGGAAGAGACAACTAATAAGCAAGATCCTAGAAGCACAAGACAAGAAGTAGCAACAAAGCAATGTGGCAAGAGAACCACTCTAACCTATGCCGGAAGGACTTCACCCAAATATTAAAAGAAATGTAACGTAAAGGAGTAAATAATATGATATAATATAATATAATACAAGAGTAGCACAAAGCTCCCCTCACAAAGAAATCCGTAAGGACAAACCACCCCAAGCTCTCCCCGCAAAGTCAAAACCGAGAGTCAGCCAGAGGCTTAGTGAAGATATCACCAACCGGTGCTCACTCTCCACAAACCGGAGCACAATGTCACCCTTCTCTACATGGTCTCTAAGAAAGTGATATCCGATATCAATATGCTTGGTCCGAGAATGTTGCATCGGGTTCTTGGCAATGCAAATCGCAGACGTGTTATCACAAAAGAGTGGAACGCAATGATAGATAACCCAAAATCCCGCAGGTCGAGACCATCCAAAGCACTTGACTACAAAGAATCGGTCCGCAAAGAACGCATTTCGCCTCTCGCAGCGGATCGCGAACACCGGATTGCTTCCTCGACGACCAGAGACAAGAGAAGTGCCAATGAATTGACAAGTGCCGAAGTGCTCTTCCTATCTATCCTACAACCAAGAAAATCAGACGGAGAAGGCTCTAAGAGATAGACAAGAAGAGGAAGAGTACCGATGCCATAGTCAATGGTAGCTCAAGGTACCGAAGATGCGCTTTCACCGCTCGACGATGAGATACGCGAGGAGAAGCTCAAACCGAGCACAAAGACACACGTAAAAATGTATGTCCGGTCTCGAGGTCGTGAGGTACAAGAGAGAGCCAATCATGCTCCCGAACTCCTTTTGGTCAACAGTTCGCCGCCTTCATCCGGATCCAGAGCACCAGAGATGCCATCGAGTTGATATCGCTTTCCATCATTCATGTCAAAACGCTCAGAGGTCTCGAGTGTATTTGCCTTGATGAAGAAAGGTACCTCCCGAGTCTGTTTGATTTGGAAGCCAAGGAAGAAGCTCAACTCGCCCATCATGCTCATTTCAAACTCCGAGCTCATGACATCGGAAAACGGGAAACGAGAGCATGCGAGGAGCCGCCAAAGATAATGTCATCCACGAGATCCGACGAGCGTAAGATCGGTGCCAAGACGGCGAATGAACAAGGTCTTGTCAATTTTACCCATCTCAAAACCATGGCTCACAGATAGGACTTAAGCCTTTCATACCAAGCTCGGGAGCTCGCTTGAGTCCATACAAAGCTTTGGAAAGCTCAGAGACATGGTTAGGTATTTGGGGTTCTCGAAACCTGTGAGGTCAGTTCGACATAGACTTCTTCCTCAATAAGGCCATTGAGGAAGGCACTCTTGACATCCATCTGTAAAGCTTGAAACCCTTAGAAGTCGCAAAGGCAAGCAGATTCTAATGGCTTCAAGTCTAGCTACAGGGCAAAGGTCTCTTCAAATCTAGACCTCAACTTGAGAGTACCCCGAGCTACCAAACCTAGCCTTGTTTCAATGACTAACCCATCTTCACTTTGCTTGTTCTTGAACACCCATTTGGTCCCAATGATATTGTGACCTTGAGGGGCTCAACAAGGGACCGCACCTTGTTTCTTTCAAAGTTTTCCAACTCCTCATGCATAGCGCTTGTCCAAGACTCGTCGATAGAGCATGACAAACATCTTTAGGCTCAAATGAGGCGACGAAGGCGTAATGGAGATGAAAAGAGACAAGCCGCTTTGGAACGTGTGACACGCTCAAGAGGTCTCCAATTATCGCGCTCAAGGATGGTCCTTTGAATGTGTCTTGGAGGTCCAGGTGAGATGAAGAAGTGGCCTCTACCTCATTATCGATGAGATAGGAACAGAGCCACTAGCTTCGTAAGAAGCGTAAGGTAAGGGTCGATCTCCTCGAGGTGCAGTGGAAGAAGGCACCTCAAGAGGAGGAGGAAGAACTGGATCGTAGACAACCTTCATCTCCATCTTCCTCTTCGCCCACAAAGATGGACTCGCATCGCTCTAAAGAACTCGAGATATCGTGCCTAGTCCCTGACCGCCTCATCAAGGTCACCTCACTGTGTCTCTAACAATTTACTAGACTCAGCCTGCACTCTATAGGCACGAGAAGAAGTCGAGTAACCCGTAAAGATCCCATCACAAGATCGTGACTGAACTTATCTAGGTTCCTGCACTTTTAATAAAACACTTGCAACCAAACACACGAAAATGCGAGACTGGTTTTCGCCATATCTCAACTCATAAGAAGTGCGATGCAAGAGTGCCCAAGAAAACTCATAGAAACATGACAAGCAAGAGTAATTGCCTCACCAAAACTTCCTAGGTGTAGAGTACTCATCAAGCATCGTCCCGCCATCTCGACTAAGGTACGGTTCTTCCTCTCCACAACGCCATTTTGTTGGGGGACGATGGAGACGAGAACGGTGCTCTACACTGCCTCACCACAAAACTCTCAAAGTAGGAATTTTGAACTCGGTGCCATTATCGCGAATTGCTCGTAATGCACCCGGAGCTCAACAGAAAGCCTACTAAAAAGACCACGAAAAGAGTAAACGCCTCATCCTTCGAGGCTAAGAAAACACCCAAGAATACCTCGAGAAGTCATCGACCACTTACAAGCACGCACTCACTTCCTCCCATCGATCGCACTCTAGCCGGTCCCATCAGGTCCATATGGAGCAGCTTGACCGTGCATCCGTCATAGTCATCAGAATCGAGGATGTGAAGAAGAACCATTTTGCCGCGTCAAGCAAGGAGCACAAACAAGATCCTTGACCATTTTGAGTTTCGCAAACCACGAATGAGATCGTGGCCGCTAACTCTGGTCGATGATCAAATCCTATATGACCAAGTCTCCTATGCCGTAAAGTCAAATCACGGATTCGAAGTTACTAAACACCGAGAGGATCACCGTAAGACTCCGAAAAATCAGCACGAAAGATCCTCCCATATCGAGAAATCCCGCAAACTAGACTACCCAAGAATCAAGAATTTTGCAATTGTTTTTCTTAAAGCTCACCTCATAACCGCCATCCAGAAGTCGAGAGACCAAAGCGATTATACCGCAGCCTTACTTACTAAGGCAACATCTTTCAAAATAAAGGAATCATTAATGCTCACTTTACCTTTAGCGATGACGCGCCTAAATGAAGCATCTCCAAAGGTGATCGCCTCATCACCCGAGCGCGGGCTAGGAAGAAAACCAACGGACTCACCACCATATGACGTGAACAACCGAGTCTACAATCCGCACCTTTCCTTCCCACCCGGCACTCGAGTCAAACAGAGTAAAGTCTCAAGATCGGGTGAATCAACAAAGTGATTTTGGCACCCAATACCGAGTAACACGGCGAATGTGATGAAGTAGTCAAGCAAGATCGACCTCTATCTACCCTACGCCTCTGTCACTCAACAAGTCAAAGATCTCACTGTTGTCGATCCGATCGCTATGGGAGAGCGAGTCGGCGCCAAGAATATGTCGATCTCGCCATGGTAGCTATCTCGAAAGGAAAACGAGATCTACCTCGTGACGGCGGAAGTTACGACCAACGGAGCATGAGGACGAAAATCGTAAAACTCGTAAAAACCAAGTCCTCGATGTCGCCCAAAATCATCGATGGAACAAACCTAGACCTCATGTTGGTCTTAGGTGCACTCAAGATCCGGGCCGACCTCGAATGTGCCTAAGAAACTCAACACGGTCTCTACGCGCGATCTTGGCGCTACCAAGCAATGATCAACTAAATGTCCATCTTTCCGATAGAAGGTGCAATGATACTTCGCCTCCGGGGTCAAGCCGCAGTGGAATCACCTTGTCGTCGAAATCCTTTGAACAAAACCCACGACTTAAAATTGACTTTCTCACCCCGGCTTAGTTTTGATCACACCGTGCTATGGTTTTGAGCACGACAGTGGATGCTTCCTCATATCCTCCTCGGATATCATATCCTAGACCCCGATTAAATCTGCAAATTTTAGATTTGTCTAGAATGAGATTGAGCTTCTTCTTGCCTCCTACAAACCTCTCGAGAGTGTTCATAAGATACCGACACTCCGAAAGAGAGAGGTGCAAGAAGAGCAGGGAAGAAGGGACAGCAGAAGGTAAGGGAGCGTAAGAAGAACCAACAACAGAGGAAAGATTGGCTTGTGCACGCACAACCGACTTTGGGGAACAAATCCCATCGCTAATGATTGGTTCACGTTGCTAGGCGCCTCTACCAAACCCTTAGACTTCTTCCCAAAGACACACAATACAAGCAGATGATTGTGTCTCTAGAAGGTCCTTAGTTAGCTTCACACATTTTTCATCCAAAGCAATCAAATCACATTTTAGTTTATTACATTGCTTGCATGGTGAGCTAACAAGATCCTTAGAAGCATACTGAGCCAATTTGTTATCGTGATCAATCATTTCTTGAAACCGCTTAGATATGATTCTAGTTCAAAGCAGCTAACTTAGGACAGCTTTAAACAAGAAACAATAGGCTCTAGTAGCGCAGCCTTGAATTCAAGAATTTTGTGATCCGCCTGCTTTAGGTTCATCTTGAGATTATTACAATTTTCACAAGTTTCAGTGCAGATCAAGCAACATGGTATAAAGACCTCTAAACGAATTGTCCTTAACCTCACATGAGGTGCAAGCAGAGCCTCAACAAGAGTGGATGAAGGAGGTGCTACCCTACTCATCTCTAATTCAAGAAGAAGGCTAATGTTCTCTACCTTAATCATGTCAAGTTCAGAGGACACACTATCATGTAAGGTCCTTAGTTTTTCCATATCATCAATCAAAGCACAAAGATGTGTCACATTCATCACGGAGGGAGCAGATGTAAGTAAAGTAAGCTCCCGTGATAGTCTAGCTACTTCCTTCTCCAACCCAAAGACACTTAGCCCTAGACTTAGCATGGAATCTACCTAGCTTAAGAAAAGCATCATTGTCGGGTCATAAGTGGGACTAACCTCATCGGAGTCGGAGTACACTGTCGCTCGATTCGCCTCGAGGGCCATGAAGCACATGCCGAGAAGTTTGCCGCCCTTGGGATCATGATCGCCCTTCCCATCATCGTTACTCCACCCTCCACCTCGCCGGTGTCCGGTTCTGTCGAGGCGGTGAGGACGCGATGGAATGCCTTCTTTGCCTTCCCAAAGTTGCGGAACTTCTTCTTGCCTTGATCAGTGCCGAGGGCTTCGTGTTGCGGTTCTTGTCGATGTAGTCGCTCTTGCTTGGACCGCCATAGTCACCTTTGCCCTTCCCAAGCTTGGGACAGCTTTGCTCTGATGTGGTTGGGGCCACCACACTCAAACAAATCACAGACCTCCTCTTTACCATCCCTCCTCCTCTTGTAAGCATGGGAAAACTTCCGAGCTAGGAGGGCTAGCTGCTCATCCTCAAGTCGCTCTAATCGATCATCGCTATGTCACAGAGCAACTAGGAGAACCCACGATCGACTCGTAAGAAGATCCGTGGCTGTGGGATCTGACTAAAGCCATCGATCGTGACTTCGACCTTCGAGAGACAATGTCAATCTCGTGAGTCTTGAGACGCGAGTAAAGCGCATCAAGAGTCGTGGTCGAGAGGTCCGTGCTATCTTTGATGGTAGTCACTTTCATCTCCCAAACACGAAGATCAAGTGCAAAGCATCTGTCGAGCGCTATCCGAGTCGGGTATGTAAGACCGACCGCCGAGGTTGCTCAAAATCTTGTGAAAACGCCGAAAAGCACTCGCCAAGAGATTCACCAAAGAAGCATCTCAAATTTCATCAGATTCACGCTTGAACCGGTCTTGTCGAACCGCCTTAATCTGGTGGTGCCTCATGGTATGCATCGAGGGTCACCTGGATGTCGTAAGCGTAAATCAAATGAGAAATGCGATCAAACTCACTTCGCCAAACCTCGAATGATTATGTTCCTTGCCTTAGCATTTGCCTCAACATCGCCATGTTTCCCGCATTGATGTTTTCATCGGCAGAACAAAGAATCGACCTTCACCTTTCTCCAGATGGCATACCCCGAGCCTCGGATGTAAGTTTCCATTCGCTCTTCCGTAAGGGTAATCCACCATCAAAACCGGAGGCTTGGTGGAATACTTGTCCGCTGTTATGGCTCAACCGACCGTTAAGATCTATAAAGAAGAGCTAACCGCTCGATACCAATTGAAGGACCGAAATGGCAACAGAGGGGGTGAATGGTGCCTTAAAATTAAGAACTCCCTTTATCAGATTTAAATAAGATCTACAAACCCTCTCAAGAAGAGTAAAACAAAATCGAGAACTAATCATAAGTTCCGATGCTCACAAATATCGGACGTTCGATTTTACTCCTGCAGTACTTCCGCACTCCGTAGTTCCGGAATCATCGCGGAAGTTCCGCCATGAGTTCGCTATGGACAATCGGAAGTTCGATTGTCCCGACCAAGAACAAAGGCGCCGGTTTCTTTTCAAAATCCAAAACTAAATCTTGAATGCTCTTCTCTCGTCAAGTTTCACAGACATCATCCTAAACACCATCTTGACCTCATGGAGAAGAATTGCAAACAAAGATTCAATGATCAAGCCAAGAACGGATTTCTTGAAGAAGGGCAAGAAAGACCAAAACCAATGATAAGCTTAGATTCTCGATTCTTAGCTCATGAAACTTTGAGGATGTAATAGCAATATCAAAACGACTCTAGATATCAAGTTTCATGCTATTTCTTAAGACGAATCAAAAGATATGTCAAAACCCTAGATATTCAACATGAAACAGAGAGAGAAGAGTTGCAAAGTCAAATAATCAAAACCTCGATTTCATTGGATTGAAACACTGATTACAGAGGTAAAGCAAAGAGGAATGATTACAAAAGATTTCAATTCATACTCTCCTCTCAACAAGCTCTCAAAAGCAAAACAAATCCTTTTCTAGAGCTAACCCTAATTTTCTCTCAAAAAGTCTAACCCTAACCTGTGGTTCTCCCTATTTATAGCCTTTGCTAATGGGCCTCCAACCCATTAAGCCCGCTACACCCGAACGGAACCGCCTCCACTTTTGCCGCTTATAAAAGACCCTTTCGCTTCTTGCGCACCTTCCGAAGCCTCCAGACACCTTGTTGTGCTTGACACGCAACCACCTCAAGATTCACGCCGCCTTCGACACATCCCGACCGCTCGACCTCAACGCCCCCGCGCCTAGTCCGTCCACGTGTCTCGCCACGACTCCATCTTGATGCCCCGCAATCAACACGCATAAAAACACATCACATAGCATTGCACAATATCATAGCATCAATAATTGTATAAGACTCAAACTCATACAAAATCAAAATCACAAATTAATCTTCTCTCGCACAGCTCGACACAATCGAAGTTCCAGATTTACCACAATGAAGTTCCGATTTCGAACATCCGCATTTGTCAGATTATCGAAGTTCGCGCTTAACATCATGGTACTTCCGATCTTCTAACATCCGACTTTCCGTAAATTCAATTCGATTTTCATCTCGAGAACCTTAATATCAAGATTATCTGACACTCCGCTACCCCTTGAGCGGAAGTTCCGATTTCATTCACCAACTCAAAACCCGTGAAAATCGGAAGATCCTATTTCCAACGCCAGAGTTCGATTATCGGAACTTCCGCTCCATACACGGTAGTTCCGATTTCCGACTTCAAATTTAAATGCACCAAACCGAAAAACTCAACTCTCAATCTAATCAACACACTTGTCAAATACTCATCACTCAGAGTGGAGGACCTCTCACATGGTCTCTCAGAGTGAAAGCACCTTTCTTGCCAGAAAGAGTTTGAGCAAAACCCGCGGATTTGAAAACAACCCCGGATGGCTTAGGAGGTTCTAGCTCAAACAAACCATTCTTCACAACTCTAGCAATCCTAGGTGGGTTTTTCTTGGAATGCTCTAGGGGATTGAAACCTAGACCACTATTTTTCACGCTCACTTTGGATTGATCAAGAATCATGTTGAGTTTCTTTTTCCCACTTGAAAACTTCTCAAGAGTCACCTTGAGGTAATCATTCTCTTTCATTAAACCCTCACATCTAGTGCACTTGCTAGACTTGATTACCTCATCGCTCTTACTCTTAAGAAGGGCCACTTCCACCTTGAAGGCCTCACAAGACACACAATAGGATTCTCTAATCCTATTCAACTGCTCCTTAAATTTGACTCTAAATGCCTCTTGAATCTGATTAATCTTGGTTTCAACTTCAAAGATTTAAAGCACAAGAGTTAGAATCAATAACCTTTTTAGAAGCAGTAAAAGACATGGATCTTTCAATTTTAGCCTTTTCTTCAAGGGTCTTGTTTAAGGCTTCAATCTCAATTGTAAGCTTGGGACAATTTTCACAGGATGCAACTCTAGAGTAAACTAGTATTTCTTTCATCTCTTGCATCTTAATCTTATTATTCTTACAATGAGAGCATGTGTGACTAGCATCAAATTTTTGCAATTCTTTTAAGGAACTATCCAGTTTTAATTCAAGCAAAGCACAATTTGAGCAAGTTAAAGGGATAGCTTCCATGGCAGTCACATCAAGTGAAATGACATCTAAGCAAGCAGAACTAGACTTGAGAGATTCTAGTTCATCGAGAGCATCTTTAAGTTGATTAGTGACAGAGGAATGATCAGATTTCAAGCTTGTCAAGTCATTAAGCAAGCTAGTGCAGGATTCACAAAAATCATCAGGATTAATAGATTTTAGCCTAACAACTTCTAGGTTCAAATTATCAATCATAATGTCCTTCTTCTTAATCATTTTTACTTGCTTATGCAATTTCTGTTCAGCAAGCACCAACGCCCTTTTCATGTCAGCAATAGAAGGGCATACCTCATCAGGATCACTAAAAGGATCCTCATTGTTGGAGGAGTCGTTGTCGTGGTTGTTCTTGGCCATGAAACACATGCCCTGAAGTCATGCGCCTTCTTCTTGCCACGAGAGTCACTCTCCGCCCTCTGCTTCCGAGTCCACATCGCTCATATTTACATTCTCAAGAGCGGCAAGGACCCTACCGACAAACTTTCGATAGTTTGTCTTCTTGGGTTTCGCATCCCTCTCCTGGGGATGTCTTCGTGTCTCCTTCTCCTCCTTGCCCTTTAGCTTGGGGCACTGGAGCGAATGTGGTTTGGCTCACCACATTCAAGCATGTGATAGGTCCACTTCTCCTCCTATTCCTCACCTTGTTATACGCTCTTGTGAATTTGGTGGAAATGAGGGCTAAGTCATCCTCGAGGCGTTTCTCTAGTTGCTCATCACTTAAAGAATGTAAAGCGTATAATGAAAAACCGGATGAGCTACAATCAAGAGACTCAAGAACAACCCTTGGACTTGTCGACCACTAATGCCATCGACTGCCTTGGGAGACGCGAGATAAAGTCAATCTCATGCGTCTTCAACCTCGAGTAAAGCTTATCCATGGTAAGCTCACTCATGACTGATGTTGTCATTGATGGAAGTGATCTTCATACCCTGCACCTTCACATCAAGTGCACCCTAAGCGGCGTGCATTCTCGCACTCGTGAAATACCAGTCAACAGCGGAGATCATGAAGAATCTTAGAGAATCTTCCCCGGCTCATCCAAAGACTCACCGTGCCTTTGTTCGATCTTTGAGTATACTTTCTTGAGCGGTTCGCTCTCACTTCCTTGATCGCAGTGGACCCTTCATGATAGTCACAAAGAGTCCGCCAGATCTCGTGAGCAGACCGCAAGTGAGCAACACGCTCAAACTCGGATCGACTAAGGCCTTGGATCAAATAATTCCGAGCCTTCTTTGTTGGCCTCCACATCCGAGTGATCGATCGCCATCTACCGCACGACATAAGGATTTTTCACCTTTAGCCAAATAGCGTGCCCTTGAGCCTCGATATATGCTTGCATACGAGCCTTCCAAAGATGCAAAGTCAACTCCTTCAAAATGTGTGGCTTGGTTGAGTACTTGTCGGTCGCCATGGCTCCAAAGACCGTTAAGATCTATGAGAAGAGCTAACAGGCTCGATACCACTTGTAGGACCGGAAAGGCGACTAGGGGGTGAATAGGCGCTTTCAAAACTTTCTCGCCTAAATAAAAACCAACACGAACTTTACTCCTTTAGCTATGAAAGCTAAGAAGATCGAAGCACACAACGGAAGCCTTGTGTTGGATTTGATGAACCCTCACCCACACGACACAACAGGAGAAAAGAACTCACCGTTTCATCGGGGTGGGCGGTCCGACCGGCTACCACGGACGGTCGGACCGACGGTCAACTGGGTGGGATCGACCGCAACTAACTAGCGGTCGGACCGGTGGACGGCGGTTCGACCGAAGCAAGCCGGTCTCGAATACACGGGCGGTCGACGCCCGTTGAAGTCCTGGTCGGACCGGTAGAGTCCAAGATCAAAAACGCCACCCAACTCCAAAACGAAATTTGATCCAACTTTTGTTTTAACCAATAAAACTTGACCAAATTTCGAGCACACCTCCCTAATGATATTAGAGACCTATTTCTAGCGACGATCCGTCAGATCCACTTCGCAGAATCGATCTCTCGAGATTTTACCAAAAAAGTGCACAAACCCTAGAAATATGAAAATCTTGATTCAAGACTTGCTTGTGGGGGGTTGATGATCTAGATGACTCTAGGAGTAATCCCACACATCAAAGCAAGATAAATTAGGCCAAGAGACCAAGTATGAACCTTTGAATCAAGGAAGCACCAAAATCATCCAAAAGGGAGAAGAACACAAAAGGGAGCAAACGATCTTTCAATTGAGCATCACAAGATTGTTCGAGTACACAAGATGCTTACAAAGCCTCTCCAACAAGGAGGGCAAGAGCTCAACAAGGAGCACACTCCAAACCCTAGTTCTCCTCTCCTCTCCTCCAAACCCTAGAAAAGGAAGAAGGGGCTAAAATGAATGCTTGGCTTAGTTTTCCATCTCCCCCCTTCCTATTTATACTAGAGAGCTAGGGTTTCCTTTTTGGGGTCACTTACACATGGGACCCACACACAAATAACTCTTGAAGCAATCGCCTGCTTCACCACGTGTAGGTTGATCAGCAGTTCTCATCGCCGCCAAGCCTCTCTTGTCCGAATCCCATCGAACCTCCCCAGACTCGCACCGATATCCGCACCGCCGATCCAACGGTATGATCGAACCACCGTTCGATCCATCTTGTCCATCTCGCACCATGCTTGTGTCACACGACCTCACCCGCAGATCCCCGATCATTACGGACCTCGGCTCTCCAAGCGTAGTCCCGATCCACTCACCGCTGACGCCGCTGACTCGCAAGCCACCGCGACAAAGAATAGACAAACAAACCGCTTCTCGAACAAGTTCTTCACAACTTGACCCACGTTAGTTCCGCAATGCAATATACAACAATAACGCATTGAAGTTCATATAATAACACAATCAAAACCAACTCAATGCAACACTTGGCTAACCTTAGTTATTTCGGTCCGATCATTTCAGGTACGGTCCGACCGATTTCATCTTGGTCGGACCGCTCCCACAACGGGCGGTCGGACCGTCCAAAGGACTTAGCCAAATTTTCAACTCAAAATTCCGAAACCTTCTGAAATTTTCAAACGAATAGAACTTTTGACTGGGAGCTCCAAAAATGATGGGACCACATCCAGGAGACTCCCCTCACTTGCCTACACAACCTATTTTTGGATTTGCCCCAAAATCCAAATTTAGGTCGCCGGTCCGCCCGCCACCATCGCCGATCCCGACATTACACGGGCGTCGATCGCACTCAGAACGCCGGTCGGATCGCCGTGGTCCGACAAAGATGAAGCAAACCCGAAAACGCGAGATTTTGCAAACCAACAACGCCATTGCCAATTGACTCATCATCCTGAGATCGTGCACATATCCTCACGATATCCACATACTCACTTAGTCGCACACCTACGGAAGTGTGTAGGTGGACAGTATAAGTCGATTATCTCTTGTGAGTAAAGTTGTACAATCTCTGCAGAGTGTCAATCCATTCGAATAGCCGTGTCCACTGTCATGGACATGCTATGCAAAGCCTTTTGTGGATTATACTTTGGATTTGATTTTAAAATAATTTATAAAACATTTTATGTCATGAATTGGTGTTCATGAGAAAAATTATGGATTGAAGCCCTAGGTTGGTGCCCGTGTTTAAGTTAGTGTTAGGTTGGTACCTACACTAGCTTTCTTAATTCAGTTAAAAATCAATTTTAGATATTTTAAAACTTGAGATTTTGAACTTAGTATTGTATTTGAAATGTCAAATATTGCTTTTGCACAAATAACCCTATAAGCCTTCCATTGATAATACCCATACATGTATTAACTCTGTTATGGGTGCAACTTGCGAGTGTGATTATTTGTGGTCACCCTTACTTAATGCAAATAAATTCCACAGGAGAAGGATTTCTCTACCAGTGTGGATCTCGACGACTAGGCTGCTAACCCAGTCGATTGCATGTGGCAGATTAGCTGGGCTCTACTACTTCTTTATTATCTTCCAATGTGTTCTTTATTGTTGGCTTGTAAACCTTTCTTGTAATCAACTCTGATATTTATTTATAAAGTTATGCGAATTATGGATGTTATCATATTTGTTTACTGTGCGAAATAGCTACTGATCATGGGACTAGTTCAGAAATACACGGATAATTTGGGGGTGTTACTCCCGGGTCCGATAGCGTTAGGGGTTACGACCACGAAGACTTATGGTCTTTTAATTATGTATTAAAATAATACATAGATATTTTAATCCTCGTTACAAACCGCCACCTTCTTCCGCGCAGCTGCATACTCCTCCCTTCACACGCCAAGCTCGCTGCCGTCGCCTCTCTGCGCGTATAAAGCCTAAACTGCGACTCCTTCCTCCTCAGTAGCCTTACAGTAACCCTTCAAACCTCCCCTTTCTTCTCCAATGTTGGCTACCTTCTCAAAATGTCATCGCCCAGTCCTGCCCCTTTTGGTGAGCCACCGCCCAATTCCCCTTCTCCCTCCTTCCTCTTCTCAATAGAGTCCACCCGTAGCATCTTCTTGACACTGAGAACCTACCACTGAGCTCCAAGCCTACCTCCGCCACCCCTAGCTCGCCGTCGCCGTGCGCTGAAGCTTCGCTGCCCACGGTCCACGCCCCAAGACCCGTCGTCACCACCGCCGGACTCCCTTCGCTCCACTGGTGCTCCCCGACCAGCCAATTTGGCTGGAGCGCCACTAGAATGCCACTGCGTCGTTTCCCTATTTCGGTCGTGCGTCTCTACTGCTGCTTGGCCCTCACTAGACCTTCTTCGGCCGTGTAAAACTGCAAAATGGGTTGCGCTACCCTCCCCAATGCTCTTCGCACCAACCGGCACCGTCGCCCTCGGCTCGGGTTCGTAGGAGCACTCTCCCGGCTCTAGGGCCACGCACCCCAAGCCACCTGCTATTGGACCAAGAGGCCTAGCCCAGCCAGCCTTTCGGCTTGGCCAAAGAAATAGGGCCAGCCCAACACTATTTCCCACTGTGTAGCCCAACACTATTCAACCCATTATTGTCCAGCCCAAACCTATTACTATTCAACCCGTTAATACCTCAACCCAAACCCATTTCTATTCATCAAACCTTACCCACTCTGGATAGTGTTGACCCAACACTATTAATTAAACCCATTACTATTTCACCCGAATCCATTAGTGAATAGAATTGTAGGTGTAAAAACCAAACACGAGTGAGGGGGTGGACATCGGCCGTGTGACGGGCCATTGTCCACGAAAGTAAAAAATGACACCAGGTTTTATATAGGTTCAGGGATCCAAGAGGACCGCCTTACTCTTGTCGGTGAGCCAACGGGGGGTTACCTCCGGGGAGGGAGCCCCCGAGGGCTCACCAGTTTTAATATGATTCTTTATTGCTCAAGAGATCTCTCCTTCAAATGAGAGATACATGGGCTATTTATAGGCTCTTGGGCTTGTACAAATGACCAAAATACCCCTTGGAGGATAGCTACACTATGAGTATAAGTGAGGCGTACAATCGACCTTTGCAAGGTAATTACATTTCTGGATCCGTTAAGCAGACATTAATTTTGTGGGGTAGGTCCCACTAGTAAGGGGATAAATTATTCTTCCAACAATAGCCCCCTGCCCCTTGGTGTTTCGGGGAAAACGCCGAAAGGGGCAGTCTTAAATTGTGCATTTTATGCAGAGATTGATATTTCAGAAGAGTTCTTATAGCTTTGCACGAAGCCGGCGCGAGGGGCCGCGTAGGGCTGTGCAAAGCGGCGGACACTCCAGAGGCGCTGGGAGCTCTGGCGACGCGAGGCGGCTGATGAGGGGCTAAGAATTACAGAGGCGCGAGGGCGGCTGTGAGGGCACAGGGCACTACGAGGGTGCGACACCGCGAGGGTGAGAGGTTGCCGCATGGGCTCGAGGGCACCGCGAGGGAGCGATGCCGCGATGGTGTGAGTACACGATGCCACGAGGGCACCGCGATTGCACAAGGCCCCGAGGCTCCGAGGGTGCGAGGGCACTGCAAGGGCATGAGACTCCGAGGCCCCGAGGGCGCGAGGGCCCGAGACCCTGAGGGCATGACACTACGAGGCTCCAAGCGCACCCAAAGGGCACGACGCCGTGAGGACGCGAGGGCACCTTGAGGGCACAAGGGCACCGTGAGGGTGCGAGGGCGCGAAGGCACTGCGAGGGTGTGAGGGCACCCTGAGGGCATGAGGGCACGAGGCCCCGAGGGCTTCGCAAGGGCAAGAGGCCCTGAGACTCTGAGGCCCCGAGGGCACGGTGAGTGCACGAGGCTCCGAGGCCCCGAGGGCGAGAGGGCACCTCGAGGGTGCGAGGCCCTGAGGACGCAAGAGCATGGTGAGGGCACAAGGCTCCAAGGCCCTGAGGGCGAGAGAGCACCGCGAGGGCACGACACTATGAGGGTGCTAGGGCATGAGGGCACCCCGGGGGCACGAGGGCGCGAGGACCCGAGGCTCCGAGACCCCGAGGGCGCGAGGGCACCCCGTGGGCACCACGAGGGCATGAGGCCCCAAGGGAGCGAGGGCACCCTGAGGGTGCGAGGCCCCGAGGGCGCGAGGGCACCCCAAGGGCACCACGAGGGCGCGAGGCCCCGATGCCCCAAGGGCGTGAGGGCACCACGATGGCACGAGGGCTTTGAGGCCCCGTGGGCACTCTGAGGGCACCGCGAGGGTGCGAGGCCCCAAGGCTCCGAGACCCGGGGGCGCAAGGCGCCGAGGCCGCGAGGGCACCACGAGGGCACGAGGCCATGAGGGTGCGAGGAGACCGCGAGGGCACAACGGGTGGTGCGAGGTCCCAAGGCCCCGATGCTACGAGGGCGCGAGGCCCCGAGGCTCCGATGCTACGAGGGCGCGAGGCCCCGAGGCGAGAGGGCACCACGAGGGCACGAGGCTCCGAGGCCGTGAGGGCACGAGGCCCCGAGGGTGCGAGGAGACCGTGAGGGCACGAGGCCCCGAGGGTGCGAGGAGACCGCGAGGTCACCACGAGGGCATGACGTCGTGAGTCCGCGAGGGCACCACGGTGGTGAGAGGCCCCAAGGCGCCGATGCTACGAGGGCGCGAGGCCCCGAGGCCCCGATGGTGCGAGGCCTCGAGAGCACCACGAGGGTGCGAGGCCTCGAGGGTGCGAGGCAGCGAGAGCACCACGAGGCCCCGAGGCCCCGATGCTACGACGGTGCGAGGGCACCACGAGGGCGCGAGGCCCCAAGGCCGTGCGGGCACCACGAGGGCACAAGGGCCCGAGGGTGCGAGGAGACGGCAAGGGCACCACGAGGGGACGACGTCGTAGTCCGCGAGGGCACCACGAGGGGACGACGTCGCGAGTCCGTGAGGCCCCGATGCTACGAGGGCGCGAGGCCCCGAGGCCCGAGACTGTGAGGGCACCACGAGGGCGCGAGGCCCCGAGGTTGCGAGGAGACCGCCAGGGCACCACGAGGGCACGACGCCCCGAGGCGCAAGAGCATGAGGCTCTGAGGGCACGATACTGTGAGGGCCCGAGGGAACCTCGAGTGTGCGAGGCCCCGAGGGCGCAAGGGCACGTGTGAGGGAACGAGGGCACCCCGAGGGCCCGAGGGCACGACGTCGTGAGGGCGTGAGGGCACCTCGAGTGTGCGAGGCCCGGAGGCACCGAGGCTTGGAGACTCTGAGGGTGTAAGGCCCTGAGGGCGCGAGGGCACCGCAAGGGCATTAGGCTCCGAGGCCCCAAGGGCGCAAGGGCTCTACAAGGGCACCCCGAGGGTGCGAGGCCCTGAGGGCACGACGCCGTGAGGACGTGAGGCCCCGAGGTCTCGAGGATGTGAGGGCACCCCGAGGGTGCGATGCCCGATGCCCCGAGGGAGCGATGCCGTGAGGGCACCCCGACGACGCGAGGGCACCGTGGGGGCACGAGGTTCCAAGGCCCAGAGGGCGCGAGGAGGCAGGGTGCTAGGTCCCGAGGCCCTGATGCCACATGACCGCGAGGGCACCACGTGTGGCGTGAGTCCCCGAGGCCCTAATGCCACGAGACTGCGAGGGCACCACTAGGGTGTGAGTCCCCGAGGCGCGAGACCGCGAGGTCACCACGAGGGTACGATGTCACGAGTCCGCGAGGGCACCACGGGTGGCGCGAGGTCCCGAGGCCCTGATGCCACGAGACCGTTAGGGCACCACGAGGGTGCGAGCCCCCGATGCCATGAGGGCGCGAGGCCAAGAGGCTTCGAGACTCCAAGGGCACTGCGAGGGTGCGAATGCACCGCGAGGGAACCCTGAGGGTGCGAGGTCCTGAGGCTCCAAGACCCTGAGGGCACGAGGGCGTGAGGCCCCAAAGGCACCACAAGGGCACGAGGCCCCGAGGTCCTGAGGGGGCGAACAGACCACGAGGGCACCATGAGGGCACGACGTCGCGAATCCGCGGGGGCACCACGGGTGGTGCGAGGCCCCGAGGCCCCGATGATATGAGGGCGCGAGGCCGTGAGGGCACCACGACAGCGTGAGGCCCCGAGGATGCGAGGAGACCACGAGGGCACAACGTCTCAAGGTGCGAGAGCACGAGGATCCGAGGGCACGACGCCGTGAGGGCGAGAGGGTATCTCGAGGGTGCGAGTCCCCGAGGGCGCAAGGGCACCCTGAGGGCGGGCACGACGCCGTGAGAGCGCGAGGGCACCTCGAGGGTTCAAGGCCCCGAGGTGCCGAGGCTCAGAGACTCTGAGGGTGCAAGACCCTGAGGGCGCGAGGGCACCCCGAGGGCACCGTAAGGGCATGAGGCTCCGAAGCCACGAGGGCACCACGAGGGCGCTAGGCCCTGAGGGCACGAGGGCACCCCGAGGGCGCGACACCGTGAGGACGTGAGGCCCCGAGGCCTCGAAGGCGCGACGGTACCCCAAGGGTACGAAGCCCCGACGCCCTGAGGGAGTGACGCCGTGAGGGCATGAGGCTCCACGGCCCCGAGGGTGCGAGGAGGTAGGGTGCTAGGCCCCGAGGCCCTGATGCCATGAGACCGTGAGGGCTCCACAAGGGTGCAAGGCCCCAACGTGCGAGACCACGAGAGTACGATGTCATGAGTCCGCAAGGGCACCACGGGTGGCGCGAGGTCCTGAGGCCCTGATGCCACGAAACCGTGAGGGCACCAGGAGGGTGCGAGGCTCCGAGGGCTCCGCGAGGGTGCGAGGCCCCGAGGCTCCGAGACCCTGAGGGCATGTGGGCGTGAGGCCCCGAGGTGTGTGGCCCCGAGGCCCTGAAGGCACCGCGGGGCACGAGGCCCCGAGGTCCCGAGGGGGCGAGCAGACCGCGAGGGCACCCTGAGACTCTGAGACCCCGAGGGCGCGAGGGCACCGCGAAGGTGCTAGGTCATGAGGCTCCGAGGGCGTGGGGGCACCCCGAGGCCACTACGGCGCGAAGCCGTGAGGGCACGAGGACGTGAGGCCCCGAGGTGCGTGGCCCCGAGGCCCCAAGGTCCCGAGGGGATGAGGAGACCGCTAGGGCACCACGAGGGCTCGACGTCGCGAGTCCGCGAGGGCACCACGAGGGCTCGACATCGCGAGTCCACGAGGGAACCACGGGTGGCCGAGGCCTCGATGCTACGAGGGCGCGAGACCATGAGGGCATCATGAGGGCACCCTGAGGGTGCAAAACACTAAGGCTCCGAGACCCCAAGGTCGCGAGGGCACCGCGAGGGTGCGAGGCCGTAAGGCTCCGAGGGCGTGAGGGCACCCCGAGGCTACTGCGGCGCGAAGCCTCGAGGGCGTGAGGCCACCGCAAGGGTACAACAAGGCAGAGCTCGGGCGGCGCTGAAAGGGTGCCTCCAAGTTCGCTGGCACCGAAGGGGCTTGAAGGCGAGGCGTTGTTGACGGAGTCCGGGGTGGCGCCGATGGGGCTTGCAGGTGGCCGAGGTGGAGCCTGCGCCTGAGCTGTAGGTGGAGTAGACGAGGTGCCCTTAGGGGGCAGAAGGTGCGCTGAGGCTGGAGGCTGCACCGAGCCGGAGGCGGAGTAGGCGAGGTAGCGGCCCTTCGGCGGCTGCACGAAGTCGCTCCGAGGGGGGCGGGCCTGAGGCTGGTGCTGGTGCAAGCCGGAGGGATTGGAGCCGCGAGCCTCGCTCCAAATGGTGTCGCTCATCCCAGGTCATGTGGGACGGGCTTCGGCAGGGTGCTTCTGCCAAAGGTGGGCTTCGACAGGGGTGTAGCTTGTCCGAAAAGATTTCGAAGTCTTAACTTCTCTTCTAGTTCAGCAGAGCTCTGTCAGCCGTGAGGCTAGGGCTCAGGTGGAGGCGAGTCAGTAGGATTGCTCAACACATAAAGCTAGCCCCCCTGTCCCTTGGGCGCCTGCAAGGGTGCCCGAGGGGCAAAGAAGAGTGCCGAGGTCTTGCATCATGTTGATGAATATGCTTGTTGCGGTATGTTGGCGGCATTTTTGATGTGCACTTAGCAGGGCATTTTTTCCAGGGCACCAAAGACTTGGCCAAATTCCAGCTTGACGGGAATGCAGACACTCGAGATTTAGCCAAATTCTAACTCGATGTAGCGCGAGGCACGAGGGCTAAGGAATACGCGCAAGGGCACCTATGACTTAGCAAATTTTTGCTTGGTGGGCACGCAGGCACCCAAAGACTTAGATTTATTATGCGCTTCATATCGTGCGAGTGCTCCATGAGAGGGCGGGTACCAAATTGCCGCTTCTCGTCAGCCCTTCGTGTGGGGTGATTTTTGGTTGTTCCATAACTGGAGGCAGAGCACTGGATGCAGTTTCACCCCTACGAGGCACAACCTTCAAGGCAGGGGTGCGTCCTAGCGGAGCCTGTGAGTTAGAAGCCATGGACGCGTAGCTGCCCCACTGAGACACAACCTTCAAGATGAGCGGCGTGTTGGCTCAAAGCCTGTGTAGACAAAGTCGCGGATACGTGGCTGCCCCACCGAGGCACAGACTTCAAGATGACCAGTGTGGCAGCGCGAAGCCTGTGTAGGCAAAGTCGTGAACACGCGACTGCCCCACCGAGGCAATGTCTTCGAGGTGGGCAGCGCGTCGAAGCGGAGCCTGTGAAGGCGAAGTTGTGGACGCGGGGCCACCCCACTGAGGCACAATTTTTGAGGTGGGCGGCGCGTCGGAGAGGAGCCTATGAAGGCGAAGTCAGGGACACGAGGCCGCCCCACTGAGGCACAGCCTTCAAGGTGGGCGGCGCATCTGAGTGGAGCCTGTGAAGGCGAAGTTGTGAAAGCGCGACCGCCCCACCGAGGCAATGTCTTCAAGGTGGGCAGTACGTCGGAGTGGAGCCTATGAAGGCGAAGTTGAGGACACGAGGCTGCCCCACCGAGGCACAGCCTTCGAGGTGGGCGGTGCGTCTGTGTGGAGCCCGCCAAGTGAATGTGAGCTTGGAAACACGTGGTCGAAGTCATCCTCCTCTTGTTCCATGGATTAATGAGAATCGTCGAAGTAGAACTCCTCAAAATCATCGCAGTTCGAGCTAGAAACATTGCGGGGATAGGTAGATAACACAAGCGTCTCTGCATGAAAGAGAGAATGGTCAACACTTGTTTCTTATAGCACAGTAACATTTGTTCGACATGACAGATAATCGAAGTAGTTGTCGTGGGACAAGTAGAGTCTCATCCGAGCTTTAGATACTAAGATCTCTGAGGTGATAGCCTTATGCAGTCATGATAGTCCTTAATCAATATTCGAGCCATGTCGATGGTAGATGATTCGAGCTGTCTATGAGACTGAGTCATGGAGATATCGGAGGGGCACCCACGAGACTAAGTTATATGGCACCGAATAGCCACTAGGAGTGGTAGCCCCCTAGTGGACTTGGAGGTGCCCATGAGGCTAACTCATAGACACCTTGGAGATGTGCCCACGACAGTAAGTCATGAGCACACCAGAGTGGCGCCCACGAGGCTAAGTCGTGGGGTATCGAATAGCCACTAGGGGTGGAAGCCCCCAGTGGACTTGGAGGCACCCATGAGGCTTACTCATGGGCACCTTGGAGGTATGCCCCTGACAGCAATTCATGGGCACACCGGTGGCGCCCACGAGGCTAAGTCGTGGGGCACCGAATAGCCACTAGGGGTGGTAGCCCCCAGCGGACTTGGAGGTGCCCATGAGGCTAACTCATGGGCACATTGCACGTGTGCCCGTGACAGTAAGTCATGGGTACACCAGTGGTGCCCACGAGGCTAAGTTGTGGGACAGCGAATACCCACCAGGGGTGGTAGTCCCCATTGGACTTGGAGGTGCCCATGAGGCTAACTCATGGGCATTTGACGGTGTACTGCTGCGAAGAAGTCACGTGCACACCGGTGGCGCCCACAAGACTAAGTCGTGAGGCACCAAACTATGAGGGCGATGGAGCCCTTTTACCCCGTAGATGGGGCCTTTTGTGGTGATTGGGAATGCATGAGAATGGTTAACCCTTGCCAAGAAACGGAGCTAGGCGTGCAGGGACCCGGAGGTCATTCGACGCGTAGACTGGAGTCTAAGGGGGACAAGTCCTCAGCACATCTATCAACTTGGTACTGGAGCTAAGTTGTCGCTCGTGCCCTGGGTCTAGTAGGACATGAGCCGCCATGGTGGAGGCGACGGATGCCCAAGCCGTCATGGACTTTTTCTAGGGGAGACCGTGGAGGTCGTAAACCCTATGAACCACGAGGGTTGTCACTCACGCCCTAGGTCCAATAGGACATGAGCCGCCATGGTGGAGGCGACGGACGCCCAAGCCACCATGGACTTTTGTTAGGGGAGACTGCAGAGGTCGTACACCCTATGAACCACGAGGGTTGTCACTCATGCCTTAGGTTTAGTAGGACACGAGCCACCATGGTAGAGGCGACGGACGCCCAAGCCACCTTACACCTTTGCTAGGGGAGACCGCGGAGGTCGTACGCCCTATGCACCACGAGGGTGGTCGCTCTTGCCCTAGGTTTAGTAGGACACGAGCCACCATGGTGGAGGCGACGGATGCCCAAGCCACCATGGACTTTTGCTAGGGGAGACCATGGAGGTCGTACGCCCTATGCACCACAAGGGTGAAATCCCTTGGAGGGAAAGTGTCTTGAGAGCCCATATGATATTTATATGTCGGGACTTTCCCCTAACAGTGGCGTGTTAGGGGGAAACCCTCGTAGCGAGCCTTTACCGCTCGGTCGCATGGTCATCATGCGTCCTGAGGGTGATGGTTGGCCTCAAAACCCTTAGCCTTCTGGCTGCGAGGGTGCCTTGAACTGCTTGCCCTTGGCTGGGCCTCGCATCGTCCCGCACATGGGAGGAGGGCACGCGTGGGAGTCCTAGGGCATATAGGATGTTGTCCATCCTGGGGTGGATGGCCCTGATCCCTGACGAGAGTGCTCTGTTGGGGCTCCTTCAAAGAGTGGATGGGGCCGTCCATGAGATCATTGCCTTCTGGAGCCGGAGGAGGCTTCGTGGACTTAGAGTATTTTTTGGTAGGAGACATAGCCTTTCGTCAATTAGCTATGTCCCGACGATCGCCGCCACTGTTGTAGGTGTAAAAACCAAACAGAGTGAGGGGGTGGACGTCGGCCGTCTGACGGACCATTGTCCACGAGAGTAAAAAATGACACCAGGGTTTATACAGGTTCAGGGGTCCAAGCGGACCACCTTACTCCTATCGGTGAGCCAACGGGGGGTTACCTCCGGGGAGGGAGCCCCCGAGGGCTCACCAGTTTTAATATGATTCTTTATTGCTCAAGAGAGCTCTCCTTCAAATGAGAGATACATGGGCTATTTATAGGCTCTTGGGCCTGTACAACTGACCAAAATACCCCTTGGGGGATAGCTATACTATGAGTACAAGTGAGGGGTACAATCGGCCTTTGCAAGGTAATTACATTTCTGGATCTGTTAAGCATGTATTAATTTTGTGGGGTAGGTCCCACTAGTAAGGGGATAAATTATTATTCCAACAAATAGTACCATAACCATTACTATTCATCCAAACCCGAGACTACCCATCCAAACCAAATAAGACACACACATATCCATTTTGATCGTTTCGAGCTCATGAATCCCATTTTTAACTCCATTTGACCTAATCAAGCACCCAATAAATCCCCACCATCCCACACCACCTTTCTTTTCAATTCTTTCTGGATTTATTTAATTCATTTTGTTCCCATCTCGCTTCTTGTTGAGTCCGTATTTATTTATTTCATGTTCTCCCACATTAGAACCCGATTTTGTTGATCAAGCTACAGAGGAGTTGATCAAGACACAGGAGAGGTAAAATCCAGTCAAGGACTGTAGATGTGGAGGCAAGTCGCAATCATTTTATTATTTTGAGCCTATATTTAATGTACTTATATTATTACTGTAATACCCTGAAAATAATATTAATTTTAAGCAGTTGGATGATTTGTTGGCTAAAGGTTTGATCAGGCGTAGTGTATCGCCGTGGGGAGCTCCTGTTCTGTTCACAGAGAAGAAGGATGGGAGTTGGCGCATGTGTATTGATTATCGTGCGCTTAATGCAGTCACAATCAAGAACAAATATCCATTGCCCCGCATTGAGGACTTGTTTGATCGGTTGAATGGAGCTCAAGTATTCTCCAAGATCGATCTCCAGTCAGGGTATAATCAAATCCGTGTGCGTGAGCAGGATGTTGAGAAGACTGCTTTCTCCACCAGGTATGGGCATTATGAGTATAAAGTTATGTCCTTTGGATTGACTAATGCACCTGCCATTTTTATGGAAACCATGAACAACATGTTACACGAGTATCTAGATGACTTCGTGGTGGTGTTCATTGATGATATTCTTATCTATTCCAAGACCAATGAGGATCATGAGCGTCATTTGAGGATGGTTTTAGATACTTTGAGAGAGCACAAGTTTTATGCTAAGTTGAAGAAGTGTGAGTTCTGGATTTCAGAAGTGGGTTTTCTGGGTCATGTGATTAACCCTCAGGGCATTGCTTTGTTGATCCTAGTAAGGTCTCCACAAGTGGTGGATTGGAAGAGGCCGACTAGCGTGAAGGAGGTGAGGAGTTTCTTGGGATTACCGGATATTATCGGCGTTTTGTGCGGGATTTCTCTATCATTGCCAAGCCGATGTCTCGGCCTACTCGTAAAGGTGTGAGATTCGGTGGATGATGAGTGTGAGCGCAGTTTACGCATTTTGAAGGACAAAGTTGGTGACCTCTCCTATTCTCACTCTTCCCGAGCCAGGAAGCGATTCTGATCTTTTCAGATCGTCTCGAGTGGGTCTTGGTGTGTTCTCATGCAAGACGGTAAGGTGATTGCTTATGCGTCGAGGCGCTTGAAGAAGCACGCAGCGAATTATCCCACTCATGATTTGGAGTTGGTCTGTTGTTTTTGCTCTCAAGATTTGGAGGCATTATCTATCTGGCGAGCCTTGTGATATTTTCACAGATCATAAGAGTCTCAAATATATCTTCACTCAGAAGGATCTGAATTTGAGGCAAAGGAGGTGGTTGGAGTTGATCAAGAATTATGATCTTACTATTCAGTATCATCCAGGCAAGGCCAATGTTGTTGCAGATGCTCTTAGTCGCAAGGCGACTCCTGCTACTCTAGATTGCCTTATTGCTGATTTTGATCGCATGGGTATATCTTATTGTTATGCGGGCACATCGCATGTTGAGACACAGTTGATTCTTGAGTCAGCTATTCCAGACCGTGTGCGGGAAGCACAGCAGAGTGACCGGTTATTACAGGAGGTTAGGAAGCGTCTGGATGAGGGCAAAGAGAGTGATTTTAGTATGGACGATTCTGATACTTTGAGGTTTAAAGGCCGCTTTGCGGCCGCTTGAAGGCGGAGGTCAAAGATGATATTTTGAGGAGGCACATCGCACTGCATAATCGCTCATCCTGGTGAGACTAAGATGTATCGAGATTTGAAATGAATTTTTGGTGGAAAAGAATGAAGGTGGACATTGCTAACTATGTGGCTTCTTGTGGTGTGTGTCAGCAAGTGAAAGCTGAGCACAAGCGCCCCTGCAGGTTGTTGCAGCCTTTGGAGGTTCCCAGTGGCCTTGGGATGATATCTCCATGGACTTTGTGGTGGCGTTACCTCGTTCGCGCGAGGAAGGATGCGATTTGGGTAGTGGTGGATCGATTGAAGAAGTGCACACTTTATTCCTATTCGCACGACAAATTCATGAAAGTGATCTAGCTCCTATTTATGTGCGTGAAATAGTGAGGCGCATGGTGTGCCAAAGACCATCGTTTTCGGCAGGACGCCAAGTTTGTCTCCAAGTTCGGGAGAGTCTGCAGAGTGCATTGGGCACACACCGCTCGAGTACTGACGTTTCACCCATGCATGATGGGCATCGGAGCGTACTATTCGGACTTTGGAGGACATGTTGCGATCTTGCGCTTTGTCTTGGAAGGGTAGTTGGGAGGACCGATTGCCACTTGCGAGTTTGCTTATAATAATAGTTACCATTCCAAGATTAGAGCCGCGCCATTTGAGGTTCTCTATGGGCGAAGTGCAGATCACCGCTTTGTTGGGATGCGATTGGAGAGAAGGCGATTTGGGTCGGGATGGATTGAAGACCGTTGAGCGTGTGGCCATGGTGAGGCGTAATCATTAGCGGCTTCGAGTAGACAGAAAAGTTATCTTGATTTGAGGCGTGACTTGGAGTTTGCGGTGGGTGACCAGTGCTCTTGAGAGTGTCTCCCACTAAAGGTATTGTTCGGTTCGGTACTAAAGGAAAGCTTAGCCCGAGGTACGTTGGACCGCTCCCGATTATTGCAAGAATTGGAAAGTTAGCCTACCGTCACGGACCTTCCCGAGTCCATGCGTGGAGTTCACAATGTGTTTCACGCCTCGATCTCGAGAAAGTTTTGAGAGATCCGAGCATAAGATTTCTTTAGAGCACGACAATTGAGCAAGACCTCACAGCTTGAGTCGCGTCCGTGCGCATTTTAGAGAGGTCTGAGCGAAAGCCGAGGCACAAGACGTTGGTATACGTCAAGGTGCCGTGGGACGCATCGCCCCGAGAGAGGCGACTTGGGAGTTGGAGTCGCATGCGCGAGCAAGATCCGGAGTTATTCACGTCTGCACGTGTTATTTTGTTGTTTAATTTCACAGTGCGGTTTTATTTGAGTAGAGCAGCGATTAGAATTGGGTCGAATTCGCTAGTTAAGGGGTAGAATGTAATACCACGAAAATAATATTAATTTTAATAATCGCGTCTTAATGGTCGGAGAGTAATTAATTAAATAGTAGCAATAATTAATTAATTAAAATCGTCTTAAGGGCCTAGGTGTAATTAAATAAAAGGAATTCATGAAAAAAATAGTATTTTCAGAATTTTATTGAGCTATAAATAGATTTGTGGAGTTTTTCTAAAAACCCTAGCAGCCTTTTTTTTGTTTTCCGGCCGCGCCGTCATTTTTCTTCCCAGCCAAATTCTTGCGCCGCCAAATCTCTGTCTGGTTGCGCTCGATTTTTTTTCAAGCCGCGGCGGTTCTTCTTATACCGCTTGCCGCCGCCAGCTGCTCGCGCTCTCTGGAGTTCTTTGCTTGCGTGGCTGTCTTTGCCGGTTGCCGTCTTCTGCCGCTGCTTAGCCGCGAACGTCTGCGCTCCCTCGCTGATTTGCCGCCATCTCGCCGCCACCGCCCCGAGCCGAAACTGCTTGGCGCCCGATGCATCGCCTCGTTGCCCGATCAGCGTGGAGGCTTGCGCGGACTATGCTTTGCGGCGGCCGCTTTTCGGAGCCGACCTGTCTGCTGCTATTTGTTTGCTTACGTGCAGTATCGGCCAGAGCTCGGCCGATTTGGTAGGTGCGTGTGCTGTGATGTTTCAATTGTTTTTTTTGTTTACTGTTATGAGTATTAATGGGATTATCACGTTTGTGTACTGCTGAGACTAATTAATTAATGGGAGGTGCCGTGTATGCATGCATGTGAGTTAGTGGTTCTAGCTAATTGCTTTAGGTTCAATTAGTGTGGTGATTAGAGAAAAATTGCATGCTGTACATTGGATAGAGAAAGAAGGTGTAGATACTGCTAGTTAGTCGTTGGTTAGTTTGGCCGTGTAGCTTTACATGCATGCAGCAATTAGAGATTTTAATTAGAGGGTGTTAGAGAGGTTTTATAATGTTCTAATAGAGAAGCCGATTAATAGATCTACTTATTACGCTGTTCCGTTGAATGATTTATTCGGATATCTTAATGGAAAAATTTGGAAATATCATCTACTAGTTAATTGTAGATAATTTCGATATCTTTCTATAGCATATTTTATCACGTCAATCGGACAAGTAGATTTCTAGATATGATGTTCGAAAGGCCGCTGTTTTTAGGGTTGTTGTCTTTAGGCGCTGTTTTGGTAGATCGGTTATTAAAAAATAGTAAATGGCTTAATTAGAGTTTTTGATCTACATGAAAGTTGTAGAAAATTGTCCAATGGTTCTGTAGGATCTGAGAACGCGCAATTTGGTTGAGTAAAACTAAAGTTATGAAATTTGGAAGATTGCTGTTCCGAAGCGGACAGATCGGCTTTCGGAGCTAAATACGGAGGGTTAGATGATTTAATTAGAAGTCTCCGTAATCTAAGAAAATGTGGATAATTTTATAAAGAATCCAGAATGGGTTGGTTTGTGGTGATCGGACTTTCGAGTCAAAAGTTACGCTCTTTTTAGTAACCGGACAGCAATGGGTAGCTTTTCGGTGCCGGCGTAACGTGGTATATTTGGGGTCGTGTAGGAGCGATGTATATTGATTGTTATGCGTATGATGTTGTAGCTTGTATTGAGATGTGTGTATTTAATGTAGGAGAAGCGTCGTACTTGTTGCCATCTTCGAGTCAAATTGTGCGTCGCAACTAGTAAAGGCAAGTGCATGGTAGACAGCGATCAATGATCGATCACTGTTTTCTTTATCTTCTATTACCATTATTGTTGTGCTTTTATTTGGTTTAATTGCAAACAATGAATTGGTATGTTTATATCTTTGTTGATGAGCATGATGGAAAGTTGGATATGATGATTATGATGGAGATTGCATGTGTGCATTCATAAGCATCTTTGCATAAGAGAAGGTGATCTTGATGATCACAACTCCACGGGAGTGGAGGAGGTCCCCGATCCTTTTGGAGGAACGGGCTTGAGAGTGAATGTTGTCGCGAGCATTCACTCACGCTATACCGGTATACGCGAAAAGAAGTGCATGTGGACATGTAGATTAGAGTTGCATTGATAATTGAGATTGATGATTAAGAATGTGAATGGAAGTGCATGTGATGATAATGAAGTTATTGAATGCTGTTGATTTATTATTGTTCGTTGTATATCGATGTGTTTGCTGAGTCGTGGACTCACCCTTGCTCTACTGTTGTTTTTAGGTGATCTTCGAGGATGCCGTAATTGAGAGCGAGTAGAGCACATGGGCATCACATGATCATTCGCCATGATAATCTTTTCATTCAATATTGGTTTACACTTGGACATGATAGTTATTGAATAATGTTTAGGATATCATTGGGACTAGACTATTTGCTTTATTAATTTGGATTCATTGGTTGATGCTGCTTTATACTATTTACCTGGTTTTATTCTGCTTGATTATTCATTATCGTTTGATCCATTGATATGATTATTGATGATTTCTTGATGTAATTTTATAGTGTGTCATGATTTATTAGTTTAAAGTGTAGTGTGGTGGCATTCTAGGCTCAGTGTTGGGCTGGGGTGTTACAATTACTTTCATTATCATATTTACGCTAATTATTTTAATATTCAAATAACACTTTTGAATGCCATGATAATTAGATATATCCTATCACTCCACATACAAGCCCACCTATTCTTTGTAGGCCATATTCACCTTGACAAGATCAAGTTACATAAAATATTAATAAATATTCGGCATTAATTGTCACAGAATGTGTTTTTACATTATGAATATAGTATTGGCTAACGGCCAATGGTTTTGGTGGAGAGTTGAGGATTGAGACCAAGAAGATGGACAACCCCATAGACTTAATAAAAGTGAGTCGAAGGTGAGACCAAGAGGTGGACAGCCACGAGTTTGTGTTGGTCCATGGCCTCACTGTAAGATAGATAAGGGCAAGACTTTGTACCAAGTAACAAACACAGAAATTACTCAACCATGGGTTTGGTTTATCCAACTTGGCTTAGTACACTGCTCTTCCAATTGAATATCTACAGGATGACACCTGTTCTTGTGTGATAGAGCAGTCGCGGTTTGGGGGTGAGTCAAGAGTGGTCCGGTTAAGACACTTGCTGAACTACACAACGGTAGGAACATTCAGCGTCGGACCGCGTACTTCACCATTGGCTAGTGATTTTCCGATGGCTGTATTGTCCAAGGACCTACCGGGTAGAGGCTAGAAAGGTTGAGTAGTGGAAATACTTTATTATCTCAACTCAGTCGCACGCTATCAGGTTGCGTGTATATTGCATGACAGTATGAGTTTGAGGTATCTGGTGGGTAAGTTGGGAAACTCTGCAAAGTATAATCGATGGTATTCGGATACGCCATGCTTCCGGTTAATGAAGCCATGTTCATGGGTGATTCCAATATATGAGGCATAAGTATAAATTTTGAGATGTTAAAATGGTAATCATAATTGTTGAGTAAACCACTGATGTTATATCATTATGATTTTTACTGTTTTAAAGATAAATTATTTTAACTCAAAAGATGCATCCATATATACCTGATATGGTAAAACCTAAACAATCCATTTAACTCCTAGCATGTAGTTAATTAGCTTTTCCATGTGACTTGCTGAGTACGGTTCTATACTCAATCTTACTAATTTTTCATCATAAGATATATCAAAAGATTGAAGGACACCTTGAAGAACGTGTTAGGGTTGTAACCGCACTCAAGCTTTCCTGTGGAAGCCTTTTATCCTTATGAATGTAAGTTTGCGCTTAAGATGCCCATTTTGTTGCTGCAAAATAGTCGTTAGGCCATAATTTAATCAAATTAATGCTTTTCAACTGTTCATAAGTAGGCTTGATTCCATTTCGATTCGCAACTGAAATCTTGGGTGGTTGCGCAAACTGGGTACACCCTGTTTGAACAATTGGGTCGTTACAACTATCTAGGCCATAAATACACTCCCTCTCTCTCTCTCTCCGGTGCCTACACAACTAGTGGACCAATCGGCGTGGCTTCGCCGGAGGAGGTGGTGGTGAGAGAGAGATGGATCGAAGCAGAGAGGGAGAGAGAGAGAGGTATATGAATCTCGAGGCAAATGGATGGACAAGATAGTGCTCATAGTACCAAGGGAAGCGGAAGTTAGGGTGCCCGGTATGCACTGGCACCCCCAAATATTTCAAAAATTATGTATGTGCCCTTATTAGCTATTGTCTCTATTGAATTTGGACTTCGTTGCAATATGATAATACTCAAAGAAATTAGTTGTAGATTATATTATATGTCCTCCGTTCAGATTTTGTAGACAGCCTGACACCTTTTCTCTCTCTCTACCTATGTGGTATTGTGAAGGGGTACGAAAAGTAATTTATTTTATTTAGCTCATATGAACTTCTTTAGTTTCTAACTAAAAAATTCAAGTGTTTGATTCCCTGTCTGTTTGTGTCGTTGCGACCATCACGATGGGTACAATGATTCAAACTAATATTTTGTGTCTTATATGAGAAATTTTACTTACAAATTTTGAAGCCATATGGGACATAAATAGGTCGTATCAATACTAGGCTAATAAGCATATATGTACTTAAAACCATACATGTTTGTGAGGTTGTAGGTTACACGAACTGTTGTGTGAGCTATGTGGCATGTTAATAAAAAATTATAGAATAGTTATATATTTTTAATAAGTAAAATTTGTTTATCAATGTTAGTATTTTTTAACCATTATCAGTCCATAAAATAAGTTGTTTTCTAAACTAATTGTGTAAAGTATCCAATTAATTGGAAAGAAAGCTCAACTAATCTATATATCTACAACCAACACGTGATATTCAAGATATCTCGTTCACTTTGGAAGTCTAGGAAATCCCACAATAATCCTTAAATCAGAAAAACAAATTCTAGAAATTCTCTCATTAATCGAGAGAAACAGAGAAGATCTACACTTTATTTTGGTTAGACCAGATTATAACTGTGCAAACTAATCATGTATAGATATTACAACTATCACAATTATATAACAAATACAACTATATTTTCAAAAGGCAATAGAGTTATATAAGAAATACAATATGTTGCAATATCTAGCCGTGCATTGCGCGGGAAATTTTGTTAGTTATATAAAAACATTAAATATTAATAATACATGGCTTAATCGGTGCTAACTTTTGATTAGTCGATAATCACTCAACAGTCTTCCTTTTGTCCTATCTTTAAGTATTAATCACTACTACATAAAAGGTATTCACAGACGATTTGAAAATGTCTTCACAAACGGTTTCGTGAGCCGTCTAAGTTTATGGGTCAGTAATGACATGAGGTCATAAAAACCGTCTGTGAAAAAAGCCATCACAGACGGTTCTGAACAGGAACCGTCTGTGATAATTATTTATCACAGCCGTGATAGTCTATTTTAACAGATGGTTCTGAACAGGAACCGACTGTGATAAGTAATTATCACAGACTCCCTGATTTCAAACCATGGTAAAAATCAGATATACTTATCACAGACGGTTTTTAATACAAACCGTTTGTGATGAGGACGGAAAGTCACAGACGAAATGTGATATTACTTCTTTACAGACGATTTTTAGTGCAGTCAGCAACACATACTGATGCGGACATCCTTAGTTATGTTGTTTCATATAATGTTTTCAATTCATTAAATACCTCAGAGCAACATGAGCTTACTAAGAGAGTTGAAAAACAAGAGAAGCTTATCCAACAGGTGAATCTGTTCACTGAATTTTCTTTTGAATTAGTTGAGAATTTTATACTACCTAAAACTAGTATTTTACTTGTGCTCAGATTGGAAGATTCAATAATGAACGGAGATCAAGGATTTGAGGCTGTTCTTGAAGAAAGGCCGTCACAATGGAGGAGAAACTCGTGGGAGACAAGCAAGGGGAGAGAAGCCCAAGAATCCAAGTCAAATTCAAAACTTCCACAAGCCCAACCAAATTCGGATTCGGAATCAACTCAGAATTCAATTCGGATTCGGAATCAGCAGGACGGTCCGGAGTAAAAAGGTCATAACTTTCTCATACGAAGTCCTATTTGGGTATTTTTAGGCTTGTTGGAAAGCTAACTTCAAGCCCAATCCAACGGATCCTCCCTCACTCCGAAAGTCATCATGTATCAAAAGATATGACCAAAATAATATGACAGTTGTAAAATTAGAGTTTCCTTTTTGTTTTAGATTGAGTCGAAATTGGAGTATGAGTTCTAATTCCGAATTAGAATAGGAGTAGGACCTCTTGGCCAGCCATGAGGAGGAGTAGAGGCACTATATATTGAGGGGTAGACCCCATTGTAATCTGAGACCACGTTTAATATATTTTCAAAGCTTTTGCTTGATTCTCCTGTTGTGCTTATAGCCAAAATAGAGAGAGTTGGGCGTTGAGAACAAGGAGTCGTTCTTGCTTTTCCGCTGGGAATTGAGGGTTCGACGGTCTTCGCTTGTGGTCAGCGAGGATCCAATCAAGTGTGTGTTTGGGCGAATTTTCCATAGAGTTGCAAGTCCGTGCATTAGCGCGGGGGATCAGCTGGTGGTTCGTCAGGATACACAAGTTATCGAGAGGTTCTACGTCGAGAAGATCGGGCACCCCGTATCACATACGGTCGCTAAACTAAAACTGTTTGTGGTTATATGTAATACAGATAATTTTAATCAATTACCTGTGATAAAATGTTCAATATTATATATTTTTTAGCAGTGAATGTTGCCCCCTGATAGAAATTTTCAGTCCACTCTCGACAGCACGGCTTAACTCGGCAGCTGCATGCATTTCTTCCTCCGAAGAGACACGACGTGCACGAGCGCCCCCCTGTAGCTCCCTTCCCGGAGCAGCCGGTCGAAGTAAGCCTCCGCCGTCCTGACGAACTCGCCCATGTCGATCCCGGCGCCGAAGTGGCTAGCCAGCATCGGCTCGTGCACGGCGCGCATGACCTTGGCGAATCCCGCCGGGTCACACGCCGCCGTCGCTGTGACCGCCGCCGCTGTCTCGTAGGACTCCATCCCGACGATCTCGAACGAGCCCTCCGCCTCCACGGTCTCCCGCATCTCCTCCACGCACGGCTCGTATGCCGGGATGTTGTACGAGTCCAGCTTCTCCTCCTCCACGTGCCCCTGCGTTGCACATACATCGATGGATTAATTGACCCGAATGGTTCAAGATTTTCGATCGAAGCACATGACCGTTCGTACCATGGCTGCCATTTCGTTGAGAACGTTGGTCGGATGGTCGTACATGACGCAGTCGTCGCTACGGGGGTCTCTGGCCGACCGTCCCTTGAGGGAGAGCAGCACCCAGCCACCGGCGACGACCTCCTCAGCCCGCGACTTCAGAAACAGAGTGAAATCTTTACTGAACTGACGCGCGTAGGCCTCGAACACCGCCGGCGGGCTTGTCCGGCCGGCGCATATGTTCCCCTTGTTCACCATCTCCCCGTCCGCAACTTCTCGCGGGACCTGGGAGAGCCAGTGGAGGCTGAAGGAGGAGCAGACCAGGTGCATGCTCCCGGCCGGGAAGAGCCGGCCGAAGAACGACCCCGGCGCGCCGAAGACGAGCACCGGCCCGAGGCTGCTGCCGTCGTCGAACTGGGGTTCCTCCTGCTCCCGCCGCAGGAACGCCGGGAGCTGCCGGAAGACGGCGTTGAAGTCGTTGCCGGGGAGGTCGTTGAGGAACACGCGGAGCTCCGGACCATGGCCCAGGCCGGCCAGCTGCGCGCACCGGCGGCGCACGGCGTTGATGGCCGCGGAAACCAGGAACAGCGTGTTGGGCCCCGACGAGCAGCCGAGGTCGGCGATGCCGATGCTGCGCGGCGTGCCCGCGGCGTCCCGGCACAGGTCCGCCACGGCAGCGTCCACGAGCGGGGCTAGCTTCTGCTGCACGCGCCTCTGCATGCCATGCGAGCGTGCAAGAATGGATTCGATTTAAGTGAAAAACGATGAAAAAAAAAATGGAAGTTTGTAGGTAACGTGAGATCGATCTCTTGGCGTGAATGCATGGACGCGCGTACCTGCGGCGTGGAGTTCTTGGCGTAGCTGGTCTCCCCTTCGCCTCCGTTCATGTGGACGCTTTGCTGCGTCGGCGGCGCCATTGCCGGCCGGAGATCTTCTTCTAGCTCTGGCCGGCCCGGGGGTGGTTGTAGCTAGCTAGATGCGGCGAAGCACGTCTGTTCTGTACTAATGGAAGAGCCAACCAATGATATCCCATTAGCCAACTAATGATATCCTTAAGTTAAGCCTTTATTTAACATGTAGCAGTCAACAAAAGTACTCGAGATGCAAACAATCAAAATACTAGGGGGAAACACTACGTGTCCTATATCCGATGTCTTTATTCTCGTTGTACGCATCTTTCTCCAACTTCACTTACCCATCAAGCCCGCACAAGACCACAACTCCTCCTCTCATTTCTGCCAACTGCCCACTAAAGTATATCCTGCTCCCATTCCACGACGAGTGAACAAGGATCGCAACCCCAACCACATCGGTAGTGCCGTTGACCCCTTCCTCGCCCACACCAAGCTTTACCATGTCGCTGCTGCTACATACTACTCCTGGTGGTGCCGTGCCTAAGGATGCAGCGACATAGGCGGTTGATGACCACCCTATGTCCTCTCGACAATCTCATAGCCGTGGTGTTCAGCCTGCTCATCTCTTGTGACCACGAGCGGTGCTCTCTACGCAAGAGGCCAATGTCGTTAGATCTGGTGGGGAGGAGGCCATTGTTGCCGGATCTGGTGGGGAGGAGGCCGGATCTAACTTGAAAGAAGCCAATGTTGCTGCGAGTGGTCGCCTAATCTAGTTTGTTGTATGTTTGCTCAATTTGTTACGACACCATTTCTTATTTGTTACAAGGAGCATTTGATTTTGTTGTATTGTGTACTTATCGACGTCTGGGGCTCTCGTTACAGAACTGATAAACAAAATTATAAAAAGTAAATAGAGATTGCTATCTACTCACCAAAAGGACTCAAAGCGGTGATGTATATTGCAAAGGGTATGATCTAATTACAGAAAAAATAACAGTGAATACACATGGATTAGGGCTTGGATCAGGATCTATATATTTACAATGGCACATAGGCCAGGCTTTTATAGTTCTATAAGCGTCGGCAGTTGATTGCAGTAGCGCCTCTTCACGTCAATGGCCGCATCCCTTTAAACCAATCATCGCATCCCTTCATGGTGACCGTTGTATCTCCGAATATAATAGCCAATACCTTCTCCACATGGGTTGTAATTAACCACACGTGGGCAACTACCTTTGAAGACCTCCTCTGTTGGGGAGAGGTCCTAGGGTGATCCGAAGATACCTCACCAGGAGAGAGGTCCTGGAATGGTATGAAAGGACCTCTCCAGGGGAAAGGTCCTGAAATGGTTTGAAGGCAAGGTTCTTGGACCCACCTTCTTGAAGGGATACGGGTAGGCTACGCTAGCTGATAATTCAAAAATTCTACCACATAAATCAGGATGTCATGCAAGCAAAAGATCACAGATCGTTACCACCAGACGCGTAGTGTAGCAGAAGAAGAGTTGGAGCAGCATAGTCAAACGAGTACGTCGATGCAGTGATCGTAGTCGATCATCCAGCGTTCTCAGAAGCTTTCTACCTTTCCTATCTCCACTTTATCTTTGAATATTCACCTCAAACTCTATAGTTTGAGTAGATGGTGTACCATGATAGCAGAGATCATGAAAAAAGATAAACTTTGTAGAATAAATTAGACTTTTTGACCACCTTGAAGTTATGATCTCTGGATTGTATTCTTCCAAGGTGGCCAAGAAGCCAATTTATTCTATGATGTTTTCCAAAAATTAGTAAAAGGAAAAATTTGATGATCAGGTGAACACTTCTCAGAGCACATGCCAAAGTAGTTTCCGTTTTAAAGGTGTTATACTTTTTACTCGTGATGATTACGGGATAAAGATAACTTTGGAAAAAAGGAAAAACTTTTCAACTGATTCTTCTCGCACGTCCCTGGCATGTGGAACAACTTCCTTCACCAGATATGAGCTATCATGTCCCCATTGGTCGAGGTGCGGTTGTTACATACTTGAGATAGTGGGTTTTAAATGCACCAAAGATATATATATATATATATATATATATATATATATATATACACACACACACACACACAGATCTTTATCCTTCCTTGGCCACGATTTACCCCTACCATTTTTTACTTTCCCCATTCATCGAGAGCCCTTCGTTCTCCACAAACCTTAGAAAGGAAGAATTCCTTAGTCCACCATTGAACAGAGACAATGGTGGGATGGAAATCATCAATGCTATCTGCGGAGGAGCTCAAAGAATTAGAGCAAGATGGACATCCATTAGAGAAGTCTCTTCTCGAGTGGCGTGCGCCAGGGAGGGAGATTGAGCCATGCCCTTTGGCCAGTTTTACGATAGTCTCTGTGCCCTATCTCTGGGCAGGATACCGTTTACCCGATAATGATTTTGTTCGTTGAAATTCTTAATCATTTTGGAATAGAATTAGTTCATCTTGTGCCGAATTCAATTCTGGTACTTAACGTCTTTGCCCAAATGTTTGAGATGTTTTTAGGAATAGCCCCTAGTTTGCATCTATTTAAGTTTTAATACCAAATCAATTGCAACAAGAAAGTGAACGGATACGAGTAGACTACGCTAGCTGGCAATTAAAAAATTCTACCATGCAAACCAAGATGTCAGGCAAGCTAGAGATCACAGATCGTTCCCACCGACGCGTAATGCAGTGGAAGAAGTGTTGGAGCAGCCTGGTCCAACGAAGAGCGTGTCGATGTAGTGGTCACAGTCGATCGTCCGATGTAGTTGATCGTTCAATGTAGTCGATCGTCCGGTGTAGTCGTCGTCGATCGTCGCCTCTAGCAACCAATTTCTTTCCTTGCAATGTTGCGGATCGTCATCGAGTGCAACAACAACCGTAGTAGTGCCTCTACGGTATCCACACGTCTAGCGCAGGAACATCGTACGCCAGTCTGCTAGTATCAAGTGGCACGAGAAGGCTCTCTCAAGAAGATGGCAGCTAGGGTTTGGGGCAACTCACGCCAACTCTTGTCGTGTGTCTCCTTTGTTACCTATGTCTCTTCCCAACAATCCCAAGCATCTCCTTAAATAGTGCCCGTGACGGATCCTATCCAACACGTTTGTGTTGAAATATGCCTAGAGGCAATCATAAAGATGATTATATTTCATTATGTTCATAACATTAGATAATTATGTTATCTTGTTCCTAGAATAATATCAATAATATTTATTATCAAGTATGTGACTTGATTGTGAAACTCTATATTTCTGCGATAATTATTCTTAAATGTTCCCTGGTCGGAAACATATGAGAACACATATGAATAGACTAGCATATGTATTGGTAGATGATTATGTTTCACAGGTCATAGATATAGAGATATCAAACCAATAATATGGACAAATGTTAGAGAACATGGTGTTGGAAAAGACCCACCTTGAGACACTGTTGAGATTGTTATGATTCTATGTATTATTAGTTGGTCTCAAGCAATGATGATGTATAATCCTTAGACCTGAGATCAGCATGGTTTCCTACATGTGTAATAGCACTCTTAGGGGTTGCGAAACGCTACCATAACTGGTTAGTTATAAAGATAGCTTTCGGGTATACTATGAAATATGCAGAGGGATGTGACTGGTCGGATATGGGATTTGCCCTTCCCAACATAACAGGAAAGATGTCTCTGGGCCCCTCGTTGTGGTCGGATAAAGAAAGTGCATGGCCATACCACTAGTGGTCGAAGTGTCGACCATATGAAGTTATTCGACACTTGATCGAGAAAGTATTGAACAGTCCATAGATGACACAACATCTCACCTGGAGTTCAACTAGATCTCGTGAGGCAAAGGGAGAATACACGAGAAGGTCTTCCAGTTCGATCAGATACGGACTAGTCATGTGGAGATACGAGCTAGTCGTAGGCTGGTCGAACATGGTCACTAATGGTCAAAACCTGATCCTAAAGAGTTACAAATTGGTCGAGACAAAATATGAACTTGTCGTATAGAGATACGAGCTGGTCATTAGTGAAATGGACCTAGTCGTAGATTATATTGCATTAAGGTTCCTCCGATATATTCTATGTGTCTTTGGGAATCGTTATGTGCTGCTAGGTACCACTAACGACTAGTGGTCGGAAAAGAGTTTCTGAGTCACAACCGATTACACATGAACCTATAGGGTCGCACACTTAAAGGGCTAGGATTTGATTTGGATGGTGATCCGAATTCTTGTAGGCACGAGTTCCTAATGGGCCTCAAGTACGAGACCCATCATGGATGCCTATATATAGAGAGGGGTGGTGGTATAGGACGACGATGATCTTTTGAAGAACTCCCGAAACCCTAACAGACACACTGTAACATCCCAAATTGGGTTTATGTTTCAAATGTAATAAAAATGAGGATAAATTAAAACTTTTGCTGCCTCATGTGTTGTTACAGTGTTTGAAACCTCTTTCCTTTAATTGGTGGAAATTAAAACTCAAAATTTCCCCAATTAAATTCAAGTCATAAATCTCCTCAATGGAAACCTGGTGCCCAACCCCTCAAAATAATTTTCATTGGACCTAGGAGAGATGTTTAACACCTCAGAATTATTTCATAATTTTCAGAAATTATTTGATAATTTTTGAGGCAAGTCAAACATTAGTCAAACTCCTAAAATAGCCTTCGGAATTTTTAGAAAAATGCAGTGCATAAAAGTCTCTGAAAATTTTATATAAGGTTCTTCCCACTGTTAGCAATCTCCAGTTAAAATTTCATAAATTTTGGAGTTTGTTTGCTACCCCAAATAATTCCTCCAAAGATCAGTTATTCAATTTCAAACCCTAACCGGTTTTCACTGTTCCTCGGGTTCGGATCAGACTCGGGCTCGAGCCACTTGATTTGGTTCACCAACTAAACGATCGGCTCGATCGTTTGGCGCGGCGCAGCGCCGTTGGATCGGCATCGAACGGCTCACGATCGCGTGAACGTTCGACCGTCCGACGCCTCGCGCAACGTGAACCGTAGGATCCAAATCAACGGCCGCGATGGAAGGGGATGTTCGGACCGTCCGAGAGGTGCGGCTGATAACCAACGTTGGATCTTGATCGTGAGGTCGACAAGCGATGGAACGGTCGGGCCACCAAACTCAATAGCCGAACGTTTCAGAGCGCGATAGCCGCATCGATTGGAATCCTATGCAATCTAACGGCCGTCCTCTTTTCGTGTTTCTCTCGCGCTCGCGCCGACGAAGTCAACGAAGAGTGGTTGAAAATCGCGAGCATGGGCGCGTCGGGTCATCTCAAGCTTCGCCAACGTCTTTGAGCATTGAGTGCTAGTGCTACCGACCCCTCTAGTCGTCTTCTACCTCGGCACCGCCCCATCCCTTCGCCGCCTTTGACAAAGAAGCTTTTGACCGAAAGTTGCATTGCTTCCTCCTTTGTTCTCTCGGCCTATATAAGCTTCTTCATTGCTTCCTTAGCCTCCTTTGAGCACCACCGAGCTTTAGCATCATCTTCGAGGTCCATTTGAGCTTTATCGCCTCAGTTCTTTGTCTGTCGCCATTGCCGCCATTGCCGAAGTTTCAAGCTTTTTCGGTGAAGGCGGTACCATTGGGCTTCATCCTTTCATTCTTGCTCCCTCGATTCCTCTCACCTCGGTGATCAAGAACCTTAATCAATTTGGGTTTCTCCCAGAATCTTATCAATTTGGTTTTTCCTCTTTGGCCGAAAAATTGGTTATTGTCTTCCACTCCGTAAGTCCATCTCGCCCAATTCCTTGCTTCATGAGGTACTCCATGCTATTGCGATCATCGTAGTAGTTTTAGATTTCGCTATTTTTTCTTGAGTCGCCGCGCATCGCTTCGGCTTTGCCTCTGTTCCTTTGTCGATCTTCGTTGTCGGACGAAAAGCAGAGAGTTTTCGTTATCGTTGAGTTTGGAGCCGAGGATTTTAGATCAATCGCCGGATTCTTGTGGTCGTGATCGGACGCGCGCGCTAGGTCATCGCGCGCGTGGCCGTCCGATTTTCGATCAACGATCCAGATTCGGAGGAACGTTGGACCGTCCGAACGGTTCAATCCGCGTGGACCGTTGGATCCAAGATCAACGGTTCACGACGCGTGTGAACGCTCGGACCGCCGAACATCCTTGGCATCCGTGCGCTCATCTTTCATCCAACGGCCGATGCTTAGGGTTGGCGCGTTAAGCTCTGTTGTTGTTGCGTGTGGGCTGTTGGATCAATGATCTTCGCCCATGTTCTTCCACGTCGCTTATCCGAGTTATATTTCTGTAGAGTTATTTATCAACCGAAAAATAGTTTTATCTTCCAAAATTCATAAGTAATTTTCAGAACTTCAAAAATGATAAAACCAGTGCCATTATTTTTCATTCTTAGTAAACTTATTTCCAGTATAGGTTGCTCATTTGTCCTGAGAGCGTAAAAGATTTATTTTAAAAGTAAGCTTTAAACCGATTATCTTTACAATGTAAAAATAGTGGATCTTAGAAAACTCATAACTAATTATTGCAAGCTCCAAATGAGATGAATCCAGTGGGGCTGTTCATCTTATGAGGTGCTTGATTTATCATAAAAATTCAGTAGCCGTGTCATTCTAGAAAATTTCACTAAAATCATTGCTTAGGTGAATAGTGATGTTTTTCCTTTTCTCGCCGATGAAATTGTTTTGGCCATAACTTTTGCATTGAGAATCCAAATCAATTGGTTCTTGTTGCTTTAGTTCATAAAAATTATGTTCTTTCTACTGTAAAAATTTGAGAACTTTTTGCTGAGTTTTGCTGTTGCATCTTTTGATATTTCTCGCCTTTTGGTTCTTGTTGGTTCTTTCGATAGGTTGCGACAATATTGATCATATCGAGAGTGATCCTCTGCAGCAAAACAATGAGCTTCAAGCAAGGCAAGATATTTGACCATAAATGTCCCATTACTTTCAAAGTCTAATATCTTGTTTACAAACTATATATATGCATTGCTTTTGTGTCCAATTATTTTTGCCTGCTTAGAGGTAGCTATTCCTAATGCATTGTTGCCATTAAAATGTTATCCCGCCACAACCATAAGTTATTATCATCATTGGTGAATTAGAGCCCGTGATTTAATTATGCTCTTTTTGTCTTTTGCGATGTCATGCTTAGAAATGCTTAGCTACCAGGTAGAATTGGGCGGTTATCGACCTAGTCGATGACCTTGATCACACAAATCATTTTGTTTATTTTGGTTCAGCACCTTATGCTTTTGTTTTGTAAAACCGAAAATGAAACAAAATGGTTTGACTTGGGCACAATGGCATGTTGGTGTGATTGTTGGGTGTGACAAGGAAGGTGCCTGTGTCCCTAAGGACCGAGTTACTTGTGTCACTAAGCCAAGCGCTTTTATGCACTAACCACATGAGGGTTATATGGGACCCTCTTGACCTAGTACTTTGGAGTGTGTTATCTCCGAGTCGCAGGAGGAGCGTTGTGTGTGTTGTGTGAAAAGGAATTGTGTTCTTGTGTTTGGGTGTGCGGTGGTGGAGTTTCCGGATGGACTCTCCACCGAGGGCGCCGCAGCTTGTCCGAGGCTTTACCCGTGAGGGGTAGTTGTCCGAGGTCGGGCCACGACCCGACACAACGTATGGGTTTCTATCCATATGGGCGACTCGAAGTTAATACATAAGATTGGAAACGTCTCAGAGGACTTAGCCGCGTGCAAGATACCAAAGGTAGTGTGCTTAATCATGTGGCAAAAAGGCGGTCCGCATGTGGGTAAGTTGGTACACCCGCAGGATAAAACTATTGAATAGCCTCGCCCTAGGTTATGGACATGCTTGGTAAGGTCGCAAGAACTAGACTACAACCTTTTAAATTAAAATTTGACATGGTTGGCATGAATGGGTAATTCATGCTATTGTTGTGGTGACTAATGGTTTAGTCACTACCAGGACTGTTTTACTGTTGTTGATACTTGTTTACTACTGTTTTTGTCAAATAAAATCAGATTGCAAAATTGCCTTCAATCTATTACATTATTGCAAATAAAACTTGCTTTATGCTTGCAAACTTCAGTCCTAGCCTGCTCCACTTAAATACGCTTGCATATTGTTATCGTATAGATCTGTTATCATTCTTATATATCTTGCGAGTACATTCAAAGTACTCACCCAGCTTTTGCTGGGCTGCTTTTGTTTGCAGAGGAAGAAGGTGAGCCCCAAGGGCTTCACTTCTGTGAGATGTGCTGCGGGTTCGACGGCTAGCTGCGGCCTGGTCGGTTGCCTTGTGGGTAAAAGGCACACCGTTGGGCTCTTTTGTTTATCGCCATCTTATGGCACTTTTGCTTCCGCTGTTCTGTAATATTTATCTGTTGGCCGGTTGGCCTCTTTATTGTAATTACTCTTGAATATTATTATGTATGTCTTTATTTTGTTCTGTGCTTTCGGTTCTATGTGATTGAGTGGAATTGATGCATGAACTTTTGTGAGAGGGGTGTATATCGCACTGGGAAGTATACATTCCTCGGCACGAGTTATTATGCTTATGATGATAGGGTCAAGTGGTGACGGATCATTATAAGCTTAATAATCCCGGGGGCGCCACAAGAGGTTGGTATCAGAGCCATATTGACCATAGAAGCCGCTAGCTTGGTCGTCTTTAGGATGTTTGGAAAAACCCTATTTTCGAAGTATGAAACGATTTGTGAAAGCTTAAGGAGTTCTCAGATTTTACTCCTTACCTATCTTAGCTTTCTCATCTCATCTTGCTCTAATTTGAGTTTTAAAAGTTGTTTTCCTCTCATCTCCTCTTCAAAGGTAGTGTTATCGATTAAATGGGTTTGGGAACCACCGAGTTTGGCAAATTGAAGTGTGCCGATTTTGAAGTTTCTAGAATAGAAGACTTCGATCGAAGCTTGATGCAAAATCGCTACAAAGAACCTCAATTTCCGGACAAAGCAAGCTCGATGGTTTCTAGTGGGGTAGAAAATGAGAGTTTAATCAACAAAATTTGTGGGGCTAAAAGGGTAAGAAGTGATATCCTATGTCTTGTGGCTAATGCTCTCTAAGTTGGTCTTTACCCGATTTTTCCATGCAATAAGCTTTTGGTAGTGTTCGAAACTTTCTTCTCAAAACGACTACTTGTTCATTCAATACAAGTTAGTCGATCGAGAAGTTGGATCTTGTGTCTTATGAGTTTTGCATGGATCTTATGCCTCTTTGCAACTAGTTGGAGTTCGCTTTATTGCGAGTTATGTGTTACAAGAGGCTTAGGGTTGTAGGCACTAATCCCTAGTGGATAGCTTATCTTTGCTATCCCTTCGTTATAGCTCCGATTTGCTTCTAACTCGCCTTGATGCAACAGATGGCTGGTCGCGTACTCGTAGCGCCGGGGCAGCCAGAGGATCGGATGAGGACTTCCACCTCCTCCGACCATGGTCGAGGTTCTCGCCGATCGAGCGGAACCGTATGGACCGTGACACGGATCTCGGAGGTGATTGCACGAACACCTCCAACATCTCCTGCCTCTGGATCGTGGGAGGAGGTGGCCACCCGCAGAGGGGAGGACTCTCGGAGTTCCTTCAAGACTCACCACCCACCTTCTCGAGGTCCGAGGACCCACTCGACGCGGATGATGGCTGCGTCGTTGAGCGGAAGCTCAACATCGCCGATGCCGAGGATCACGAGAAGGCACTGTTCGCCTCCCATCGGTGGAGGCGCGCACTCTCATGGTGGGAGAACTTCCTTGCCATGCAAAGACGAGGGGGCTATCACTTGGCGGAGTTCGCGCCGCCGGAGGGCTCATGTCCCATTGGATTGATGAAGTTGAAGAAGAAGGAATTTCGCGCTCTGCTGTGGGCGCAAATCGCCATCGAGTACCTCCATGAGTTCAACCATCTTTCTCGGTATGCTCTCGAGGATGTGCCTACAGATGAGGCAAAGCAGAGAAGTTCATGGATGGCTTGTCCGAGGAGCTTGTGACAAGCTATCTATTGTTGACTTCCCGACTTCCGGACCTTGGTCGACAAGGCCATCATCGCCGAGCATAAGGCGAGGGCACTTGGCGACTCGCAAGCGTAAGTGGGAGGCCCGTATAGGCATCCAGGCCGTTGCTCCTCGTCCGTATGGCGGACCAGCTCGGCAAGGCCCCTCCCGATCGCAAAGCACCACCGAGGGCACCGGCGTTCGTTCCACGCCCACCGCAGGCCGTGCCCCAGTCACGTGCACCTGCGGGACAGCCAGGAGGCATCCGCAACCCGCCGCGGATGTCGTATGTTTCTTCTGCCACGACAAGGGGCATTATGCTAATAATTGCCCTAAGAAGATCGAACGGCCCTCGCCCTAATGGAGGACGCGGCAAGGGAGTGGTCGTGATCGAAGGCCCCAAATGTGGGAAGCGCCGAGTCAACCTTATCTCGCCGAGGAAGCTCAGATGCACCCGACGCCGTGTTGGGTACACTTTTCGTTAACTCTCACCGCTCACGCTTTATTTGATTCCGGCTTCACCGCTTATATCGAGTCTTTTCTGCACTTAGTGATCTTTCACCGATCCCGCATGTTCCTTTGATTATTCATTCTCCGGGGTCGGTAATGAGAGCTGAAAATGAATGCCGGGGTGTTTTGATTGAGATTGGAGGAGTGAGATTTTTGGCAAATCTTATTCTCCTCAATGTCAGTAAAGTTGGATGTGATACTTGGCATGGATTGGTTGTCTCAACATAGGGGACAAATCGATTGCGCGTGAAGGTTCATTTCTCACGAGCCCGTCGACGGTCAAGTGGGAATTTTTCAAGTTGCAAGAACCACACCTATATGCACTTGAAGCCAAGCCAACCATGGAGATTCATGAAGTCCCGTGGTGTGTGAGTTCAGCGATGTGTTTCCAAGATCGCCGGGATGCCTCCGTGAGAGACATCGAATTGTCATTGAGTTGCTTCCTGCATCGCCCTATTTCAAAGAGGTCAGATCGAATGCCTCCAAATGAATTGGAGGAGTCAAGAAGCACTTGGCGAAGCTTCAAGAGAAGGGTTTTATTCGCCGAGCTCATCACCGTGGGGTTGTCCTGTTATCTTTGTGAAGAAGAAAGACAAGACTCTGCGGATGTGTGTTGATTACCGTCCGTTGAATGCCGTGACGGTGAAGAACAAGTATCCCCTGCCTCGGATTGATGACCTCTTCGATCAATTGACGGTGCTCGGGTATTCTCCAAGATTGATCCGAGGTTGGGCTATCATCAAGTCCGAATCAGATCGGAAGACATTCAAGACGGCTTTCTACTACTCGTTATGGATTATACGAGTATACCGTTATGTCCTTCGGTTTGACCAATGCTCCCGCTCTTTTCATGAATCTTATGAACATGGTATTCATGGAGTATTTGGACAAGTTCGTGGTTGTCTTTATCGATGATATCCTCATCTATTCGAGGGATGTTGAGGAGCATTTGAACATCCGGTTAGTGTTGGGGAAACTTCGCGAGCATCAACTTTATGCGAAGTTCACAAGTGCGAGTTTTGGTTGAAGGAAGTGGCATTCTTGGGTCATGTTCTTTCAAAGATCCTGTCGCCGTTGATCCTAGCAAGGTCAATGATGTGCTATCGTGGGTCCACCAAGTCACCATCGAAGTGAGGAGTTTTCTCGGTTTAGCGGGATACTATCGCCGCTTATTGAGAACTTCTCCAAAATTGCCAAGCCAATGACCGAGTTACTCTGAATGACGGGACGTATGTGTGGTCTCATCGATTGCGAGAAGAGCTTTCAAGAACTCAAGAGGAGGTTGACCACGGCTCAGTTCTTGTTCTTCCCGATGTCCACGAAGCTTCGATGTCTATTATGACGCTTCGCGCGAGGCTCGGTTGTGTTCTTATGCAAGAGGGCTGTGGTGGCTTATGCATCGAGGCGATTGCGGCCTCATGAGCTTAATTATCCGACCCATGACTTGGAGTTAGCCGCAGTGATCCATGCACTAAAGATTTGGCGGCATTACCTCACCGGAATCGCTATAAAGCATATTCAGATCACAAGAGTCAAGTACTTGTTCACCCAACCAGATCTGAACCTTAGGCAAAGAAGGTGGTTGGAATTGATCAAGGATTATGATATGGGTCTTCAATATCATCCGGAAAGGCAAATGTTGTGGCCGATGCTCTCGATCGCAAGGTTCATTGCAATTCCTTAATGGTCTTGGAGCAAAGAACGACTCTTCATGAAGAATTTCAGCGGCTCAACTTGGGAGTGGTTGAGCAGGTTCTCTCGCCGCTTTGGTTGTGCAACCAACCTTGGAGGACCAAATCAAGGCCGCACTGTGATGATGTCGGTGTGAGTCACATCAAGGAAAATATCGAGTGGCTCTCGCTAAGTGCTTTCGAGGACGACCATGGGGTCATTTGGTTCGGATCACGCGTTGTTCAAGATCGTGGAATTGCGGAACTTGATTCTCCATGAAGCTCATGACTCTCCGTTGTCTATTCATCCCGGGCCACGAAGATGTATCAAGACCTCGGCAAAGATTACTCGTGGACCCGAATGAAGCGGAAATCGCAAGGTTCGTTGCGTCGAGCGCGACGATGTCGTCGTGTCAAAGCCGAGCATCGCGCCCGCCAGGATCGTCACCTTTGCCTATTCCTCGAATGGAAGTGGATTCGATCGGGATGGATTTTATCACCGGTCCGCCTCGCACATCCAAGGGCAATGATGCCATCGGGTTGTCATTGATCGGCTAACCAAGGTGGCGACTTCCTTCCAGTCAAGACGGATCTCCGTGTAGGTCTTTTGGCGGATCTCTACATTGCCCGCATCGTGAGCTTACATGGTGTACCCAAGACAATTGTCTCGGATCGGGTTCTCTTTTCACCTCTCGCTTTTGGCAAAGTGTGCAAGAGGCGATGGGAACCCATTCACCTTCAAGACTGCATATCATCCCCAAACCGATGGCGGACCGAAGAGTCAACCAAGTATTGGAAGACATGCTCCGTGCTTGTGTTCTCTCCTATGGAAAGCATTGGGAGAAATGTTTGCCATTCGCCGAGTTCTCCTACAATAACAGATTTCAAGCTAGTCTTGAATGGCACCTTTCGAGGCTTTGTATGGCGTAAAATGCGAACACCGTGAATTGGGCGTAAACCGTGAAAGACCATTCTTTGGCGCACTCAATCAATGAAGCCGAGCGAGTTCGATTGATTCGAGATCGGTTGCGCATGTACTCACCGAGCAAAAGAGCTATGCGAGATCGTCGTCGTCGTGAGTTGAGCTTTGAGCCGAATGACTTTGTTTATCTCAAAGTCTCTCCTTTGAGGGGTCATCGGCGATTCGGCGTCAAGGGCAAGTTGGCTCCTCGATATGTCGGTCCATACCGAGTCATCGAGAAGAAGGAGCCGCCTACAAGTTGGAGTTGCTCTTTGCACTTGAGGGGTGCATGATGTGTTCCATGTATCCCACCAAGAAGTGCCTCGCGTCCAAGCGAGGAAGCTCCGCTGGAAACTCTTGATGTGCGGGAAGATTTGACCTACAAGGAGCACCTGCTCGCATCCTTGAAGAGGTGAGCGAAGAACGAGGAATCGTGCCATCAAGTTCCTCAAAGTTCAATGGTCGAACCATTACAAGATGAAGCCACTTGGGAAAGGGAAGATCGTCTGCGTGCAGACTACCCTCTTTCTTTGCTGAGTGAGTCAAATCTCTGGCGAGATTTACGTAAGGGGGAGGTTTTGTAACATCCCAAATTGGGTTTATGTTTCAAATGTAATAAAAATGAGGATAAATTAAAACTTTTCTTTGCCTCATGTGTTGTTACAGTGTGTTTGAAACCTCTTTCCTTTAATTGGTGGAAATTAAAACTCAAAATTTCCCCAATTAAATTCAAGTCATAAATCTCCTCAATGGAAACACGGTGCCCAACCCTCAAAATAATTTTCATTGACCTAGGAGAGATGTTTAACACCTCAGAATTATTTCATAATTTTCAGAAATTATTTGATAATTTTTGAGGCAAGTCAAACATTAGTCAAACTCCTAAAATAGCCTTCGGAATTTTTAGAGAAAATGCAGTGCATAAAAGTCTCTGAAAATTTTATATAAGGTTCTTCCCACTGTTAGCAATCTCCGTTAAAATTTCATAAATTTTGGAGTTTGTTTGCTACCCCAAATAATTCCTCCAAAGATCAGTTATTCAATTTCAAACCCTAACCGGTTTTCACTGTTCCTCGGGTTCGGATCAGACTCGGGCTCGAGCCACTTGATTTGGTTCATCAACTAAACGATCGGCTCGATCGCTTGGGCGCGAAAGCGCAGCGTCGTTGGATCGGCATCGAACGGCTCACGATCGCGTGAACGTCGACCGTCCGAACGCCTCGCGCAACGTGAACCGTAGGATCCAAATCAACGGCCGCGATGGAAGGGGATGTTCGACCGTCCGAGAGGTGCGGCTGATAACCAACGTTGGATCTTGATCGTGAGGTCGACAAGCGATGGAACGGTCGGGCCACCAAACTCAATAGCCGAACGTTTCAGAGCGCGATAGCCGCACGATTGGAATCCTATGCAATCTAACGGCCGTCCTCTTTTCGTGTTTCTCGCCGCTCGCGCTCGACGAAGTCAACGAGAGTGGTTGAAAATCGCAGAGCATGGGCGCGGGTCATCTCAAGCTTCGCCAACGCCTTTGAGCATTGAGTGCTAGTGCTACCGACCCTCTAGTCGTCTTCTACCTCTGCACTGCCCCATCCTTCGCCGCCGACAATGAAGCTTTTGACCGAAAGTTGCATTGCTTCCTCCTTTGTTCTCTCGGCCTATATAAGCTTCTTCATTGCTTCCTTAGCCTCCTTTGAGCACCACCGAGCTTTAGCATCATCAGATGGAGGTCCATTTGAGCTTTATCGCCTCAGTTCTTTTGTCTGTCGCCATTGCCGCCATTGCCGAAGTTTCAAGCTTTTCGGTGAAGGCGGTACCATTGGGCTTCATCCTTTCATTCTTGCTCCTCTCGATTCCTCTCACCTCGGTGATCAAGAACCCTTAATCAATTTGGGTTTCTCCCGCAGAATCTTATCAATTTGGTTTTTCCCTCTTCGCCGAAAAATTGGTTATTGTCTTCTCCGGCTCCGTAAGTCCATCTCGCCCAATTCCTTGCTTCAAGATGGGTACTCCATGCTATTGCGATCATCGTAGTAGTTTTAGATTTCGCTATTTTTTTCTTGAGTCGCGGCGCGATCGTCGGCTTTGCCTCTGTTCCTTTGTCGATCTTCGTTGTCGGACGAAAAAGAGAGTTTTCGATTATCGTTGAGTTTGAGCCGTAGGATTTTAGATCAATCGCCGGATTCTTGTGGCCGTGATCGGACGCGCGCTAGGTCATCGCGCGTGGTCGTCCGATTTTCGATCAACGATCCAGATCTGGAGGAACGTTCGACCGTCCGAACGGTTCAATCGCGCGGACCGTTGGATCCAAGATCAACGGTTCACGACGTGTGAACGCTCGGACCGCCGAACATCCTTGGCATCCGTGCGTTCATCTTTCATCCAACGGCCGATGCTTAGGGTTGGCGCGTTTCGCTCTGTTGCGCGCTGCGTGTGGGCTGTTGGATCAATGATCTTCGCCCATGTTCTTCCACGCCGCTTATCCGAGTTATATTTCTCGGGTAGAGTTATTTATCAACCGAAAAATAGTTTTATCTTCCAAAATTCATAAGTAATTTTTCAGAACTTCAAAAATGATAAAACCGGTGCCATTATTTTTCATTCTTAGTAAACTTATTTCAGTATAGGTTGCTCATTTGTCGCAGATAGCGTAAAAGATTTATTTTAAAAGTAAGCTTTAAAGCGATTATCTTTACAATGTAAAAATAGTGGATCTTAGAAAACTCATAACTAATTATTGCAAGCTCCAAATGAGATGAATCCAGTGGGGCTGTTCATCTTATGAGGTGCTTGATTTATCATAAAAATTCAGTAGCCGTGTCATTCTAGAAAATTTCACTAAAATCATTGCTTAGGTGAATAGTGATGTTTTTCCTTTTCTCGCCGATGAAATTGTTTTGGCCATAACTTTTGCATTGAGAATCCAAATCAATTGGTTCTTGTTGCTTTAGTTCATAAAAATTATGTTCTTTCTACTGTAAAATTTGAGAACTTTTTGCTGAGTTTTGCTGTTGCATCTTTTGATATTTCTCGCCTTTTGGTTCTTGTTGGTTCTTTCGATAGGTTGCGATAATATTGATCATATCGAGAGTGATCCTCTGCAGACAAAACAATGAAGCTTCAGAAGGCAAGATATTTGACCATAAATGTCCCATTACTTTCAAAGTCTAATATCTTGTTTACAAACTATATGTATGCATTGCTTTTGTGTCCAATTATTTTTGCCTGCTTAGAGGTAGCTATTCCTAATGCATTGTTGCCATTAAAATGTTATCCCGCCACAACCATAAGTTATTATCATTTGGTGAATTAGAGCCCGTGATTTAATTATGCTCTTTACCTGTCTTTGCGATGTCATGCTTAGAAATGCTTAGCTACTGGTAGAATTGGGCGGTTATCGACCTAGTCGATGACCTTGATCACACAAATCATTTTGTTTATTTTGGTTCAGCACCTTATGCTTTTGTTTTGTAAAACCGAAAATGAAACAAAATGGTTTGACTTGGGCACAATGGCATGTTGGTGTGATTGTTGGGTGTGACAAGGAAGGTGCCTGTGTCCCTAAGGACCGAGTTACTTGTGTCACTAAGCCAAGCGCTTTTATGTACTAACCACATGAGGGTTATATGGGACCCTCTTGACCTAGTACTTTGGAGTGTGTTATCTCCGAGTCGCAGGAGGAGCGTTGTGTGTGTTGTGTGAAAAGGAATTGTGTTCTTGTGTTTGGGTGTGCGGTGGTGGAGTTTCCGGATGGACTCTCCACCTCGAGGGGCGCCGCAGCTTGTCCGAGGCTTTACCCGTGAGGGGTAGTTGTCCGAGGTCGGGCCACGACCCGACACAACGTATGGGTTTCTATCCATATGGGCGACTCGGGTTAATACATAAGATTGGAAACGTCTCAGAGGACTTAGCCGTCTTGCAGCATACCAAAGGTAGTGTGCTTAATCATGTGGCAAAAGGCGGTCCGCATGTGGGTAAGTTGGTACACCTGCAGGATAAAACTATTGAATAGCCTCGCCCTAGGTTATGGACATGCTTGGTAAGGTCGTGCAAGAACTAGACTACAACCTTTTAAATTAAAATTTGATATGGTTGGCATGAATGGGTAATTCATGCTATTGTTGTGGTGACTAATGGTTTAGTCACTACCAGGACTGCTTTTATCGTTGTTGATACTTGTTTACTACTGCTTTTGTCAAATAAAATCAGATTGCAAAATTGCCTTCAATCTATTACATTATTGCAAATAAAACTTGCTTTATGCTTGCAAACTTGATCCTAGCCTGCTCCACTTAAATACGCTTGCATATTGTTATCGATAGATCTGTTATCATTCTTATATATCTTAAGTAGTACATTCAGTACTCACCCACTTTTTTCGGGTCGCTTTTGTTTGCAGAGGAAGAAGGTGAGCCCCAAGGGCTTCACTTCGTGAGATGTGCCATGGTTCGACGGCTAAAGCTGCGCTCCGTCGGTTGCCTTGTGGGTAAAAGGCACACCGCTGGGCTCTTTTGTTTATCGCCATCTTATGGCACTTTTGCTTCCACTGCTCAGTAATATTTATCGCTGGCGGTTGGCCTCTTTATTGTAATTACTCTTGAATATTATTATGTATGTCTTTATTTTGTTACGGCTTTCGGTTCTATGTGATTGAGTGGAATTGATGCATGAACTTTTGTGAGAGGGGTGTATCGCACTCTGGAAGTATACATTCCTCGGCGCCACGAGTTATTATGCTTATGATGATAGGGTCAAGTGGTGACTGATCATTATAAGCTTAATAATCCCGGGGGCGTCACACACACCTTCCTCATACCACGCTGCCGGCGCTAGCACTCCAGCACGTGGTATCCCTGCCCCGTACGTGTGGATACTTTGGAGGTGTTGTGTGAAGCATCAGCACTAGGATGATCCGCAACTCGTGACGATCACAAGACTCAGATAAGAAGACGAGCGGTGAGTGAGACTATGACAACATCAACTCGCTACATCGACTCTACTTCTGCTACGAGTCGGTGGGTCTAGTGGTAATCTCGTGATCTATTACTAGCGTAGGTTCCTTGGTTGCACGGTAAATTTTTGTTTTGTGCTATCGTAGGCTACCTGTAACCCTTCAGTTTGACAAATCATATTCTTACTGGTTTGTTCCAACACGTTAAGTGTGTAACCCTGTAGGTTCATGCATAATCGGTCGTGACTTGGAAACTCCTTTTCGATCACGAGTCATCAGCGGCACCTAGCAGGACATAACAATTTCCGAATACACACGAATTATATCGAATGAACCTTAATGCAATATGATCTACGATCAGGTCCTATTTGGTCTCACCAGTTCGCAACTTCTTACGACCAGGTTTCAACCAGCCTACGACTAGCTCATATTTGGTCTCGATCAGTTCGTAACTCCTTACGACCAGGTTTCAACCACTTAGTGATCATGTTCAACCAGCCCACGACTAGCTCGGTATCTCCATACGACTAGTCTGTATCTGATCGAACTGAATGACCAGCTTGTGTATTCTTTTTTGCCTCACGATATCTGGTTGAACTCGAGGTAAGATGTTATGTTATCCATTGAGTGTTCAATACTTTCTCGATAGAGTGATAGATAACTTCATGTGGTCGAACTCTTCGACCACCAGTGGCACGCCATGCACTTTCTTCTACTTCATGGCGCTCTTTTACGAAAGTGGCTTCGAGATCGAGTAAGTTCTTCTACAATAACTGAAGGGTTACGGGTAGGCGCTACGATAGCACAAAACAAAAATTTACCGCGCAACCAAGGAACCTCCGCAAGTAATAGATCACGAGATTACCGCTAGACGCGCCGACTTGTAGCGGAAGTAGAGTCGGTGTAGCGAATAGATGCGGTCGTAGTCGTACTCGCCGCCGCGATCGCTTCCTCCGAGTAGTCGATTGCTTGCGCCTCGCTCCTCCTACTCCGGTGATCGCCACGAGTTGCGATCGCCCTAGTGCCGATGATTCGCACAAGACCTCCGAGGTATCAACACATACGGGTTGGAATACCGTATACCGTGTGCTAGCACCGCAACGTGGTTGAGGATGGCGTGGCTATTAGGGTTTCGGAGTTCTTTCAAAACCGTGCTTCACCCTATGCCACCGCCTCTCTTTATATAGGCATCCATGATCGGTCTCTTACTCGAGGCCCATTAGGAATTTATATCCTATACTGAATTCGGATCACCATCCAAATCAAATCCCTAGCCCCTTAAGTGTGCGAACCCTACGTGTTCTTGTGCGATTGGTTGTGACTCGGAAACTCTTTTTCGACCACTAGTAGTCAGCGGCACCTAGCAGCACGTAACGATTCTCAAGTACATAAAGAATATATCGGACGAACCTTAACGTAATATGATCTATGATCAGGTCCTCATCACTTATGATCAGTTTGTATCTCTATACGACCAGTCTGTGATTACGTTCGACCAGTCTACGACCAGATCGTATCTCCATATGACTAGTCCGTAACTGATCGAACTAAGTGAACTACTCATGCATTCTCCCTTTGCCTCACGATGTCTGGTTGAACTCTAGGTGAGATATGGTGTCATCCATGGACTGAACTCTAGGTGACTAGTCCGTAACTGATCGAACTAAGTGAACTACTCATGCATTCTCCCTTTGCCTCACGATGTCTGGTTGAACTCTAGGTGAGATAACTTCATGTGGTCGACACTTCGACCACTAGTGGCATGGCCATGCACTTTCTTTATCCGATCACCATGAGGGGCCCAGAGACATCTCTCCTGTTATGCAAGGAGGGGCAAATCCCATCTCGACCAGTCACATCCCTCCGCATGTTTTATAGCATACCCGAAAGCTACCTTTATAACTACCCAGTTACGGAGTAGCGTTTGGTAACCCCTAAGAGTGCTATTACACATGTAGGGAACCATGCTGTTCTCAGGTCTAAGGATTATACATCATCATTACTTGAGACCAACTAATGACACATAGATTCATAACAATCTCAATAGTGTCTCAATGATGGGTCTATCCAGCTCCATGTTCACTAACATGTTCTCACATTACTGATTCGATATCTCTATATCTATATATGACCGGTGAAACATGGCCATCAATCAATACATGTGCTGGTCGTAGAGTCACGGTTGTTCTGACCAGTGACATTCGGCCAGGGATACATTTAGAATGATATCATATAAGTTAATGAGTTTCACCAACAAGTCACATACTCGTTGATCTATAACTGATGATTCATTCAAGGAACATGATAACATATTATCCACTATCATGAACATAAGGAAATATAATCATCTCTGTGATTGCCTATAGGGCATATTTCCAACAATAACTATATAGTTTTGGCTCATAATGACCAATCAGCTCTTTTCTTTTAGTCTTTCTTTGCCGTCAGACCCGAAAAGGGCACAACTAACAACTCAAGAACAAACTTCACCACCCATCGTACCGGCAATGGAATAATCTCCGGCAGAAGAGATTCTACAAATAGAAATACCTCCTAGGACCACTGAGGAAATGGTCCAGGATGTACTAACTACAACACATGGACATCCAGGGAAATGCCACAAGGCACGGAGATCCAAACAGGAAGGACCTCCCAAGAGGATCAGGCGGAAGAGGTGGTCCGTGGGTCCACTATAATAGGAGTGGACCATGAGACCACATGGTCAGAGGAGGTGGTCCATGAGACCATTGAAACTATAGACAAAGAATATCATATCTTGATAAACTTTTTATCTTGGTAACTTTATTTTGAATATACCAGTATAGACCTAACTCATAGAAAGTCTTAGGAGTCGCAAGATACTGGGTCTGATCCGACCAGAGGAGTTTTCTGTTTGGTTCAATTGGATCAATCCGAGAATGAAGATCCTCTTGAGAGTTCTCCTTCCAGAACCAAAAAGAAGGACCTCCAAGACCTTATAACGTCTGTCAAAAGGTGTTGGAAAGTCGGTGTTGACATGATTGGGGAGGTCAAAACTTTCTCAGAGGAGAAAGAGAAGTAAGTATATAAAGTTATTATTCGATCAAAAGATTCTGATTAAATAATTAACTTACACTTTTATTTACACTATAAAGAGTGTTTACTGGCTAAAGCCGGAAAAGAAAATGCTGAGTCTGTACTTCACGCTCTCAAATTAAAATTGTCTGAGGTGGAGAAAAGATCTGAGAGGAGCGTGGTGGCCAAAGCAGAGAAGACCGAAGATATCCGTCTCTTGACTCAGAAGAATGAAAAGTTACAAGAGATCTTGGGCAAGCAATATGAAGAAAACCATAACCTCTTTGAACAGAACAAGGTGCTCATTAAGCAGAAGAAAGGTAAAAAACATATCTTTGTTTCTTACAGAGCATTTGACCTTGTCATTATTTGCAATGTGTGAATTCTATTCTCTTTTTTAGACAATGTGTGAATTCTATTCTCTTTTTTTGTTCTTTCTTAGAACTATAAAAGGCAAAAGAGGAGCTTCAGAAGACCTCTTCTAACAAGGATCTTCAAATTCAAGACTTGAAGGAAGTGGAAACATGGAGTCGCACTGCCGTGCAAGAACTTAAAAAGAAGGTGGATACCTTGATACCGACAAGGAAATCACTACGGTCACGGGATACAGCTTTTCTCGAATTTCAGCTTCTCTACGAGAAATCACAGAGCATTTGAAGGCTCTGGTAACTCCTCTCGCAACCAAAATGACCTTGCATGACCTTAGGAATGATATCTATACTCAAATTGCATACATTCAAAAACACATACCTGCTATGAAGACTACTATATATCAATCTTTGACAAGGGCAATGGGTCATGCTTTAAAACGATTGTTATTAAAGATTGATGTTCTTTACGGAGACTCTGTTGATCTCCAAAATCTTGTTCCTGCGCCTAAGTTCAAAATAAAAGAAGCAGGTATGGCAGCTCAAGCCAAGATCACACCAGTGGTGGTGGAGATCATCAAAAACATTGAAGCTAATGTGTGGATTTCATGGGGATATGTTCCAGATCTTAGGATGATGTGACAATTGGCAATGGCGTTTACGGTTTGTCGTTTCACGCGTTTTCGACAAAGTGTCGGGCTATCGATAGGGCGGTCCGTCCGACCGGTCCTTGCACCGCGGTCCGATCGGTCCCAAATCGGTCGGACCGGCCATATGGGGGGATCGGACCGTGGTGACCAAAGTGGTCAAAATGAGTCGGGCCAAAAATAGGTGTTGTAGGCAAGTGAGGGGATCCCAATGCACTTGGTCTCATAATTTTGGAGACTCAAAGAAGAAGTTCTATTCGCTTGTATTTTCCGTAAGGTTTCGAATTTCGTGGCTTGAATTTCGCTAAGTCCCAGGCGGTCCGATCGCTCACGTGGAGCGGTCCGACCGCCAAGGCGGTCCGACCGGCTCACCGAGCGGTCGACTCGTTTTACTTGAACGCCGCCAACTTCGTGGCGATGTTGTTTTGTTAGGTCAAAGTCATTGGTTTCATGGCATATGATTTGCATGATGCATGTTTTGACTAACATGGGTCAAGTTGTGAAGAACTTGTTCCCGAATACGTGTTTGCTTGTCTATGGTTGTGCAAAGTTGCTTCGTGGTCAACGACGGTCAACGGCGAGGAAGATCGGACTAGACTTGGAGAGTTGAGGTCCGTAACGATTGACGATGCCGGTGAGGTCAACGACTCAAGCGTGACACAAGATGGACAAGGGTGACCTATTGGCGAATCCATGATGCATGGTGAAGCGGTTTAGGTCAAAAGGTTAAAGACGGCGCTTATGGGCGTGCGTGTGTGACCCGCTTGTTAGTGGGCCTTAACGGAGCCCAATTAAGTCAAACCCTAAGAGTTTTAGGCCTCCACTATAAATAGGAGGAGATGGTGGTCGCACTCTCTCTCTCGCCTCTTTGTTGCAAAACCCTAATTAGCTTAGGGAGTTGAGGTGGAGGCTAGGGCTCTTCATGGTTTGAGGAGAATTTCGTGATCTTGGATTGACCACCGATCCATGATGGCGTAGGTGTAATCCAAATGACGATCACGTTCTTAATCAATGCAAGGTTTGCTTGAGATAAGTCTCTTTTCGTTCTTGCTTTCAATTTTGTGATTTTAGGGCTTTCTTTGATCCACGAGTTTTTGATTGATTCTTTCACGTGGATTAGCTTGCTGTGATGTGTGGAACCCATCTAGGATCAATTTGATCATCAATCACCCACGAGCAAGCGATTGATCTAGTTTTCACTTTTGCCCGGCTTTGCACCCTTCTTCAATCAGATCGTAAAAGATATTTGTTCGTCCAAGAATTATCATAATTGTTGATTGAATAGGTCCTTAATATCATAGAGAAGGTGTGTGCAAAGTTTCGTGAAGTTTGGAGTTGAGAATCAAAAGTTAGACCTAATTGCAACTTCGTCATCGGCCATTTTTTATCTGCTCGAGCTCACGGCCGGACCGCCCCACACCGAGGTCGACCGATTTTGGTGCCGGTCCGACCGCCCCACACCGAGGTCGATCGATTTTGGTGCCGGTCGACCGCCCGAGATAACAATGGTCGACCGCCAATCTGTTAAGATTTGATTCTTGCCGATTTTGTCGCATTGCTTAGGGGTTTAATTGATTCAATACTAGTCTTCCACAGATCGATATATTGATCTTCATAGCTTCATCATAGCTATTGGAGTGAAATTGTGTTGAATTCATATTTTGTGAAAAAGTGAGCGTGTTCTATTCACCCCCTCTAGTCGCCTTTTCGGTCCAACATAATGCTCTTGCCATTCCTTCAAGTGCTCATGGGTCAAGCGTTCAACAATAATAATGTAATGATACATTTTTAGTGTATGAAATGATGAAAGGATTTTTTGTATGATAATTGTAATTACTTGACGCAAGTTGACTTGCTTTTACAAATATAATTATTTTTGCAAGTTGAATTCCTTATTTTTTGTTATGTGTAGCCCCCCGCCTGAAACACTTTGTCCGGCAATGGGAGAAGTGTTTCGGGTGAACAAATGCATTGGGACCAGGATATCTTTCACAAAATCAATGATCCGGACCCGTGTGTATTCAAGAAGATGAAGTCAAACTATTGGGTTCTAATGCAATGAGAATTGGCTTATAGAAGAGGTCCCAGAAAACTATCATTTCCCGAATGTATACCGATGACAATTTGATAAGTAAAGACACTATAACTCAGTAGCAAAATTAATCATCCATAAGCACTCGAGTAAATAACAGAAAAGATGGTGATCATGAATGCGAAATGATATGAAAAAAATTATGCAAAAAAATTAATATGATACCGATAGGAAAAAAGTCAATTGAATTGTATATTTATATGATATGGGAGAAAAGATACTTATACATAAAATTTGTGAAGATGTTCAATGTTCCATGTATTAGATAAAACACGACCATCCTCTATGGCTAATCTAACTTATCCCGGCCAAGTGACACAGACTACAATATATAGACCCTTCCATCTAGAGGACAACTTGTTCAAGTTGGCTTAGTTTTGGACCGTCTTAGGACCAGGTCACCCACATGAAGTGTTCTTGGAAGAACTCTTCGATTGTAGTAGCGTCTCAGCCCTTGCAGATAGGTAGCCAATTTTAATAGTGCTCGATCACGTCTTTCTTCCAGCATATTGACGTCGTCTTTGCACAATTCTCCCTAATTTATTTGATCTAGGAGGTTTATACGCATTGAACCTAGCTGAATCTCACTAGGTAGTACTATTTCTGTGCCGTAGACTAGTGCGAATGGTGTTTCACTAGTTGCTCTACTGGTAGTAGTGCGTAATGCCCATAGGACAGAGAAGAGTTTCTCCATCCAATTCTTTGGGCATATCTTAAGGCGATTAAAGACTCTTTTTTATACCTTGCATAATCTGATCATTGGCCCTTTCTACTACTCCATTGCTCTGTGGATGTGGCACGGAAGCAAAGCAGATCTTAGTGCCAAATTCATCACAATAATCTTGAAATATGTTACTAATAAATTGGCTCCCGTTGTCTGTGATAAGACGACTAGGTACTCTAAATCTTATAACAACGCTTCGTATGAAGAATTTCTTTATTGTCGTAGCTGTTATACGAATGATTGGTTCAGCTTCTATCCACTTAGTGAATGTATCAAGGGCGACTTAACAAGAATTTATACTCATTTGGTGCTTGTAGTTGTCCAACTATGTCAATACTCCAAGTCGAAAAAGTCCATGATAAGTGAATGGTTTGTAATTGATAAGATGACTGGCGCACTTGTCTAGCATGGAATTGACACGCTCACAGGTCTTAACAAGGTGCATTGTATCTTGTAGAGCGGTGGGCCAGTAATATACTTGTCTAAAAGCATTGCCAACCAGGGTTCTATGAGATGGAAGTATTCCACACAAGCCCCCATGGATCTCTTTTAGTAATTTTATCCCAGAGTCTTGGGATATGCAACGCATGAGAGCGCCATGTGCTCCATTTCTATACAATGATCCTTCGACCAGCTTGTATATGCGTGCTTTTCAAATTAACCTATCCTTCAGTTGAGGATCATCGGGCAATGTCCCTGGTACAAAACTAGATAAGTGCTCAGTGATTTTATCTACTCCGCATCTTGCTCGATGACTCTGACCTCTAAGGTGGTCGAACTCATTTCTATTGAAGGTTTTGTAAGGTATTCGAGAAAAATACCTGTTGGAATAGGTGTTCATGAGGAAACCAATTTCGATAATTAGTCCGCTACAGAGTTTTCCTTGCATGGTATATGTTGGACTTCGAAGTTTCTAACGTGTTTTTCCAACTTCCTCACTTCATCCAGGTATTGAGCCATTATCTCATCAGAACATTGATATTCCTTTGCTACCTGGTTTATTACTAATCATGAATCTCCCTTCGCTAAAAGCCGATGGACTCTGAGGGATTTGACTGCTCGAAGCCCAGCTAGAAGTCCTTCATAATTTGTCAAGTTGTTAGTGGCAGGGAACATAAATTGTATGACATACTAAAGTTGATCACCTTGTGGTGTTATCAACAAAATACCGGCCCCTGTGCCTTTAAGCTCACAAGAGCGATCAAAATACAATGTCCAATGGTCGTCCGGTACTGGACTAACTTGAGGTTGATCCTCCATGTTCATCCATTCAGCAACAAAATTAGCCAGGACATGGTTTTTTATTGCAGTCTAGGCAGTAAAATAAAAATCAAACTCACCAAGTTCTACTGCCCATTTGGCTATGCGACTTGTTACTTCTTAGTTATGAAGTATATTTCCAAGGGGAAAAGATGAAAGAACTGTGATCTTGTGAGATTGAAAATAATGTCTCAGTTTTTTGGAAGTCATAATAAGAGCACAAATTAGCTTTTGGACCTCAGGATATTTTTCTTTTCGTCCATGTAAGACTTCACTTACCTAGTAGATGGGTCGTTGAAACCCTTCCCTTTCTGCAATAAGTATTGCACTGACCATATTTGGTGTTGCCATCAAGTAAACTAGTAAAGGTTTACCCTCTAAAGGCGAGACCAGTACTGGAGGATTTGAAAGATAAGCTTTTAATCCTTCAAAAGCTTTGTCAGCTTCTTCGGACCATTGAATTTTTTTTTATCTTGCGGATCACCTTAGAGAAAGGTAAACCATGTTCTCCTGATCGAGAAATGAAACGACTAAGAACTGCCATTCGACCAGTTAAAGCTTAGACTTCCTTCACAGTGGAAGGTGGTCACAGCTGTTCATGGCATGAATTTTCTCTGGATTAACTTCAATCCCAAGGGAACAAACAAGGAACCCAAGCAACTTGCCCAAATTAACCCCAAAAGTACACTTTTTAGAATTAAGCTTTATTTCATGTTTGTTTACATTTTCGAAGGTCTCTGTGAGATCCTTCAAATGGTCATATTTAGTACTACTTTTTACAAAGAGGTCATCTACATAGTCCTCTAAATTACGCCCTAGCTGACTGCTGAAGGTTTTTTTTTTGCATCAAACGCAGGTACGTGGCTCCAATATTCTTTAACCCAAATGACATCTTGGCATAGCAGTAGATGCCGAAGGGTGTGATGAAGGCAGTGTTCTCTTCATCTTCTTTCGCTATACTGATCTGAGGCTATTCGGAATAAGCATCAAGGAAACTCGTCAGTTCGCAACCCGTAGTAGAATCAACTAACTGATCAATGTGAGGCAAAGGGAAGCCATCCTTCTTTGGGCAAGTAATATTTAAACTGGTAAAATCGACACACATGCGCCACTTACCGTTAGATTTCTTGACCAGGACCGGATTCATGAGCCATTCGGTGTGATCCACCTCTCGAATAAAGCCAGCTTCAAGGAGCTAATCGAGCTCTGCTTTGATGGCCTCTTGACGATCTAGGGTGAAGCATCCCAGTTTTTGTTTGACTAGTTTTTTCTCAGACTAAATGGCTATCCTGTGCTCAATCACCCCCCTTGAGACTCCGGGTATATCAGATGGCTTCCACGCGAAGACATCTGAGTTGGCCCGGAGGAAGGTGATGAGATCGTCTTCCTATTTCTCACTTAATCCCGTGCCAATCCGGACTATCTTGGATTGGTCTTCAGAGCTGAGTGGTACTATCTTTACCTACTCATTGGGCTGAGGAGTAGCCTTGACTTTCGCAGTCTTCCCTGTTTTACCCTCTAAAATAAGATATTTCAGAGGTAACTGATCGACAAGTTCTAGTGACTTACAATCACATGAAAGTGCGACAGACTGTTCACCTTGCACCACAATTACACCCTTTGGCCCAGGGATCTTCATCTTCTGGTAGGCGTGGTGCGTAGCTACCATGAACTTTGTTAGAGATAGTCTTTCCAAAATTGCATTATAGGCAAACTCAAAATCAACCACTTCGAAAGTGATCAATTTAGTTCAAAAATTGGTAGTCGTACTGAAGGTTACTGGTAACACTACTTGCCCTATTGGTGTAAAAGACATACCTGGCACTATCCTATAGAAGGGACATGTCATTGGTTTAATCTTAGAACGAGGAATTTGCATATCATCTAAGGTATTAATAAATAACAGGTCTAAAGAACTATCACTATCTATTAATATTCTCCCTATTCTGTAATTATTTATGGTAGGGGAAACTACTAAAGGTAATTTACGAGAAGTAGACATACTTTTAGGGACATCCTCCTTAGTGAAGGTTAGGGAGGTCTCTGACCATTTGGGGTATTCTGGACGACCAGGTAGGATATCAACGTTGTTGATGTCCCTCCATGCCGCCTCTGCCGTTTGGAGGTGTAAGTGGTGGAACCCCCATAAATGACATTGACGTAGTATCCTTTGAAACAACATCTCCATGTCTTTGTCATTGTTTTGGACTACTGGTGGTCCGCTGTCTTCTGGTGGGACAAGCATTTGGCCTTTCCCATCATAGTATTCCTCATTTTGCTTCTGCCAAGTATAGTAATTGTAGAGATTATGACCAATAACTTTATGCAATGGGCACTAGCGCTCATTGTTTCTAGACGTATTCGCAGATTGTGGGGTGGTACGGTCGTTTGAAAGACCTCCTTGCCTCCTTTTGGTCCAAGGACCCTTGATATTGTTGTAGGGTGGTTGCTAGTCAATGGTTGCGACCTCCCTAGTGAACTACTTTGTCGGGACCCAAATATGCAAATCTAGACCCTCTGTGTATTCTGCACTAGTCTAGGATCATGCTAGTGCACACAGTGTCAACATCGATGAAATATCACAACCATACAATGAATATAAGAATAAATGAGTAATTTGAATAAAAATAACTGTTGGGACATTACGGTCGAGTTTTACATTTATTAAGCTATGCAAGGCTGACAATAAAGAATAAACTGCAGCGAAAACGAAGAAAACTCCAGTAGGCTCCCATCAATTTACCACAGGCAACTAACTAGGATCAAGACCCTAACGATCAACCTTCGTAGAACTCTTCTTCGAAAGCAGGCGACGACTCCTCCACTTCTGTTGATTTATTTAGCAAGAGTGAGTACACACCGTACTCGCAAGTCATACCACAGAATGCATTTATACATGATGGCTTATTCCAAAGAAATGGCTTTTGTGGTTAATTTTGCAGAAATGCAACATTTGCAATTGAATACAAATAATAGGTTGAAAGCATAATTCAAAACAAATAGACAATAATAAGTTAACAATTGATTTCACAAAGGACACACAGTCTAATCAAGTTATTCACACAATTGCACAAGTTATCTCACACACTGGTGGCCCTTCCAATTGTTTTATGAAAATCTACCCCTCGTGTGAAATTCCCGAGCATGTCCATAACCGAGGACGCGGCTATTCGAATAGATTGGTTTAACACTCTGCAGAGGTTGTACACTTTACCCATACGATACAATTAGTGGGGCCAGCACTGACCATAACAAAACATTTCAAAGACTTTATCTCAAACAATGACACTCCCGATGTGCTTTCCTGCCGGCCAACCGATACACACAGCGTTTGGTTACGACACACATCATTGGACAGGGATGCAGCGAACCGTCCCGCGATGTGACATATCACACCTCCAGCCCATCACATAGTTTAAATACAACCTGAGTTGTCAATGTCAAGACTCCATAACCTACTAAGTTAGGCCCAGCCCATACTAGGCATGTGGTAAATGCAAGAAGGCCCATTCAATGGCGCACAAAGTTAAGTCCTTAATTGACCAAGGCAAGACTTCCAGTTTTTCCCAAATCACAAGGTTTATATCACACAGCTCCACCATTCACACAGATCCACCACTTGCCTCAGTCTAAATCTTTTCCCACCCTGTTGATTAAGTGCAACACATGCCATCAACGAGTAATAGCACACAGTACACACAGTTTCATCACACAGTTCCATAATCACTTAGTCAAGTTTATATTTGCATCTCACATGAAATGATGACTTGTGGTATGGCTAAGCAAACTACTCGTATCTAACCAACCCACGTTGGTGCTATGATAATACCAACTAATAATGAACCAACCTAGGGTGACAAAAGATCATGGCATACAATAGACAAGGTAGATGTAACAAATTGGATTAATAACTATCCCAAAAGCATTTAAATAAATACTTGAAATAGAATGCAATACATTAAAACAAAGTATTTTGAAAACTGGGTGCAAGATGATCAAAGGTATAACTTGCCTTGGAATAAATCTAGGTACTGGTCTTGGTCTTGATCTTGAGGAGGTGCTCCTTCTTCAGTAAAATTTTCCGAAGTATCGACGTCTACTCGCAAACGAGACAAAAGAAACAAAAATAAATAAATAACAAAGGCAAAACCAACTCCAAAAATCAAATAAAATTCACCATTAAATAGATCTTGATTTTATATGAATTTACAATTTTGAATGGGCTCAATCGGAGTTCGGATGCAAAAGATATGGGCTTTGGAAGTTTGAAAATCAAATAAAACTCTAATTTGGATTTTATTGAATTTCCCGAATTATTTTTATAAAGGAAAATCAGATTATTGCGCAATGCTTGCGTCAGCCGAGAATTTTCGGAAAAGAAAATAGATTTAAAAAGAAATCTGACATATGGGCCCCACGTGTCAGTCTCAGGGTTCACGGTGGACCGAGTGCACCGAACCGAGGGAGATCTGACGCGGTGGACTGAGCCACGCAAGCGTGTGCTGGCACTGATCTGGCGCCACGCGGCTGCCACACCAAAGATCGAGGTCGACGCCATACCGAGCCGGACGACAACGGCGGCGGTGGCGCTCGGGACCCGATGGTCGCTGGCGAACGGCGGCGACTCGCCGGTGGTGGAGGGTACCAGATTGTTCCCCGTGCTATTGCGCATTCAGGGGTGCCCTTACCAGTAGCTGGCAACGACGGTGGCGACCGACGGCGAGGAAGAAGCGGTGGCGAAGGCTCGGGTCTTGTCGGACGGGTGCTCCGGCGATGCTCCGGCGACGAGGAGGGGCGCACGAGGTAGCCTGGGACTTGCTGATCACGGTGGTGCAGTCGGTGGAGCAAGGGCGACAACGACGGCGGCGCAATTCACCGGAGAAGAAGCTCGGCCGAAAACCCTAAATCTTGGATTGCGGCGGCGCTAGAGCGATCGGTGCGACGAGAGTGGCGGCTTTGGGTTGCGGAGGTCTGGGCGGTGCTAAGGGGGGTATTTATAGGACCGGGGGACGCCGAGATTGGAAATCCCCAAATCGAGTCTGAAACGGCCGGGTTTTGAAATCCTTGATTCTCGGAGATTGAGAGGGATTCGGGGTTTGATTCGGTTTGAAAAAGATAAGGAATAAATAGAGATACGATTTGGTGGGGTCGGCGCGAAGAATCAGCAACCGAATCGGTTTTGTCGGACGAAGCTTCGATCTCCAGCAATGGCGGGCGAAGGCGCGGGCGCGAGGAAGAAGAAGACTCCGCGGAGACGACGACTCGGTGGTGGTCCCACCTGGCAGCGGCAGCGAGGCGCGGGCGAGCGAGCGAGCGAGATCAGCGGGCGAGGCCACGCGGCAGCAATCCAACGGAGGAAGGCGGGGTTGAGCGCGTGCGTCTGATCGAAAACGAGGGGCACGCATCACACATCCAACGGTCGAGGGCGCGAGCGAGCGGGAGATGGGTTGGCGCGCGGCTGGAATAGTGTTGGGCTTTGGCCCAATACTGTTCCGAGGAATTTAAATAGATTTTTCTTTTTAATAAATCCAGAAAATGCAAATAGCAATTAGAAAATAGCAAATGACCTTGGAAAAATTCTAGAAAATTCTATAAAATATGTCCAAGCAAATAGAATCTAAATAAAATAGTTTTGACAATTGTTGATGTTGGGATTAAGCACATTAAATCAGTTTGTCCTTAAAGTCCATATTAAGCTTTTAAATTAATATTCAAATAAATCCAAATGGTAAATTTTCTCACTACCACTATTTAAAGGATTTTTAAAGCTCTGAAAATTAGGATGTTACATACTTGGATCTCCCCTTCACCTTCTTCTTGAGTTTTCCTTTGCTGTTTGTGGAGCTTTCAGCCCTCTTGGATTTATTTTCTATGGCATCCTCGAGGCCTGGCTGAGGAGGGGTGGTCCCCTTGTCCACCATTCGGTTCCACTCCCCTGTCTCATTGGCATCGTAGCACTGATCAGCCATGTCGAAGAGTTCTGATATAAACCTAGGCGGGTTGATGTTGAGGTCTTTTATGAACCTTCAATATCCCACTGCTTGTTTAAAAGCTCGAATCACAGAACTATCATAAACATTTGGGATAGTATTACAGACTTCTATGAAACGCTTTACAAACTGTCGTAAATTTTTTTTGAGGGTTTGGTGAAGCCGATGCAAATCATCCTCCTTCCTCAGTTTTGCATAACATCTTTTGAAGTTATTTTTGCAATGCATTACAAAGCACCTCCCAGTTATATATAGATCCCTCAGCAACTTGAATGTTGGTAGTGTAGTCTTGTAGGAACTCTGACAGGTTTTGTGTTCTCTCAAAATTTGCTATACTTCCTAGCTTGAACTTCTCTGGACAGGTAACATCTCTTAGTCCGAGACAGAAAATCTTGCAACCTGCATAATGTCTAAGACATTGTCGTACATTCTGACAATTATTATGACCAGCAGGAGATCTGGGACGTCTATCACGTCCCGAAAAACGAGTCTTGTGCTCACCTTGGCCTTGAATGTAACGACCAGAAGCACCGTAATTTTGGCTTTGCCTTCGGCTTCCAATCGAGGACCCTTCTAAGTAAGAGTTCGTTTGGGAAAAAAAAAGTATGCGATCCAGTGGAAATATTCTTAGCGCCATCCTGTAGCTCTTGTGCGATAGCACGCATCACTTGCAGTCCTTGCTCCGGAGTTAATCCTTCCGGAGGGTGTGCGATGACGCTAGCTAAGTAGTGAACGCGCTCCGCAGGGGAATCCTCCTGCGTGGGGGCTGGCAAGGTGTTTGGATCCCTTACCATCGTTGCTCGCGGCGGTGGCATATGCATTGCCTGTCGTGGTGCCCTCACTGAGGAGCCAGGGGCGTCTCAGTAGTAATGGTCGCGAACTTGCGAAATGTGCGCTTGTGTGGTGGCACGTATCTCAGCTTGTCGGGCCTCCTCCTCTCGTTGAAGGTGTTCCCACTCTTCTTGTTATTGGCGTTGCCCTGATGCTTCGGGGTCATCGCCGATATTGGGTTGATTGTCACCGACGACAGCAACCTGACGACCGCAGGAACAGGCAGAAGGGGTGAACATGTTTTCATCCTCTGAGGAAGAGGACGAGTTGTATTGTAGGGTGAATAGAATATTCTCCCTAGATGTTCTCTCCAGGCCTTTAGCGTGGAGGCCGCCAACGAGATCATCATGATACATTGGGCTCCAGGAACCTTCCGAATCTCTTGCTCTAAGGGAGACATGCTCGGGATAGTACTCGTCCATGGTGACGCTTGTGGACGAAGGCACGGCCGATGTAGAGCCAGCGGGTGCGGACTCGGTGAGTGACGATGCCTCAGTAATGGCCCCAGAGGAACCATGGGTGTTGTCAGATACGAGGACAAAGTTTTCCTCTACGTGACCATTGTAGTCGAAAATGTCTAGGTTGCTTTCTTCTCTCCACGCTGACAAGTTTTGATTCATGAATAAAGCACGGGACACACTACCAGAACTGAGTCGGTGAAGATGATGACGGTGATCCCCTCGGACGACGCCAGCTGTCAACGTCTGGGACTCTCGTCATAGAACAGACAAATAAAATTATAAAAAGGAAATGGAGATTGCTATCTATTCGTCAAAGGACTCAAAACAATAATGTATATTGCGAAGGGTATGCTCTGATTATAGGGAGAATGATTGTGAATAAACGTAGATTATGGTCTGGATGGGGATCTGGATTACAAAGGTACATAGGTTAGGTTCTTATAGTATACAAAACATCAGCAGTTTGTTGCAGTGGCGCCTCTTTGTGCCAATGGTTGCGTTTCTTTAAGTTAATCGTTGTGTCCATTCATGATGACCGTTACATCTTTGAATATGACCGCCAATATCTTCTGTCCACGTGTAGTTATCATTAACCACATGTGGGTAACCGCTTTCGTGGGCCTCCTCTGCGGGGGAGAGGTCCTGGAGTGGTGTCGGAGTGGTCCGAAGAGACCTATAGAGGAGGTCGAATAGGTCATCCAGAAGAGGTTTTGAGAATGGTCAAAGAAAGGACTTTTAGGCCCACCTTCTGACCGCTTAGTTGATCTTGTATCCAGAAAGCTAATTTGGGTCCAGTTGAAAAAATTGGCTTATTTATAAATAAATAAATAAAGATATACTCAGATAATTGACTGGTCAATAATCCTCGTCAGTCCCTATAAAGGCGCTACAACTATAGGAGCTTTATGGTTTTTTTTTCCTTTGTTGGTAGCTTCGGTGTACAGTAAACTTATTTGAACGGTCTCTATGTCACTCTCCTTTGGTCTATTGCGGAGTCTCGACCTCCCCGTTCATCCTTCGCTGAAGACCCCTTTCGGGCCAAGGTCCATTTCAGATGAAGGTCGAGACGGTGGATCGATTAGTCAAGACATCGAAGTGACATCCTTCCCTCTCCACGTGCGCCCAAGGGACTAATTTATTTTGCTCTTTGCCGAGTTTTTGGGGTGGTGGGCCGTCCATGCAACAATACTCGATCTTGCATATTTCTTGCGAGTACAGTACATCATGTGAGCGACAGATAGGGGCATGGCATCGATCGCCATGGATTGTTTTGACGGATGATAGATCTGTTCCCTGCTCAATGCATGAATGATTTATTCTGGATGTACTGGACCGGTACTGATCAGGATCTGCATCAGTATGTGCCAATAATTAGTGATCGATGGCTGATGACGAGCCCGTGACCTGCCAGCTCTGTCTGTATCTTTTGTTCTGTTGCTACGCACTGCCTGATCCGTGACTTGTGCGCCCTGTTATGTCTCGGGCTCTGTCTGGCACTGTGCGTGTGCCTGATCAACCGTGGTGCCGATTGCAACATCTCAAATTTTGATTTTTTTTTTTAAAAAAAAATTATTTATTTTAAAAGATTTAGTTTTTAAATTAGAGTTCCTGCTATTTCAAAGAGTTTTTTTAAGCTTTTAAAATAAAATGAATCATTTGCAATTTATTGGATTAATTTAAAGTTTAATTTGAATTTTCTAAAAATTAAAATTATTTTATATGATATAAATAAACTTCAAATAAATTCAAAATTATTTGATTTGATTTTTTTAGGTTCCAAGAATTTTTGTGAAATTTTCCTAAATTTATTTTATTTTTTAGATTTTCTTTTCTTTTGTTACTTTCTCTCTTCTAGTTAGCTGCTTCTTCCTCACGTGAAATTTTCTCTCTGTTGTTCGTTTCTTCCTGTGAGCAGCAATGCTCCATGGCTGCCGCCACCTTCGGCCGTTGGCGCCGCCCACACCGCCGGCCACCGCCACCACCACGCCGCCCCTCCCTTTGCTCTTGCGCAGCCCACTGTCGTGCAGCCCGAGCTCCATGGTTATCAATGGCCGACCACCACCATTTCTCCTCGTTCTCCCTACTCAAACATCCAAAATCAATTACGTTTTAAGCGAAATGATCGCGTCTTTATCCCCCACATCATACAACCATCAATTTTACGTTTCCACCATCATTTGCATTCAATTTGGCCGTTTCTTCCCGTTCTTCTTTTGCAAACCAAAAATTAAAGCATTATTCCCCAAACGTTTCCCGTCGACTCAAGCGTCCCCTTCGCATTATAAAGAGAGCATCACGTGTTCCCGTCTCTCCTCTTCTATTCGCCTCAAACCTTACCCCCTAACTATCTTTCCTTTCCCCAAACAAGCGACGCCACCTGGTGTCTCCCTGAAGTCCAGTGACGTCGCCTTTGCATTGTTCTTCCTATCCGCCGACTAAGGTGATCGCGCCATAACGTGTTCCTGGTACCACTCTTCCAATCCCCCACCTCATTTCATCTTCTTCGTCACCGAGAAGCCCCGCCACCGCAAGCTCTTCGTCGTCGTCAATGGCCACCATGGCTGCACCTCCTCGGTCACTCCCGAGCCGAACCGACCAGACCATCGCGATCCCCATGCCATGCTCATGCTCGTGCTCACCTTTCCTCGCCCGCGCCATGCGTTGTGCTTCCCTGTTCGGCATGAATAGCATTACCAGTAACAGTAGTCAGCTAGTTCAGTTTCTAGTCACTAAGCTTTGTATGTATCCATTTTTGTGAGAATTGATTTTTCAGAAGTTCGTTCTCTCTCATGCGAACTCCAAATCCATCGAATCTTTCTCCTAAATTCATCTAAATTTGTTCTCTACTTCCAGTATTTATTTTTTATTTTTTAGTTTTTATCTATTTCTGTTATTTATTTGGTCTGTTTCACGCGTGCAGAGCGTGACGTCGCCGACGCGAGTTTGGATCAACAGGAAGCACTTACCACCAACATCACCAAAGGCGAGTCTCTTTTGACTATTTTGAACCTATGATTTGTAAATTATGTTTTCTGTTTTAAATTATTATGCAATGCTATTTTATTTAAAATGATAAGTTTAAACTATAGGTTGCTAGTTAAAAACCTAAAATTTATTATTGCCTTCCTTGATATTTGATATCCTGCACCTTTGCAACCATAGCGTAGAAATTTCGCAGTATTGAATACAATTTTGCAGAATAGTTTGATACAATAGAATTGCTTAGACATGTTGTTTGGTTTTGTTTAACCTTTAGGGGAAGAAAAACCTTTATTATTTGTATGCTTTGAATTTGAAAAATACTAAACATTTGAAAAGTAATTTTAGTATTTGAAAAGTAAAATAAAATGATGAAAATATGTTTTAGACTTAGGTGGATAGTAAGATCAGGGGAGTGCAGCTAGAGCATGAGATCTTGTATTGTGCTAAGTTCTGCCCGTCATATTAAGGACTGACGCTTGTGATTATCCAAACTGAGCAATACCGTGCAACCACATCTCCCAAATGTGAAGGATATGGCTTAATAATTTACTATATTCTAGCAATGCGTCCGTAGGTTGTAGATGGTAGGAGTTACCCAGGTAGTGCAGACGATGGTAATTGACGTCCATGTCTGTCAGGGCTTGCGCCGGGCGTTGGTAAATGACGTCCAAGTCCAGGCAGGTTATCCCCCACATTGGTGAGCTTCGGGTCGATGGTAAATGACGTCTATAACTTGGGGTTAAGCACATCGAGCGGGCTAATATTAGAATAAAGTATTGTAAAAGCCTTGAGATGATCGTTCAGTCGCATACATTTAGAAGTGTGTCAGACGGACATTATAAACTGATTATCTCATGTCGGTCAAGCTGCACAACCTCTGAAGAGTGTAAAACTATTCGAATAGCCGTGCCAACGGTCAAGGGCGTGCAAAGTGCGTTTTCACATGGTAGATTTTGGTTTTGATTTCAAAAGAGTAAATTTTGAGAGCCGCGAGTAGTTGGGACTCTGGGGTATTTTTCTGGCAGCTAGAGCCCGATCTTTGAACCTTGGCGGTTAGAGCCTTGATGCTAGTGGTTGGTAGCTAGAACCTCCACTAGTGATTCAGTTAATTTATTTGTTGAAACTACGTTTGTCAAATGTGATTTATGACTATTGTTTAAACTTAAAATATTATTTTGTGCAAAAGAACCATATATGCTAAATTGTTAAAGCTATGTATATGCATATTTCCCAAGACTCGCGGAGTACTTTATGTACTCAAATGCTATACTCAAAATAAATCTCAGAAGCCTTCGATGATGCCGAAGATGACTACGACTACTTCGCCTGTGGCTTTGATGGAGGACACCCAGAGTACTATGTTGCGCTCCCCAGTCGAAGCCGATGGGTAATTTGATGGGTCACCACTCGAAGTTTTATCATTTGTTATTTCCGCTGCTGTAAGACTCAAGATCTTTTGATCTCTTTTGTAATAAATGGTCATAAGGCCGGTACTCATTTGTTTATTAATGTTATTTCGTGATTCGATTTGTTATCAATGATGTCTTCACTGTGTACAATAGCTACTGATCATAAAATTAATGCAAAAATACATAAAGAATTCGAATTCAGAAATCCAGTCCAGGTACCCATCCTAGCAAAACACGTTTGATCGGGTCGTGGTGGTCTAACCTGTACATAGTATCGGACCGGGAAAACAGGACTCGAGCCGAACTGAACGGCACGGTCTATTTGGACAGTACTACACAGTGCTACTAATTCTCGGAAAGAAAGAATGAAGAACTAGCTGCTACACGAGTCGATTGATCGTCATCCAATAGCACTAGCAGATATATATCTTGCAAAAAGAATGTGTGTATGTGTGCTACGAAACAGAGAAATGGTAGGCTCAATTCGGGGCTACGATGCATGTATATGTACAGGGGGTCAGCGTGGAATTGGTTTCCGGCCGGACCGACGCATGCTCCGTCAAATCCGGCGCTGCACCGCGGCTCTCGGGGGGTGCCCTGGCCGCAGCCTCCGGTGGTAGTGGCGGAGCCTCCACGGCTCGAGTGCCCACGGTGACGTTAATGCCCTGCTCTACGTCGGTTCCTTCACCGCTGCCGCCGCCGCAGGAACAGGAGGGAGTCGCCGGCCCTGGCCTCCCGAAACTCCAAAGCCTCCTCAGCGACCTCCGCCGCGCCGAGCCCGGCGACTTCGCCGCGACGTCTCGCGGGGTTACCAACGCCGATGACTCAGGGATATCGATCACCATCACGGCCGTGGCGGCGGCGGAGGCGCTCGGGTCATGACTGTCTGCAGTCACGGTCACTGCGGTGAGCGCGCCCTGGTCGGATACGCCGAGAAGGAAACTCGCTGGCAGGTTCGCGGCGTAGTTCGCCGGTTCCAGCGGGACGGGAGGAAGAGCAGCCAACAGGCGCGCCGGCGACACGTCGGGCTTGCCGACGGTGAGCCGGCAGAGCGGGCAGGTGGAGTGGGAGGCGAGCCACAGGTCGATGCACCCGGCGTGGAAGCCGTGGCCGCACCGGGGCAGGAACCTGGCCTCCTCGCCGTCCTCGAGCTCGGCGAGGCACACCGCGCACTCCACCCCCTCCTCCGTTGAGTCCTTCGCCGCGCGGTACACCGTGACCGGCAGCGACCGCAGCACCTCCGGGTCGACGCCCCGGCCCTGGGCGTTACGAATTACCGCCGTGCCGCTCGGCGACGACGTCCGGCCGCGGTGGTTGAAGTAGTACTGGAGGAGGACGAGCGCGAGGGCGAACAGCACGAAGATCAGGAGGATGCCGGCCACGGTGAGGACGCCGCCAACGGTCATGGCTGGCGCGGTCACCGGCACCGCCGGCGCTACGGCCCTGCCCGGCGACGACTCCATGGCGGCGGCGCCTTGGTCGGAATCTTGTACCACGCGGTCAGTCGGTCGTCTTTGGTGTGGCATGCAAGCGTGAAGCGTGAAGCTCGAGCACTGTGAGAGCTCATATATGTACGCGCGCGGAGACTCTGGAATTCTCTAGCTTGATGTAACAAGCACGTAGACGACGGAGAGGAGAAGGAGCCGAGAAGGAGGCGCGCTCTCGAGGGCCAAGTTTTTCGCTCTTGGCAGCTCGCCGCCCGGTCAATGGCGGTCAACCCTGTCCACCGGTCCGAGTGAGCATGATTTCCGCGAACGTGTAGGAATTAAACTGTTTCCTACGAAATCTTCGTGAAATTATAAGTCTCCGGCATCAGAGGTAAATAAATAAAATGTTTCGACCCCAAGTAAAGAATAACCTGAACTTTAGATGCCTCATTTAACACCAACTAATTATGAACTAAATCAAGCGAGCCGCCGGTAACACCGCAAGTAAGGAGGGAGTGCTTACCCAATTCAAATTTCTGAATCGTCCCCTTGGTTTAAGACGGCGACACATATGCACAGATTAAGAATCGAAACCAGCACGAGTATCATGCTTGAGATGCGGCAAAACCATGGAGAGATCAGAGAGAGATGCGATCGATGGGGACAGACAGCGGGTTGCATTCGACTAGTTTCAAGGCACGGCTTACTCTTCCGAGTTCCAACCCGGCCGGGCGCTGCTCTGGTTGCCATGCATGGATGGATCCAAAGACAGATTTTGCCTCCAGGAGCAGTGACTATAAAGTCTTAGTCCGGTGATCTTAGACCAGTGTGATTGAAGTTTTAGATTAAAGTGGTCGAAGTTTTAGACCAGAGTGATCGTAATAATGTAGACGAATGCATAAACCAGTGTGGTCGAAACCTTAGAATAGTATGGTCGAAGACTTAGACTAGTGTGATCGAAATAATATGGTCGAAGTCATAGACCATTGTGGTCGAAGGTATATATCAATATGGTCGAAAATTAGTGATTAGATCCTTCGACCAGTGTGGTCGTAATACATTGGTCGAAGCTGTAGATCAGTGTACAATCAAGATCACTAAACATTGTTTAATGATCATTAGTTGGTTTTGAATTAATAGTTACCAGTGGTTTAAGTATGCAGTTACAAGAAAGTAATTATTTCAACCTTAAAATGATCTGGAAACGTCCAAACCAAAAGATCGATTCATTCCATTTTTTCCATCTTCCTCTCTGATCAACTGTGCTGATGAATTGAGCTGTCGAACCAAGCCATCTCTTCTCTTCGGCGTGCACCGGGAAGGAGGGTGAACTGATATCTTTGAACCATTGTTGCAGAGTTCACCTGCACGGAGTGGCAATAAGGTTTTTGGGTAGCGCATCCGCGCGACCGCTCTTTACAATGCATCCTATTACCACTAGCTTTACTGTGACATCTACGATCTGCATTGCTTTGACCACCGCTTCGAGCCTGCGCAGCATCATCTACGATCTGCACTACTTCGACCACTGCTTTGAGTCTGCGCTACTTCCTGTTCATCATCACACCCGACTGTAAGTTGATCCTACGACCAATTTTTCCTACTGTAATCATTCTATTGAATATGTTTAGAAATGCAATGAGTTGTCTGCTGTTAGTATCATTTTATGCATCTCTAGTTATTTGTAATCTTTGCCACATAATTAAATCTAGAATTAAACTATTATCCACATTTCTAACAATTCAGAAACCTTATTGTGGACATTTTTGTGATTCAACAATGGCTGGTGCTTTTGATGTAATAAAATCTGAGAGGTTTTCAGTTAGAACTTTCGTAGATGGCAGACAATGGTCAAGTTTTAGGTCATATCTTTTGGGTTGTGGTGGGTGATCCGACCACAATATCCATTTACGATGCATACTGACCATACTGGCCGACCAGCTTTATGATGTGTACATGGATTTTAAGTCTGCCACGGAGTTGTGGGATGCACTCGAGCACAAATATGTCGAAGATGAGGCTGGTCGTTGACTCTATATGTGCAAGCAGTTTTTCGACTACAACATGGAAGACGCTAAGTCGATAGTTACGCAGGCTCATGAGCTACAGTTACTGGTCTTGCACATCTGGGTTGTGTTTTGCCTCCTAAGTTTGTGGTTGCGGGCATTGTTGCTAAACTTCCCACATCATTGCGGGATTTTGTCACTAGCTTAAAGCACAAGAGGGAAGAGATATCTATTGAGGATATCATTGATGCCCTTGATGTGGAAGAAAAGGCAAGAGTAAAAGATGCACCAAGCACCTTGTTGGGACACCTAGTATGCAAACCGGGACCCCCTGTGTATTCTGAACTAGTCTCATGATCAGTAGCTAGTCCACACAGTTGCAACATATATGAAATCATATCCATACAACAAAACAACTAAAGGAGTAGACAAGAAAATAATACTTAACAGCAAAATGACCTTATGGTTAAGGTTTTACAGAGCTAGACACGCAGGGCTAGAGTCACTACTAGGTCCACGACCAGGTCTACAACCAGATAAACTTGTTTGCGTGGAAGTCATTCGACATGCCCACAGGCAAACGAGTGGAGGACGCGACCTAGTTCGCGTGGTCTTCAAAGTAATCCTCTTCGTAGAACTCGGTGCTCCCCGGGTCTTCTTCGACGACTGATCAACAAAGGGTGCAAAATCGTTAGTACATATAGTACTCAGCAAGTTGTAGGGAACAATATGCAGATAGCATTCATGCAAGGCTTTACAAAGATAGCTTTATGTTTAGTTTGCAGAAAGCAGTATTGACTGTAAATACAGTAAGTAGATTGAAAGCACGGTTTAAAAGATTAATACATAAGTAAACACATTTTTTTTAAATAACTTGTGAACACCCTGTTCACTTCCCAAACCACTTGAACCATCCACGACAATATTTTTTAGAAAATCTACTACTCGTGTGAAATCACCAAGCATTGTGATTAACTAGGGACATGGCTATTCGAATAGTTTTACACTATGCAGAGGTTGTACAGTTTGACCCACAAGAGATAATCATCTTATACTGTCCGCCCACACACTTCTGAAGTGTGAGACTAAGAGATTATCACAAGTCCTTTACAAAGCTCCGTTTTGACTTGGTTATGCCTGCTAAGGTTTCACCCTTTTGGACACCCTCTTGTGCCATGTAAATCCATCTGTAAACTCGGAGATCACACCACCACGGCAGAACCAAACCAAAACATTGCTAATTATTCAGTCAGGTCAACCCCATCCTAGACATGTGGTTGCATTGTATGACCCAGATCAATGACGCACAAAGTTAAGTCTTTAGTGGTTACTCAGGCGAAACATCTTCATCCCAGTGTGCTTACAGCACCCCCATTACTGCACGATAATTCACCTGAGTATGAAATTATTTTTTGTTCAACCCGACCAAATGGCAACCCTTGCCATGACACAACAAATTTTACCGACAGTGGCTGTGCCACAATTCCATATATCATTAAGTCAAATTTATCATCATTGAATTATGTAATCGTGAGACCATCGTATAACTAAAGTATTACTAAGCATAATACGCACCCAAGTTGGTATTACAATGATATCCAATTAAAATTACTCAACCTATGGTGTCTAAGGATACATGTCAACATACCGATCACAATTGTTCAAGGAGTCATACTGTCGAGTGTGTATTTAACCACTCCCAAAATCATTTTTATACAACTAGCCATGCATGTTTATAATAAAAAATATATAATTTTATAAATTGGGTATGACATGATCAAAGGTCTACGACTTGCCATCGTTGAATAGTTGGGATGCTTCGGTCATGGTCGTCGAGTCCAAGAACTCTTCGGAAATGCTAAAATTTATACGTGCGAAAAGTGCTGAATAAATAAAACAACTCTAAACAAAATCCAAAAAGAACCAATATAGAATCAAAAGAAAGGTACTGAATTTAGATGGATTTATAAATTAAATCACTCGATTCGGAGCTCGAACGAAGGAGAACTAGCTCTCGGAAGGACGTTCAATTGGTCGGAATACTTCGACTACCTGGTCGAAGGAGGTTCGACTACAGGACGTGGTCGAAAGAAGGGATTCGACTACTCAACGTAGTCGAAGGAAGGCCTCGACTGCTCGACGCGGTCGAAAGAATACGAGAGAGAATATGGCACAGGGAGGGGCTCACCAAGACCGCGAGAGAGGCTGGAGGAGGTTAAACGACGGTGGGGAAGCTCACGGTCAGAGGCGAAGAAGGACATCGCGGGCTCTCCAGGGAACTCTTGTAACACCCCAGCCCAACCGGAGCAAGGAATGCTACCACACAAACATTTTTATAACTAAATTAACCCATTTTGCTAATAGTTCGGCAGAACTTCCTTTGAATAACTAACCATACCGGGGGCTTGCACAGCTAACAATAGGAAGAAACAATTATCCAAAAAAATATGTTCTTTATCAACTTGGAAAGAGTACTGAAATGCCCACAAGTTTTGTGTTGGGTGACCTTCCTGATTCGGTCTCAAAATATTTTTTTACTGGCCAGACAATCAAACTGCTCATTCTCGTCAGCTCTCTTGGACAGTAGCAGTAAAACTACCATAAATCCTAAACCGTAAGTCCAAATCAGGTGATCTCAGTGCCAAAAGAAAGATCAGGATGAGCCCTACAACTTACTAAGAGATGGCCAGATCATAAAACACACGCAACCTACCCAAAACTGACGAGCAACGTCGTTGACTCAAACTGATCTATTACTGATAGCATCAAATTGAATCGAATAATCTACCGAACTATCGGGGATCGAGGTTACCCTTGATGAATCGCTAGAGAATGATGCCTCGCTGCGTGCGGATGCCCTTCTCCTCTCCTCTTTCTTCCTCCCCTTTCTTCCTCTTCTTTTCTTCTTCCTCCTTCCTCTCCTTCCTTTCTCCTCTTCTCTCATCTTGGTAGAGCAACATGGGGTTGCTACAGTCCCATGAATAGTGATGGTGCACTGTATCTACAGTGATTTTAGAGTTTTCCCCTCCTTTTATACGTGGCCGGCCCCTCACGGGCCTCTTGGGCCAAGGCATGAGGCCCAGGTTGCCGAAAAACTACAAAATCCCTATTTTTTATGTCTAATTTCTCTTTTGAGTGCTTTCTTTCTTATAATAAATCGGAGTATTACAACTCTTCGACGGCGAGGAGGTTGAAGAATGCACGGTCTCTAGTGAACTCTTTGGAGGCGAGGAGGTTGCAGACGACACGGGCTCCAGTCGGCAGCGGTGAAACTCGAAACACAGCGAAACGAGGGAGAGAGAGATGGGGGAGAGAGTTGAGAGGAAAGCAATAGGAGGGCGAGGGCTCCCTGTTGCTCTATTTATAGAGGAAGGAGGAGGACCGGGCGACAAGATGGGGTGGCGGGATTCACAGCGCCGCAGTAGAGATGACGACAATTAATGCGCACGTCGCTGAGGGGACAACGGGATTTAATGCGCACGTTGCTGCGGAAACAACGATATTTAATACGCACGTTGTTGAGGAATCAACGACATTTAATGCACACAACGCTGAGGAAAAGGAGGGAGGAAAGAGAAGGTGAGCAGGGGGTGACATGTAGGGCTGGTCAAAACCGAGAGGCTAATCGAAACCGATAGGGTGATCGAAACCGAGAGGATGGTTGAAACCAAGAGGATCGTCGAAACCAGGAGGATGGTCAAAATCAAGAGGATGGTTGAAACCAAGAGGTTGGTCGAGGCAACAAGGCTGGTTCATGTGATTTGGTCTTAAGAGCTTATCTTGTTTGAGATGGTAAAGTGATGTAGTAATCAAAGAAAATAACCTTCTTTGTTAATGGAAGTAGTGAAGTAGAAGTATTTGAGATTAAAGTTAAGTTGTAGTTTTTTTTAGTGTGCCTAAACCTTCTGGTTTTGCCCTATAAGAGTTTTCTGGTTTTCAAAGGCAATACCTTCTTCTCATTTGGGGTTTGATATTCTCTTCGTGCGGGACTTGTTCCCTCAGCTATGCACTCCCCTTGTGTTTTCTGAGTTCATTGCCTAATTTACTATTTTCATTGGTTCTGTGTTTACTGCGAGTGGTAAATATTTTTCTAGGTGGTGAAAATATTTTTTAGGTGGCTTTTCTTTTGAGAAAGAATCAACCAATTCGTTTCAGAGGGATCTTTCAAAGTGTTTATTAACTATTGTTTTGAGACCTTCGGTTGCAAGTTATTTGAGGAGCATTGGAGAATGAATGAATTTTGTGATATAACTCTTGGATAAAATTTTATTTAAGCAGAATGTTTGTCTTTGAGGCTAAACTGGTTGCATTGTGTAACTAGTAGAACTTATATTGAATTGTAATTCAAGAATCTTAGTTCATGTTGGGATGTTGGAACTATCAAAAAGGCGTGGGAATCTTGATCAATCTTCTAGAGTATCACGATTGAGTAATTCACATGGTTGTGTAGGTGAAATATGACGGTGTAGTGTAATGAGAGTAAGATTAGCAAAGTAATCTAATCGTTAAAACAAATAATGAGATAGCCAAGATCGTTGGATTATTGTCAGGTATGACTTGGCCTTAGTGAGTAAACCTGAGAATTAGAATTTTTCTAAAGGTAATTTAGTTGGGAAAATGTTTCCATGTTGATGTTAATGATTGAGTATGTTTGGATTGTGGGAAGATTTAATCTGGGGCTTTCCCTATCTTCTATATGAGAAGTTCGATGTAAGGGTCTGGAAGGTTAAATTTGGACTTTGTATTTTTATGCTAGAACTTTGGTCGTCCAATGATTGTGTGTAGAGAAAGTAGAATAGGGATGGATTCCGAATAGTGGGATGATCATTGATATAACCCTTTTGATGTAGTACACGAGTGTGTGTGCTGAGAATTCCGGGTTGTTTATTCTTAAAAGATTGAGTTGATGTGATTCCGTATGAGATCTAATTTGAGATGCATTGAGAGTCATTTGTCAAATTAATTCCGTCGGTAGAGGAGTTGTCTAGAGTATGTTTTGTGGGGTCAATAGGGCCTCTCTACAAAGGTGTGAATAATGTATTTCAGTTTGAGCATAGTGTTGAGGATGCCAATTTAAGAGATATGAGTTAGTGTGATATGCGATGAATTGGAATTTAAAAAAAATGAGAGAAAATTTATTCCTAAAGGAGAAATTGAGAAAAAGATGTTTCCTCGGGTAGTAAAATGATCTCTTGATTCTTGTTTGAGCTATGTGTTTACGACGGATGTCTTTCGTAAATTGAGTTTGGCTTTATGTGGAGCGTGTGGTCCTTTCCTGTTCAGGAAAATAAAGAAAGTGTTTGATTTGGTCATTCGAGTGGTTTCTCCTTTGACGAACGTAGTGTTTATTTGCAACCAGACTAGTAGGAAGGTGGAAAACTTTTGTGACGAATATTCGATTCTAGTTTTGACTCTTTTGGTACTGAGTCGGCAACACGTGGTTGCGATGAGAGTCCTTAATTTTCAGTTGGGCTATGTCGGTAAAAGAGTTTGTTTAAAGCGAGTTCTGTTGTGTGTTCCTGGTTAAAGGAGGTGCTCCTTGTTAAGATGAAGAGATCGATTGAGAATTTCGAACAAGTGTCCCGTGTGTTATGTGCATGTTATGTTTTTTTGGGTACCAAATGAGAGTTGGCCCAAGGTACATTGGGTTGTTTTCGACAGTTGCGGGAATTAGGAAGTTAGCGTATCGCTAGGACCGTCTCGGGTCCATACACAGGGTACGCAACGTCTTGTATGTTTCGATGCTGAGTGAGTACTTTAGAAATTCAGAGTTTGAGGATTTGGCAGAGTCGATGACTGACGGGTAAGACCTTACCTTTGAGTCTCGATTGGTACATGTACCTAGAGATTCGGAGAGGGTGATGAAGCATAAAGCATTGTAGTGTGTCAGTGATTTATGGTCGCATCAGTCTGGGCGAGAAGCGACCTAGGAGTTGGAGTCTCACATGCGCGAGTACTACCTGGGGTGGTTCACGTCGGGTATCTGTTAAAGTTAGTTGATTTCAGATTTGGTGTTCTTTCGAATAGATTGGCGAGAGTAGAATCCGTGCCGAATTCTTTTTAAGGGGGTAGAATGTAATACCCCGACTTTCATTCGATAGTGCAATAAAAATTGAGAGAGAATTAAGAGAAATAAAATAGAAATTCAGAAATTTGAGAGAGGAATGGGCCACCAGTCCAAAACCAAGTGGGGGAAAGGAACTTTTTTTGGCCCATGGCCCATGAGGGAGCCAGCCACCTAAACCCTAACCCCTCCCGCCCCCCTTGCGCCCCTCTCCTTCTCCCCATTCCAACCACCACGCCCAAGTCTCCTCTTCCTCCTTGCGCCTCCGCTCCTGCAGCCTTCCCTCCCAGCCGAAACACCAATGCATTGCTACAGTGGATGACTAGATAATTTAGGTTGCATCTTTTGTATGGGTATGTCTTGGTTTCAACAATAGAAGAGGAAGAGAAAGGAGATAATGGAAGAAGGAATAGAGGGAAAGAAGAGGGGGATTCTGCAGGAATTTCAATGTTCATCGTTGCGTCGTGGTGGTCTTCACGGGTGACCTCTCGGTTATTTGATGTTTGCGATTAATTCGTTTACATACGATTGTTTTAGGGCAGTAGATCGAGTTTTACTGTTGTTCGTGGTGCTGTAGTTTTGAAATTGGTAACTACGAAATTAGGATTTATCATCTCCTGAAGAATTGTAGGATTTGTCAGTAGCTTTCCATGGGATCTAAATTCGTATTATTTGGAGGTGTGGTTTTTGAGTTATGTTATTCGCAATGTTGCTGTCCAGAACCCATGTCAAGCTTTAGCACTTGTAGTAACTGATAGTTTAGAATTTGTTAATGGTCGAATCAAGGATGTCACGACTTTTCAAGAAAATTCTCATAGCTTTGCATAATATTAAACAACATAATTTTTTGATCAGCCAATTGAAAGTTATAACTATTTTATTACTGCTGTCCAGTTTGTCTGTCAGCTTCTAACAACGATTTTCATCTGGTTGTTAAAAATTAGTTAAAGGCATAATTAGGAGATCCCGCCGACTTAACTGTGAGGACCCCGGTTTATTAAGCTTGCAATGCTTAGTCACCAATTGACACTAGCATCGCAAACAAAATAACTCGTGTCTTCGAGATATGTATACTTCTGAAATGAAGTATACACACCCCTTTACAAAATTAATGCATCAATTCCATTCAAGACATAGAACCAAAACAACACATAACAAAACAAAAGACATATATAGTAGAGTTATTACAAAAGAGAGACCGACCGGCCAAAAGATATACAAATAACAAATTAGACAGTGGAAGCGAAATGCCATAAGATGGTGATAAACAAAAGAGCCAATTAGTGTGCCTTTACCCACAAGGCAACCAACCGACCGCCAAGCTAGTCGTCAAACCCGCAGCACATCTCACAAAAGTGAGGCCCATGGGCCTCACCTTTCTCCTCTACAACAAATAGTTAAGCAAAGCAAATGAGTACAAAAATTGTACTCCGCAAGACTTACGTGTAGAGTAACATGCCTATATAAGTAGCTACATGCAAGCTTATTTAAGTGGAGCAGGCTCTAGACTCATTTTTAGCAAAAAAAAAACAAGTTTTTATTTGCAATAATGTAATAGATTGAAAGCAATTTTACAATCTGATTTTATTTGATAAAAAAAGCGATATACAAGTAACAATAATAACAAGATATCCTGGAAGTAGCTAACCCAATAGCCACCACAACAATAGTATGAATTCCCCATTCATACCACCCATGTCAAGTTTTAAATCAAAGGTTGTAGTCTAATTCTTGCGGAAAATAACCAAGCTTGTCCATAACCTAGAACGAGGCTATTCGAATAGATTTAACTCTGCATGGGTGTACCAATGTACCCACACGCCAGACCGCCTTTTGCCACATGATTAAGCACACTGCCTTTGGTATGCTGGCATAGCTAAGTCCTACGAGACATTTCCAATATTATGTATTAACTACGAGTCGCCCATATGGGAGGAAACCCCATACGTTGATGCGGAGTCATCAAAGATGCTCCCTCCTTATAAAGGACGATGCTCCTTGCAGTGGGTAACCCCCACTACTGCTCACCCAAACACACAAGTTTTCTTTTTCAACACAACACACACAACCACCATGCGACCCGGAGCAAACACACGCCAAAATACTAAGTCAAGAGAGGTCTCATATCCCTCTCGTGTGGTTAGCACGCAAAGTTGCTTGGATCAATGGCGCAAGTAATTCAGTCCTTATTGGCTCGGACACCTTTCCATGTCACTCCAAACAATCACACCAACATACCATTATGCCTAAGTCTTAAAAAATTTTATTTTCAGTTTTAGATTTACAAATTAACAAAGCACAAGGTGCTGGACATAATAGAGTAATAATAAGATTTGTGTGATCAAGAAGTCGATGATCGCCCAATACTACAGATAGCTAAGCAATTCTAAGTATGACCTGAAAAGACAATAAAAGAGCATAAATAAATCACCGAGCTCTAATTCACCAGTGATATTAATAGCTTATGTTTTGTGGCAGGGGATAACAATTTAAGGGCAACCATGCAATAGGAATAGCTACCTCTAATCGGAAAAATTAATTTAACACAAAAGCATGCATACATACGATTTGTAAACAAAGTATTAGACTTGAAAGTAATGGGACATTTATGATCAAACTGCTTGCCTTTATTTGTTGGAAGTCTGGACATTCACACGACTCCTCAATTGCACTCCGAATCATCGACATCTAACGGTAAGAACTGACAAAGTGAAAACACCGAATAAACACCAAGAATTCCAAGAGTCTCAAAAAAATTAAGAATTAATACAGAAGATAGACAATGGTTTTAGATGTATTTAGGTGCTAATTTTTAGTTCAATTGGAGTTCACTTCAATTAATTAGGGATTTGTGAAGTTTTAATAAACTTAACAGGACATCTAGTACTCACAAGCACTCTCTCTAGGTATTCTATAAATACACCCACGATGATCATAAAGTCAAAATCAATTCCCTAATATTCTTGATTTAACTATATGAAAGTATAATCTGCTAGTTGAATATCTAATTGATGTTCTAATAACCTCAGGCTAATTACGTATTAACTAATTATCCTGATAAAAATGTATACACCATAACTTTACAGTATTGAATAGCTTACTACTAATGGTTGTTTACTGCTTCTTCATGAAGTTTACAATACTGTTTTCATGTTCATTTAATTGTTGAAAGCTACTAATTGTTGGTAAGCATTTTTAAGTACTAGACTCAGCTAACAAGAGGTTGGAAATTTTGAAAGTTTCAAAAACTAGCAAGCCCACTGACGCTCTAAAATGTATATTCAATACCTTCTCTACTCAAAAGCCTAAACAGGATTTGGTTGCTACTAATAGCTAATGGACCAACTGACTTCCCACAAATTTCACACTCAAAAATTTGTTAAACCCATAGTGGCCTAGCAGACATTCATCAAAATTTGGCAGCATTAACCAGTTGGTTTTACAAGAGGGCTCACTGCCAATTCAGTTCTTTCACCCTAATCCTCCTTCCCAACTCTGGTCATCAATTCACTCAAAAGACATTTACGGGGTTGACAACTAACCTTTCCACTAAATCAACCATTCACATTTGTTCTCAGATTAGGTTACTACTGATACATAAGTGTTCAATGATTAATGATTCCAAACCTTTCTAACAACTAGGGTCCTCAGCCTGTGGTAAATTTTGTTAGCTTCAGGTTGTCCTCTCTGACAAGAATATCTACCAGAACTAAATGCTACAATTTAATTGGACAAAACTGATTTTATTAAGACTCCTAATATAGGAACCTACAACAGCAAGTTGCACTGGATTACATAACTAAACTCGCTTATAAGTTAAAAGTTCAACTTTTTGCCATCTCACTAAAAGACTCAACTGACAAACAACTTCTAATAGCAAAAGTATTCATCTGCTCCACAGAGAGCTAAATTGACATGTCAAGTTTTCTTCTTCTCTGATCAAACATCCCTTAACAGGAACTAGCAAAAGCTGAGAACTCAATTCATTACAAAATCACAATACGATTTTGGTTGACTCACTAAGAGATTCTACAAACATGTATCAGTTCAATTTCTACAAGTTCAATTAGCAATTTGCATTAGGGCTTCTACAACAGAGAAAAGGGAAACTCAATACAAAGAACATGAATGCCGAACAGGGGAAAGGCCAGGACTGTCGGCGGCGGCTCAGGTCCTGGATCGTTGCCGATGGAAGAGTGGCGACGAGGTTGCAGTGCTGGCAAAAATGGGATCAGGGAGTGGAGGCGACCATGAGGGTGGTGGAGCTGGGGTTCGGCCGGCACTGTGGTGGCGCAACCAAGGCGAGCCGCGGTCGGACCTCGAGGATAAAAGAGGCGACGGCACTTGGATGCAATAGGGAGCGAAATTAGGGGAGCATGAGCACCAGTGGTGTACCTGGAGCACGATGGAGTGGTCGGCAATGGAGAGGAACCTCCGAGGTGGGCCGGCGACGACGAGCCAGCGGCGGCGCTGGTAGGTCACCGTGGTTGCGTTGCTGTGGAGCAAAAGAGCACAAGTGAATGTTCGTGAGAGGTAAAGGGAGACTAGAGGGTGCTCACATAGGGAAGAATTGAGCTTGTGCTCGCTGGAGGAGGCGCGGCGTCGACGGAGGTGGGTTCGGCCGGAACCAGGGAAGAAAGAGTGCGCGCGGTGCTCCGGTGGTGCGGTCTTCAAATCGACTCAGGGGAACTGCTCCTCCGGTGGAGGGCACTCCGAGGCGGGGTTGGGGATGGCCGGGGCCGACCGGATCTGGGAAGCCAAGGTGGCCGGCAGTGGGGTGGCAAGGGGAGAAGGAAGAGGAGGCGGCACCTGGGACACATCTGCGCCGGGAGGAAAGAGCCAGGAGGCCGGGCCAGGGAGCCGAGGGAGGAGCAGCGCAGGGGCCACGCTGGAGGCCGGAAGGTCGAGGGAGCGGCCGGATCCGGGGAGTGATCTAAGTGGGAGAGGCCGAGGGAGAGGGGGGCTTCGGGTGGAGGCGACGGGGCCGGTGCTGGGGCTGGAGGCTTGGGCGAGCTGGCGGCGGTGCTGGCTGTGGCCGAGGAAGATGGGGCGATGGGGGAGAAGAAGTGGGCGGCGCCATTCAGCAGGGAGGCGAGTCAGGCAGAGGCGAGTGGGGAGATGAAGGGGGAGCCGGGCGATGCACTCGGTGGTGGAAGAAATGGGCATGATGAGGGAGAAGCAGGGGGAAGGGAAAAAGAAGAAACCGGGGGCGGTGGTCAAATCCGGTGGCCGAAGCTGGAGGCGGCGTGGTGCTCATGCGTGCTCAGCTCAGAGCTCTCGCGCCGCGTGGCCATGCGCTCGGCAGCTGGAGGAGTGGAGCTGCTGCGTGGAGAAGAATGCCTGTCGGTGGGACTGGCAGGTCAGAGAAAGAGGGGTAAGGTGTCTCGGCAAGTGGGTTCGGTGGGAACATGGTCCGAACCAGAGGAATAGTAGTGAAGAAAAGATTTTCCAGATTTTGTAAAAATCGGCTGGGAGCATCGGGATTTAATAGGCATAGTTTATGAGTTCCTAAAACCCTGAAATTTTTATAGAAGATTATTGACACTACCTAGTTTATTTTGTAATTTTTATAGAGGCCGATCTGACCGATTTGCCACCGGTCAGACCGGTGACCCCTGGCAATCAGACCGCCAGGCTCCAGAGACCAAACACATTGGCTCCGCTCAAATGACAAAACACATTCGCCCATTTGAGTGCAACTTCAACAAGGTTTCAAGATGATATTCTCAACAGGTTACAGAACACATTTGCCAACCTTTAGAATACTCATCACAAGGAATAAGGTACATGGACTTACACCATTTGCAAAACACATTTGCAAACCTAAGTCACATGCTACAAGAAATCAAACATGAGCTTCAACTATTTGCAAAACACATTCGCAAATAAATAGCATCATGCCTAGATGAGTTAGAGCAACCACAATGAGCTATCAACACAAGACTAACTCATGCTACTAGTCAAGACCCTTCTTAATAGTACGACAATCCTATACAAGCAATCCGGTCTTCCAACCAAACACCAAGACCGGTAAAAGACTAGGAACACATCCTTAGCCCTACCTAGTCATACCTTTGCCTTGCATCTTCTTGAAGCTTGATCACGCACATCATCACTTCAAGTCCGGGTCATTAACTTGATAATCATCAACACATGATGATTCTTTGCTTGACCTCCATCAACACATGATGGGTCTTCTCTTGTCTTGACGATCAACTCATGATCATCTCTTCTTGATAAGCATCAACTTATGACGCATCCTTTACACCAAGCTCTTGACTTGATGATCAACTCATGATCATCCCAAGCCTTCATCATCCTAGAACATAACTTATTCATCTAACTCATGAAAAATGTTAGTTCCACAATATGATTACCATTAATTACCCCATCATACCATTAACACATAATGGTGGGACAAGATACTCAATCTTTCCATCATTGGTAATTAATGATAACACTTCAATTACACATAAAATGAATGTAGATAAATGTAACACAACGTGAGTATATATGAACTACACAAGTTACATATACTCACGACATGAGTATGTAAGAACTACACAAGTTCTATATACTCAAAACGGATATGTTTCAAAGTAAAGATCCCAAATATATGTGGTAAATGGAATATGGATCAATACACATGAAACCACAAAATATAGAATGAACTCCCCCTAAATGTGTGCATACATATATGTGTAAAGAAAACATATGCACATATTCAAGTTTAACTTATGGTGGAGTTCAACCTATATTTTTGGATCCGAGAAATGCAACATTATATAAGATTGTAAGTCAAATGCATACCTCATTGAATTTCACCTTTATATCCAAATGAGACTACACATTAGATATAGCAATAGAAATGTTAGTCTCACAATTAGATTTGACATTAATCACCAAAACATTCCATTAACTCATAATGGTGGGTCTAGATTCTTCAACCTTGTAGTTGCTTGCATTGACTTTTTGACCAACTTTGCTACTAGGCTGCTGTGAGATGTAGTTCTTTCTTAGAACGTCATCTTGAGCTTTCGCAACTTGTATGATATCAACCAGCTCAGCATACTCCTTGTAGCCGTCCTAACGATAGTTGTGTGCGGATTGCACCGCGTGTGGGTGAAAGGTAGAGAGAGTCTTCTCGATTTTCTGCTTATCTGTGGTTACTTTACCACAGAGTTAAAGATTTGTACAAATTCTGTGAAATGCAGAATTGTACTCCCTTACGGTCTTGTAGTCAGCAAAACGTAGTTGGTTTCATTCTTGCTCTACCCGGGGAAGAATAGTGTAATTCAGCTTCTCGAACCGTTTCTTCAGTGCTGTCCATAAAGCCAGTGCGTTCTTTTCTGCCATATACTCATTCTTGAGCGTTAGGCAGAGATGTTGTCTGAGAAAATGAAGTGCTTGATCATTCTCCTCAGCAGTTGGAGTGGCGTCTAGTCAATCCACCTAATGGTGTTAAAACCATTGGGTGCAAATGGCTCTATAAGAAAAAGATTAATATGGATGGATATTTCATATGTTCATAATATTGGATAATATGTTATCTTATTCCTAGAATAATATCGTTAATTTTTATTATCAAGTATGTGACTTGATTGTGAAACTCTGTATTTCTACGATGATTATTCTTAAACGTTCCCTAGTCGGAATCATATGAGAACACACATGAATAGACTAGCATATCTATTGGTCGATGACTATGTTTCACATGTCATAGATATAGAGATATCAAACCAATAATATGGACACATGTTAGAGAACATGTTGTTGGTTTGACCCACCTTGAGACACTGTTGAGATTGTTATGATTTCATGTGTCATCAGTTGGTCTTAAGCAATGATGATGTATAATTCTTAGACTGGAGATCTGTATAGTTTCCTACATGTGTAATAGTACTCTTAGGGGTTGCCAAACACTACTCGTAATTAAGTAGTTATAAAGGTAGCTTTCGAGTATGCTATGAAAATGCGGAGGAATGTGACTGGTCAGATATGGGATTTGCCCCTCCTAACATAACAGGAGAGATGTCTCTGGGCCTCTCGTTGTGATCGGATAAAGAAAATGCATGGCCATGCAACTAGTGGTCAAAGTGCCGACCATATGAAGTTATTCGACACTTGATCGAGAAAGTATTGGACATTTCATGGATGACAAATTATCTCACTTGGAGTTCATCCAGATGTCGTGAGGCAAAGGGAGAATACACAAGAAAGTCATTCAATTCGACAAGATATGAGCTGGTCGTAGACTGGTCGAAACTGGTCGTAAACTGGTCGTATGGAGATACGAGCTAATCGTAAACTGGTCAAATATAATCCCTAATTGGTCGTAAGGAGTGACGAACTGGTTGTAATTAAGTACTAACTGGTCGTATGGAGTTACGAATTGGTTGTAGCTAAATATGGAATGGTCGTGACTATATACGAGCTGGTCGTAAGTGGCAAGAACCTGGTCGTAGATCATGTTGTGTTAAGGTTCGTCCAATATATTCTTTGTGTGTTCGAGAATCGTTATGTGCTGCTAGGTATCACTAATGACTCATCGTCGGAAAAGAGTTTCCGAGTCACAACCGATTACACATGAACATATATGGTCACACACTTAAAGGGTTGTGATTTAATTTGAATGGTGATTTGGATTCTTGTAGGCTGCAAGTTCCAAATGGGCCTCAAGTTTGAGACCTAGTCTATATATAGAGGGGCAGTGGCATGGGGTTTATATATACCCTTTTGAAGAATTCCCAAAACCCTAACAGCCACGACTTCCTCATCCAATACCACGCCGTTGGCGCTAGCACTCCGGTGTGTGGTGTCCCTGCTCCGTATGTGTGGATACCTTGGAGGTGTTGTTGCGACGCATCAACACTAGGACAATCCACAACTCGTGACGATCTTAGGAGCAGGAGAAGACGTGCGGTGAGTACGACTACTACTGCATTAACTCGCTACATCAACTCTACTTCCACTACGAGTCGACGCGTCTAGTGGTAATCTCGTGATCTATTACTAGCGTAGGTTCCTTGGTTGCAAGGTATTTTTTTTGTTTTATACTATCGTAGCCTATCCGTAATCCTTCAGTTTGAACAAGAGAGTACATTATAATAACATGTGTACCCGTATCTTAATAGATAAAGTACTCTCAACTGTATTGAAGGATGACTAAAAGGCTTAATGTATTCTAGTGTCTAATGAGGGAAAAATGTTTTAGCCAACAGGATACCTAAAATTAATACACCTACTTGAGCTTAACTATGAGGTCGCGGTTCATGAGAATAGGGCATTATATAGAAAGCTCATGAGCAGAGAAAGGAACATGATAAAATAATGCTCCGTTTAGGCATGGTACTTTGACAGCCTAGTATCACTTATGATTTCAAGTGAAATCTAATCACGAAAGACTCTGAATTCAAGGCATATAGTCCATTCATCAGTTCTGAGAAGATGAATCTTGTTATTCTAGGTTGCACTCAGTGAGCTTAGAGAGCAAACTCTAAGTGCATATGTTGCATTAGGTAATAGATTGTGTATCAACTTGAGTTTAGACACTTGATTCGTTCAAGTGAGAGTCTTTGGCTTATTGCTCTTAGTGTTTACCGACACCTAGACGGCTTAGAGTTGTTGCGCCGGTGAGTTTCTCAAAGAAGGTTGTGAGTGGTTTGGTGCTTGCCATCTTCGGAGTGGAGGAAGAGCAACCCCAAGTGGATCGAGGTGTTGGTTCGTGTTGGAGCCAGTCCAATTGGTTGGATTTTCCTCGGATGTGTTTGGCTTAATTCGTGGAGCCGATCCAATTAGTTTGGACTTACCTTAACGTGGATTAGGGGAGACCGGTAAGTCTCCTAACACCACGATAAAAAGTCATTATGGTGTGTTCTCTAGTGATTTACTTTGTGTAATTTACATTTCTAAAATTAAATTGCTTATATGTCTTTGTATATTTGCTATGATTGACATAATCTTATATTGTTGGTGCACTTAGTGAGACTAATTGTTTTAGGCCTTAATTGTGTAAAACCGATTTAACTTACTCTTCTCCATTAGAAATCAGTTTTAGCTATATAAAAAAATTAAAACTTCCTATTCACATCCTGCTCTAGTCAGCCTCCTCGATCTTACAGCCGGTTAATCCGACATAAGTATAGAACACATCTCAAAGAGATCGAATGTCCACTGAATTGACTGAAGTTTTTAAAAAATATTAGGCAACTGTGATTTAGCAAAACCGATATTGAAATCATCGATCATGGGCCTTGTTGGACGTTGGTAATCCCGAATTGTGGACTCAATTAGCCCCATTGCGCAGTAAAAATTCCAAAAATAGCCCTATAAATCTAAAAATTCCAAAATGGCCCCTCAGTAATAGGTATCTGCCGTCGGACGGCAAGAACCTAAAGGTGTCGTTGTCCCGTGGGCAGCACCTTAGTCTTGCCCCAGGGCCCGGCAAGAAAGTGTGCTTGTCCCAGACGGCAAAGACTGCCGCGGCCTTGATGGGCCGGCGGTCGCCGCCACGATGGCGCGCCAGCGGGGCGCGTGGCATGGCGAGCGGCGCGACCACGTGTGCGAGGCAGCGCTGGCGCTTCGCGCGCCTATAAAAGGGAAGCGAGCGGTGAGGAGTCTCCTCACCGGCTCGCAAGCGACACGACTATAGTGAAAAAAATTTGTGAAAAAAAAATCTACGAGTCCGAAAAAATCACGAGCACGTAGAAAATAAGCTTCGAAGCCTGCTGCGAGCACCTACAAAAGGTAAGTGTCATTCGCATTCGATTAGTATTATCGGTATTTTTAGCAATGTGATTAGGATGCAATTAGATAAATTGTAGCAACAGAGTAGTTTTAGTTGTGTAGTTAGTTTATTTTGAAGACCTAGTAGTTAATAATGTCATTATGCCGTAATTAGTTGACTTAACAGACATGTTGCTAGTAGTGTTGTAAATTTCCTTTCGGGTATTTTTATAGTTTCATGAACTTGGTCATAAAATAGTAAAATTTTTGGAGGTCGTTAAGCAAAATAGAAATAGCCCCACTGAACGCTTTGTATATGTACTCTTGATCGGGCATATCGCGTTCGGTGCATGCACTACGCATTTTAATGAAAAAGAATACCTTATCGTGGACCACACATGTCTTTGGTGTAAGTTAGGTCTAACTCGGGTATGGAAACGTAGAAATGCAATAAGAATTTCTGAAGTGAATTATTTTTGCACTGTAATATCGAACTAGTTAAAAAATTCGTAACTATGTAGTACCACAAGAAGTTTCTGAAGTGTAACATAGAATAGGCTATGAATTATTTATACTACAAATAATATTAGCTTGACATTTCATTGATAGAAAAATCATACGAACTCCAATCGGGCTTGAAAACATGTACGACAAAACGCTCGTCTCTGATGGGCATAACTAAATTTGTAGAAGCGTTCATTACGACAAAAATCCGCAAATAATTCGATGGTTTCATATGCACATGTGTTAGGTACTTTATGGCGGAAATTCAAGATCATTCGTGTTCCACGGGACGGTCTCGACGCTGACGGACCGACTGGTGCGGACTGTCAAATTGTCACCGCACCGTGATCCGGCGCCGGCTCACGAAGGACATGAGCCTCTCGGAGCTAAGGCGGTGCGTGCGATCCGCGTTCGATCGCGCCATCGAAGGAAGAAGCCGCGATCGAGGCGGTTTATGCCTCGGTGGTGGGTGGTGCAGCGAGACCGCTTGGCAACTTATGAAGGTCACATGTGACGCTTCATGGGCCAACTACATGGGGTTGTTTGCAACCCCGCCGCCGCGATATATGCGCGCCGATGGTCTACGCTCGTTCTTGGAGAGCACGGGACATCCGCGCGGTGGTTCCGTGAAGGTGAAGCTTCTTTGGTGAGGAGGAGTTTGCGTTGGTGCAGCTCGAGGACACGTGGGCGATGGAGACCGAGGCGTGCGGTCAATTTTGAGCCCAACGGCGGAGAGATGGTGGTCACCGTATTGATTGTCACGAGTACCTGACCGACCAGGTGGATGAGGTGGAAAGCGAGGAGGACGTCGAAACAACTAGTTCGGAAGACGACGAAGACGGAGAAGCTGCTGCGGGGGGAGGTGCAGTTGGTGGTTTTGTAACCATCGACATTGCTTACGCCCTCACGATTGGACGATGTTGCGATGACATCGCTGGTTACGCCACGTCCGAGGGTGCCGAGTGGGGTTCCATGAGGACACCCGCCGTAAACCGCGCTTTCGACAAGATCGCCGCACAACAAGCTATTGCAAGATACGCCGTTAACATCGGACGGACGTATCGGGTGCAGAGGTCCAACCCGACACGTACATCGTCAGGTGTGTTGATGAATCTGTCTTTGGCAAGGTCCGTGCGCAGAGGTTCACGCATCACGCCATGGGCTTCCGGATAACGGTCTTTGAAGGACCACACATGCGAAGTTAGCCGAGCCGCTACACGTGCACCGCAACATGACATCCTCGTATGTTGCCGGCTTGATAAGCCACCTCGTCATTGCGCAGATGTGTCCATTTCGCGAAGCTCCTGGCGGCGGATGTTGCCAATATGGTGGGATTCACATCGGCTACAAGGCGGCATGGCGTGCATAAACGCGAGGTTACGAGCGAATGTTCGGCACATTCAAGAGGCTTACAACCTAGTACCAAGATTATCGCATCAAATCGCGAATCTAATCCCGGACGACGTAAACAAGCTTGAGCGGGTGCATCCGACGGAGGGCCCAATTGTTTTGTTCTTGAAAGGGTCTTCGGGCCTTCCGTCAGCGATCGAAGGGTTCAAACATTGTCGTCCGTGCTCACGATGGATGGTACCTTCCTATGTGGGAAGTACAGGGTACCATCCTCACCGCCGATGCGGCCGATGCGAATGACCGATTAGTCCCGTGGCGTTCGCAATTGTTGAGAGCGCGAACACGGAGAGTCGGTTGTGGTTCTGTGCAATGTGAAGCAGCGGTCGTGCAAGATCGGCCGATGTATGTGTCATCTCGGATCGCAATCTTGGCTTGTTATCCGTTGTGCATGATGCAAAATGGGACGCACCGCCGTACGGTGGAACGATGTTAGGAGCCGTTGGTGCATGAGGCATCTCGCGGCCAACTTCCACACAAGGTTTCGGAGCAAGGACCTCATGAAGATGTTCAAGAAGCTCTGCATGCAGAACCAAAGGAGGAAGTTCGAAGCGGTGTGGAGACAGCTCGATGAGGAGACCGGGAAGCATGTAAGGGACTCAGCGCATGCCGAGGCAGGGGCAGCGGCTAGAGGGTCCGCGAGTTGGGAGTTTACGGTGGGTTAACTCGCACGCACTGACATGGAGAAATGGTCCCTGCTGCACGACACGGACGGTGCAAGGTACGGGATCATGACGACCAACATGTCGGAGGTGTACAACGGTGTGCTGAAGGGTGTCCGATCTCTGCCGATCACTGCGATCGTGGAGGAGAGCTGGAACCGTACCATCGGATACTTTGTCAACAGAGCCATGATGGCCAAGAAGCATTTGGAGGACGGGAAGCAATTCTCCGAAGTAATGCATGCCTACATGGAGAATAAGATCAGCAAGGCTCGATCGCACACCGCTCGTACCATGGATGGCGTCAGGCAGAAGTTCGAGATCAGGCTCAGGGAGAAGTACGTGATGGGCCATGTTAGAGGGGATCGAATGGCAGTCCGCACGATTGGTGAAGAAGCGTCGTGCACCGCAACAAGCGCGGCTCTGCACAAACCATGCTCCCATGTGTACGCGGCATGCGCGGCGTGGCGTCAGGCCTCGGAGCGTTACATCTCCGAGTACTATGACATCCACCACCGTATGCAACTTGGAGTCTTTGAGTTCCATTCATACGGGCCGACACGCACTCTGAGGACCTTTGGTCGACAGTGAAGTGGGTGCCCAACGACGCACTAAAGCACCCGATGGCCGTGGAAGACGGCGACCCCGACGATCCGAGCGACATGGACGACAACCACGGCAACGAAGTTCGCAAACCCGTTGCGGTATGCAAGGTAAGTTGGGCACTCCATCACCATTGCCTAAAGCAGACCGGCACAAGCGATTGCAATCGTAGTGAGGAAGATATAATTACTACGTCGTGATGTCGCTTGCTTATTTCAATGTCTTTGATGGACTCTGTTGTTGTTTATCCATGCCTTTATGTAGTACTTGTTAAGTTATCCGGTTTGTTGTTAACTCATTATGATCATATTGCATTGTTGAAATTTTTATCGTATGTCTTGCCTTATTTTCTGTGTCACATAATATGTTTTACATCGTGCATCGACATGTTGTTTCCTGTTGGCGAGGAGATGGCGCGAGCTCCAGATTGACGACGCGACGAGCCGCCGACCACGCCGGGATGTGGGACACCGCTGTCGGGCGTGGTCCGCCGCGTCGGCCCTCGAGCCTCGGGTCTGGCGCCCAGAGAGATGGCCTTGACGAGCAGACGTCCCGAAGCTCGGGAGACGGGCTCCGCCCCTCGCCGGATGTTGGACCTCCCGCACCTTGGCTGCGATTTGACGCGCACTTCGCTCTGCGCTCGTGGACCGTTGGAGACCGAGACTCACACCTTCCACTTCCGATGGGGGAGATGACCATTACTCGAGGACGTGTCTCGCCATGTGTCTACCTCTGCGTGGTCTTCGGTAGTGCCCTCCGAGGGCGATGGCCGGAAGGTCCGTTTGGTGATGATTTGGTGACGGTTGCCGCGAACGCGTCGGGTGTGCCACATTCTGGCCGCGCGGTACATGATCGCGCCGAGCATGCGACTCGGGAGGAAGTGAGGACACATTTAGTCGCTGCACTGTTGTTCTTGTTCGGATGGATCTGTTTCCTACCACGCAGGAGGCTGCGTGTGCGAGCTACATCCATCCGCACGATCTCTGGCGACGCCTGGCCGACGAGGTTCCACAGTCTGATTGGGGCTCTGCGGTGCTGCGCCACCTACCGAGGGTTGTGTGACGCTTGTCGTCAGAGCACGCAGGCGAGGAGCCGCCTCGCGGTGTGCTACGCCTCCTACGATTATGGTCGTGGGAGCACTTTCCATCGGCCGACCGTACTTCGCACCGGCGTGCACCCTTACCGGTGACCACCGAGCTTTACGGGACGCCGCAGGGACGACCCGTCGACGGGCCTCGATGGGAACACGTTGGACACGTGCTACCCTAGGGTGGGCTATGGAGAGACCGAGGCGTATACCCGAGTTCCATAACCTTTTGAGACTCTCCACGAGGACGAGGTCATCCGTGGCCATGGACAAAGACGGTTCCTTCACGACACGGCCCGTTCGGATTATCGCCCCAAGTGCATTACGGACGAGGCACTCAGATGACGACCGCCACTTGGTCTTCGCACATGGTCGAGCGGTACAACCCGCAGCGGGTCATGAGGCAATTCGGCCTTTACCAGAGGTTCCACCGCCGCGGGGCGACCTCTCACAAAGAAAGGCTCACGGTATGTCATTATTTGGTGTTATTTTGAGGGCATTTTGAGTAAGATTTTCGACATGTAAATTCAATTGCGTGACGAGGAGAGGCGGAGGAGCGACGATCGAGGCGTATCTGGCAGCACTGGACGACGCGTGGATTGACGAGGTTACGACGGACGTGGTTTGGAGTTTCGCGGCCACGCCATCGACGCACTGCGGCGTACTTGCGGTGGTGCGTTCGCGCACTAGGTGCGAGCATCAGGCAGCGCCGCGGCGTCGATGGACGCCATGCAGACGACGTCGTACTTATTGGTCCGGACCGTCATCGGGCGGCCGCCTCGACGAGACGGTAAAACATTCTTCGCATAATTCTCGTTCAAAGAACACTTTTCGCACTTACTATCGGTTTTCGTGCAAAGCACTACCGCTTGAGCGTGTCCGCAACCACTCATGAAGCTATAGACCGTGGAAACAACAACACAATGGATCGTATCATAGCCGCGGCGCGCACGATGCGCGAGGATGTAATTTCGCGATTAGATCCATAACTTGTGGTCGCCACGGCGGCGTTCACGTACATCTTCGCGTGCGTGGCGGGTACCTTCCACCACCTCCGCCCTCCGCACCTCCGTCGGCCGCGCCCGCACGCCCGCCGTCGCACTCGGAGTCGTCGAACTCTGATCGCTTCGGCCCCGACCGCCTCGAGCCACGGTATGTCATCGTCAATCGGTTCTTATCGTGAGTACCTTTCCATACACTCATTTGGACGATCGACATTACCCTTTGTTCTTGCGGCGATTGCGAGGGCGGCACTCTGCGCAACCATCGTCATCACGGAGGAGGCGCGGGATCGACTTCTTCGCACGGCGTTCAATCACACCTCGGGAGCGCGACCGGTGGTTGGCGACACGCACGGAGGGTACACCGTGCAACACTACGGCTCGAGGCGGCCAGAGGGTCCTCGTCAACACAACAGCCTACTCGGTACGTGAGCGCACTAACACCAATTTTCCGTCGTACAAAAGCAATGACTAACTCACCTGACGCTTCCCGCAGGCGAGCACCGCGATGGGTGGGCGACATGCTCGGGCCTCACCGGACCGCCACGATGAGATCACCCGCATTCGCCTCCCGACGGGGCCCCTACTACGGCCTTCGAGGCGTCGCCACTCCCGGACAGTTCACATTCCACGAGGATCATCTACGTCGTCCGACAGCGACACGACCATGCGCCCTAACTAATTTCATGGACGTGTAAAACTTGTTACATAATGCCATCATGCATCTCGCCTTTCTGATTTATGTAATGTCCATGTGCGTTACGCCTTTCTGATTTATTTACACAACATGTTATCTGAAATATTTAGTACTAACAACAAGCAGAATTCTCGATTTAAACTTACTAAACCTTAAAGACATAACTCAATGCTGCCCCACGATACCTCCTCGGCCCTGCTACCTCGCGGACGCGAATTTTCTTCAACCAAATTACAATTTACCAACAGGCTATATATATGCATCATTTGGCTTCCATTCCACCCACTCTTCAGTTCCTCTTCTCCTTCCTTCCAGTCTTAAACGGGATGTCTACGGCCTCATCAAACTTTCGAGTGAACAGGCAATTAGAAGCACTAAGACAGCACTTGGATTGCCCTCGTTGCAGGGATCCGGTGAATGTGTTCACCTCCCATACGCCAACGAATCCATCCCGAGTGTTCATGAAGTGTTCGAATCTTACGGTAACTTATGTCTGATCATCCCCATTGAACTTCTTTCCAAACATAATATTTTTCACTTGTATTCCCAATTATTTTTATAGAACACAACATGTCGGTTTCGTCAGGGATGATGAATGCTGTGAGGTTCGAGGCATTGCAATGCAAATTGCGGCTTTGCAAGAGGACACACGTCGTGGTGCATTTAAATCAAGTGCCTCGACCATCGGATGAACCGACGGAAAATAAAGATAGTGTTCTTAAAGGACTGGATGAAAGGATGGGAAGGGTTGAGAAATCGCTACAGAAATTTAGTTAACATGGCCACTTTGGTAATTTTTCTTCTATTATTTCTTGTTCTTGCTAAGTAGAAGTTCAGTTTTAATAAGATTGTAATATCCAGTCTTTATCTATGCATCCCTGCACTACGTGATGTATGCCTTTGCGGCGTTGTGGTAGTATTTTGTATCATGTATGCGTCTATCTAATTCCGTTGTGAACACTTTGCGTGTGAATTAATCAAACAGTAATTTCTAAATCAGCGCGGAAGTACCGCTATCTAATTTGCGAAACTTCCGATTATCGCGGTGCAGGAGTACCGCTCCCAACAAGGCGGTAAGAACCACGCTTGTAGAAAATCAGCTAAGTCCCAAAAGAGTGCTCTTTGCAAAAAAAAATGTTCCGCAGGATTTTCGGAAGTTCTGCCGAGAGGTAGTTCCGCACTTATATCGTCGGAACTACCGATCATCCTAACAAAGCAGCAGATGGCTTTCAAAACAACTTCAATTGTAAGCCAGCTTTTCGGACCGAAATGACAGCACTCTGCAGAGTAAGACGTGACAACTCATCGCCTCGCTTGACTTTTGGACCGAAATGACAAAGACTCGCAGAGTAAGACATGATAACTCACTGCCTCGCCAGCTTTTCGGACCGAAATGACAGCACTCTGCAGAGTAAGACGTGACAACTCATCGCTCGCCGACTACCGGACGAAATGACAAAGACTGCAGAGTAAGACGTGACAACTCACTGCCTCGCCAGCTTTTCGGACCGAAATGACAGCACTCTGCAGAGTAAGACGTGACAACTCACTGCCTCGCCAGCTTTTCGGATCAAATGGCGGCAAAGACGGAGAGTAAGACGTGACAACTCACTGCCTCGCCAGCTTTTTAGACCGAAATGACAGCACTCTGCAGAGCAAGACGTGACAACTCACTGCAACAACCAGGACAACACTCTGCCTCTAGAGCTTTTCCTACCAAAAATACAGCACTTAAAAAAGGGCCATGACTACTCTGCGAAAGATTAGACAACACTCGCCAACTACGCCATGCCAACCCTCTCGCTTATAAAAGGAGGTGCAAGTCATCTACGAGAGAAAACCACACAACCAAACCAAACACTACACCAGAGCTTGCTTCACCACGCTGGGATGGACAACCTCAAGAAGCAATGGGACGAGATCCGTGATCTAGCAAGGGCTTCAACTGCACGGGCCGAACAAGCTAGGTCGCTGAGGCCGGTCCAAGAAGAGCGACTTGCCAGATGGCAGCTCTCCGCAATGAAACCCAGCACCAAAGAACCCTTGTCGAACGCTCCAACGAGCCTTCGCGCAACACCCGCCAGAGGAGACGCCGCCCATCTGTTGGTGCAGGGACACATGCAAGTTCTTCAAATCCAAGCACCAGCTCAGCCTCGGCATGCGTTACTGGGGATGTCCTAACTACTCCTCTGACTATCCCGACCGCCGTTGGGATACGAGCAGCTATCGGCAGCCGGTAAGGAGTACTAACAGTAATATATCGTACCAATTCTATTTCAGAGTATGCACTAACAATCTCTCCCGTCTACCCGCAGTCCCCGGAGCCGCTATGTGGCTTCCGCAAGTGGATCGACCTAGAGATCCACCCACACGACGATGGCGGCTCGACCGAGGAGTGGAATGCAGAAAGGGGACGCGAGATCCGGGAGGAGGATCGTCGGACTGAAGAGCACAACGAGCGTATCCGCCGGGAGACTCGGGCCCATCTCGAGGCGTGCAGGCGCAGGGAGCGCGAGGCACGCGAGAGGGAGCGCGAGAAAAAGCGGGAAATGGCGGCCGAGGCCAGAGCGGCAGGCGAGGACTACAATGCCGAGCTCGCAAGAAAGGGCAAATGGCCCCGGTCCACGCAGTAGGTCGGGCTAGTCCGTAGTACTCCACCTCCTATTCGCCATGTTTTAACTATCCCCTAAAGGCATGCGATTTACATGGTTCGGAAGCTCGTGTCGCGAGTTACCGTAGTAGTAGCGTCCATGGTAAAGTAATTAGCCGAACCATCATGCGATGTGACCAAATGTAACGTGCTTCTGCCCGCACGGGGGCTGCAATGTAGTTCTGGTGATGTGCCTCCGCTGAGCCATCAATGTATAGCCATTCACATCGGTCTCGATTCTGCTATGTTTTAGGGTTTCTCCGTAATCGCAACGTTCTAAGCCCTTTCAGTTAAATTAATTTCCGTACTCGCTTTCCGTACTCTACTATCACGGAAGAAATGTGATGGAGGACCATACTTCGCACATTTCAAGTCACATGAATTCATGAAACCCTAATTTCAAAACGCCTCGCCCTAATTTTCGAGACCTAAAACCTCAATTTGTCGAGACAATTTGAGCATATAAAATTTTGTAAAATTTTACACAATCAAGTCCACTGTAGGGAGTATGGAAAAAAATTCATAATGTTTGGACCTCATTTGCTATATTATAAAATTCCTACAAACATTAAACTTTATAGAATTTTGCAGAAAAAAAAGAATACATAAAATTTCAAAAAAATTACACAAGTATAAAAACTATGCCAGGAGGCTTCACAAAAAATTTCATAATTGTTTGAGCACATTTTGTATATTTTAAAAATCTTTCAACAAATATTATTAATAACTTTTTTTAAAAAAAAATTCAAAAAAATAAAAATCTTGACGTGGGGCGGCACAAGTCTTGCCCAGCGTGCTGATTAATCTTGCAGGCGGCACTACAGGTCGCCTGCCCCACCAGGCAAGTGACGCAAGCAGCAAGAAGTTCTGGTTGTCGTGCCGACAGCGACACCTAGGTACGCCTTTGCCCGACTCAAGAAGACTCGGACGACAGCGATACTATTACTGTGGGGCCATTTTGGAATTTTTAGATTTATGAGGCTATTTTTGGAATTTTTACTGCGCAATGGGGCTAATTGAGTCCACAATTCGGTAATAAGCATCAGCTGACTCACACGGTCAAGCCCACACCACACAACCTCCTATATGAATATACGCAAAGTAACCAACGCAAGACAGACTTGGGACCGAGGGAGTCTGAAAGTGAAAATCGAATTTATTACCTCTCTTTTTGTGGGCATACACTCTAATTGTGTGTAATCAATTTTATCTAGCATGCAATAGCAAATACTAGCACGGCGTTTCCTTTCCTTTTTTTCTTTTTGAGACCAATAGTGCCATGATTTTTTTTAATGGAAGTCTGAAGCTGTATCACTGGGCAGAGGTCGAGCTAGCCACGGCCTAAGCCTCAAACTGTACGAGCTGTTCTTAGACCGAAGTCAAATGTTTGATGATTTTTTAAAAGATTTTTTATAGGCTTTAATACTGATAAAATTTTCAAGTCTCAGACTATAACCCATCTAACTCGAGGCCTAAATCCGCCTCTGCCACTCGGTAAACCTTGAGCTAATACCAGCAAAATTGGCACAACAGCGTGCAGCACGACTGTCGTAGGGGTGGCCCCACCGGCCGCAACGCCCTGGCGAAGCATACCCCGGAGGGCCCCGAAGCCCTGCGAGGCCCGGAGCAGCAAGACCTCTGGGCCACCCCCGGGGCGGGGTCGAAGCACTCCGGAGGGCCCTGAAGCCCCGCGAGACCCGAAGCAGCAAGACCTCCGGGCCACCCCCAGGGCGGGGCCGAAGCACCCCGGAGGGCCCCAAAGCCCCACGAGACCCGGAGTAGCAAACCCGGGCCATCCGGGAGCGGCCGGCATGCCCGAGGGCCAAGCCCGCGAGGCCCGGAGCAGCCAGGCTCCCGAGCCATCCCGGGCGGGGCCGGCACCCGGAGGGCCCCGAAGCCCCGCGAGGACCGGAGCAGCAAGACCTCCGGGCCACCCCGGAGGGCCACGAAGCCCCGCGAGGCCCGGAGCAGCAAGACCTCTGGGGGCGAGCCCGAGGCCCCTGCTACTGCTCTTAGACCGGAGGCACTATCAGGGTGGACCGGGTCCAAGAGCGCCTACCATGGACCAAGGCCTAGACATAGGGGCGGGAAATGTCCCTGCAACCCCTACGAATACAGTATCATTGTAGGGTCAAAAGGGTAATGTACAAAACCCCCACAGGGGACTATGAATAGGGGGTCACCCCCCTCTTGTGAGGGAAAAGAAAAAAAACAAGCACGAATTCCATAGTAATAACAATCTCCTCGTTCTTGTCACTGGCTAGTCCCCTCTTGAGGATCCCCGAAGCCCTCCTGGGCCTGTCCGGGGCTCCCCCCCTCTTTTACTGTATAGCTCGTTTTTGCTACGACAGTTGGCGCCGTCCGTAGAGACCGACAAGCCGAGCGCATACCCAAGTACAAGAATGGCACACGCGCATCCGGAGCACCGGCAGCGCCCGAGCCACGCAGCGCCCCGAGGACCAAGCGGAGTAGAACCTCCCAGGCCGCGGAGCCCACTGCTCGCCCCGAAGAGGAAATCGAGCACTCCACGCATAACACCGTGGCTAGTGAGGCCCCCCCGAGACCTGGGCGTTCGGCCAACCGCTTGCCCCGGCCCCGCTGGGGGCAGCGCAACGAGCCCACGATCTACTCCACCCGGAGTTGGCAGACCTCCGCCGGGAACTACTTGACCTCCGACAGCGGGGGGCGGCCCCGCCGTCGCCCACGGGGGCGCTGCACCGCCAAAAGCCGGAGCGCCTGTCGTACCTGGGTCCTCCACCGCCGCTCCCGAGCTGAAACATCGGGGAGACCCTAGCTCCCCCTTGAGCGCGGGGCTGGAGGTGGCCCGCTGGCCCCCGGGCTTCAAGATGCTGGAGATCCGACCCTTCGAAGGATCGACGGACCCGTCAGAGTTCCTCCGCGTCTACGAAACCGCCATAGAGACCGCCGAGGGGATGACACCATGAAAGCAAAAAGCTTGACCATAGCTCTGAGGGGAATAGCGTTAACATGGTTCTTTACCATCCCCCCGCGCTCCGTGTATGCGTGGGAACAACTGCGGGACATGGTGTGCAATAGCTTCAAAGGAAACTACGCCGAACCAAAGGACGCAGGGGACTTATTCGCCATGAAGCGGACCCAGGCGAGCCCCTCTGCAGCTTCTTCAGAAGGTTTGCGGAGATGAAATGCCAAGTGAAGGGGATCAACGAGACGACCGTGATCAACACCGTAACTTGCGGACTCCATAAGGGGCCCGAGAGAGCGCCTCGCCCGCAAACTCGTTCGCTCGGTGGCAGAGCTCTTCGATAAAATGGAAGAGTACGCCAGGGCGGAGGAAGACAACACACGGCGGGGAGGTGCCTCGGGCCGCCTCACGCCAGAAGCCGCGGTGGCTGTGTCGAGCCCCGAAGGAGCAGGAGTGATGGCCGCAGAAGAGAGTCGCCACCGCGAGCAACGGCAGCCCAAGAGGGCGGAACGTGTACAATGTTGAAGGACAGCAGCAGCCAGCGCCCCGTGCGGGGCACGCCCGAGGGCGCGGTCGCGGCAGACAAGACGGAAGGCACACCGAACCACGACCATTTTGCGACCTGCACGGCGAAGGGTCCCACACAATGCTACAATGCCGAACCCCCCGGGACGGCCAGGAGAGGCCACTCTTGTTTTGTGACCTGCACGGCGAAGGCTCCAACACCACCCAGCGTTGTCGCACGATCGCTGCCATGCAAGAATACATGGGTCGCGATCGCCCTACAGGGCCAACTGACGGGGGGAGGCCACAGACCCAGTTGCCCGCCCCGCCCCCAAGGCCTCGCATCGAAGGAACATCGAGGATCATCAACATGATTGCGGGCGACTCATCATCAGGCCTCTCATCAAAAAGGCAGCGGCGGGCTTACGCATGCCAAATACACTATGTGGCGACGTGCGCAACTTCTAGCCCGCCACGCTACGCCGAAGTACCCATCACCTTCGGCCCTGAAGACGCCAAGGGTGCGTACTTCCCTCACCAAGACCCCCTGGTCATCTCGGCAAACATCGCGGACTTATAGGTGCACCGCGTCCTGTTGGATGGAGGAAGTTCCGCGGACCTATTGTTCGCGGAAGCCTTCGACAAGATGATGATCCCGAGGGACCGGTTATCGCCACCAGGCATCCCCCTCGTAGGCTTCGGTGGAAAGCCAGTAACAGCACTGGGGCAGATCGATTTAGCGATCACCTTCGGTGACGGCTACGCCACCCGCACGGAAGTCATCACATTTGATGTGGTCCAAATGCCGTATCAATACAACTCTATTCTGGGACGGGCCATATTAAATGCATTCGGTGCCATAGCGCACCACAACTTCCTTTGCATGAAGATCCCCGCTCAAGAAGGGGTAGTCACGGTGAGGGGAGATCAAGATCTAGCAAGGCAGACGGAGCTCAAAGCATTATCCTCGCGCCATGTCCACGGTGGGAGCAGCGCCAGCCCAAGTGGCACCCCAGCAAGATGGGCGCCGAAGGCCAAGCCCGAAGGCCAGCTCTTATGGGTCCCCATCGCCGAAGATGAACCAGACAAGACGGTGGCCCTCGGCGCCGAACTATCAACCGAGGCCTGCGAAGACATACTTACGGTGCTCCACCGCAACAAGGATATCTTCACTTGGGGCCCCGAGGACATTCCATGGGTCCCACGTGAAGTTGCTGAGCACCGATTGACACTACGAAGCAACACCGTGCCCAAGAAGCAGAAGTTACGCCGCATGTCATTGGAGCGCCTGGAAGCCGCAAAAAAGGAGGTCGCCAGGCTCTTGAAGGCCGGGGTAATCAGGGAAATTAAACACTTGGAATGGCTAGCCAACCCGGACCTCGTGCGGAAAGGGGAAGGGGACTGGCGTATGTGCGTCGACTTCACCGACCTCAACAAGGCTACACCCAAAGATGATTTCCCCCTACCCCGCATCGATCAACTAGTGGACGTCACCTCAGGCTGTGAATTAATGAGCTTCCTCGATGCCTACTGCGGTTACCACCAAGTATTCATGGCAAAGGAGGATGGACTCAAGATAGCATTCATCACCCCCATCGGCACATACTGCTACACGGCATGCCCTTCGGCCTACAGAACGCGGGAGCCACGTTTAGCCGGCTCGTCAACAAAGTCCTGGCCGACCAGCTTGGCCAGAATGTTGAAGCCTATGTTGACGATGTGGTAGTCAAGAGAAAGCTTCATGAATCCCACGTGTCCGACCTCCAAGAAACATTCGCCAACCGCAGGGCAAAGGGGATAATACTCAACCTGAAAAAGTGCGCCTTCGGCGTCTGAGCCAGAAAAGTACTTGGCTTCCTGGTGTCGCAAAGGGGCATCGAGGCAAACCCGGAGAAGATCAAAGCTATCCAGGAAATGGCAACCCCCCCTCGCACGGCCCACGAGGTACAAAAACTCATGGGCCGCCTCGTGGCACACAGTAGATTCTTGTCTTGCTCGGCAGAGCGGGCACTGCCGTTCTTCAAAACGCTCCGCGGAGCAGAGCCCTTCAGTTGGACCCAAGATTGCCAAGAAGCATTCCAACAGCTCAAAGAATACCTCGCCAAGCTCCCTAGCCTGGCGAGCCTGGCCGGAGGGGCAACCCTCTTGCTTTACCTCGCAGCCTCGTCGGTTGCCATCAGCGCGGTCCTCGTTCAAGATGAAGGAACTCAGCGCCCAGTGTGCTATGTATCCGAGGCTTTGCAGGGCGCCCGAATCCGGTACACAGAGCTGGAAAAGCTAGCCTACACCCTCCTCATGGCCTCCCGCAAGCTCCGGCATTATTTTCTGGCCCACGCCATTGTCATTCCCACATCCTACCCGATGGCCTTGATGTTGAGGAACAAGGATGCATCCGGTTGCATAGGCAAGTGGGCAGCCAGAAGGACAACAGCTGGATCACACATGGAACGCCAAGAGCCTCCGGAAGTATTACTCCTAGAAAACACCGGCTATGCCCGGATAGCGTGCCCCCCGGGTGTATGCAGCCCAGCCCTCTCCCCATGTAAAGCATATTTTGACAAAGCAATATATAGCCATGAGAAGTATCAAAGACGCCATACGGGGTCCCGAGCCCCGGCGCACACTAACTCACCCCTGGGGTGTGAAGTGTATAAAGTCACACGCGCATGGCCCACGGCCCCGGTAGTAAACGCGATAACTCGCAAAGACGCCATACGAGGCCCCGAGTCCCGGTGCACACTAACTCACCCCTAGGGTGTGAAGTGTATAAACTCACACCGCGCATGACCCACGGCCCCGGTAGTAAACGCGATAACTTGCATAGACGCTATACGGGGCCCCGAGCCCCGGCGCATACTAACTCACCCCGGGTGTGAAGTGTATAAACTCACACCACGCATGGCCCACGGCCCCGGTAGTAAACGCGATAACTCGCAAAGACGTCATACGAGGCCCTGAGCCCCGGCGCACACTAACTCACCCCTGGGGTGTGAAGTGTATAAACTCACACCGTGCATGGCCCACGGCCCCGGTAGTAAACGCAATAACTCGCATAGACGCCATACGGGGCCCGAGCCCTGGCGCACACTAACTCACCCCTGGGGTGTGAAGTGTATAAACACACACCGCACATGGCCCACGGCCCTGGTAGTAATCGTTGTGAAGTTTATACGGATCATAAGAGTCTGAAGTATATTTTTACTCAGTCTGATTTGAACATGACACAGATAAGATGGCTGAAATTAATAAAGGATTATAATCTTAGAATCCATTACCATCCGGGTAAAACCAATGTAGTTGCAGATGCATTGAGTAGTAAAAGCTACTGCAATGCTTTGGAAACAAAATAGTTGTGTTCGGAACTTCAGGAGGAATTCCAGAAGCTGAAGCTGGAAGTCGTATCTGAGGGATTGGTGGCCAATTTAGAAGTTCGGTCCAGTCTAGAGAAGCAGATTTGTGAAGCAAAACCAAAGGATTCTGAGCTATCAGATATCAAGAAGAAGATGGCAGAAGAAAATTTTAAAGACTTCACTATAGATGAGCAAGACATATTGTGGGTCAATGGACGTATATGTGTACCAGATATCGATGGGTTGTGATAGCTAATTCTGAAGGAAGCCCACGACTCCAAGTATTCGATTCACCCTAGAAGTACCAAGATGTATCAAGATGTCAAGAACAAGTTTTGGTGGCCAAACCTAAAACGAGACGTCGCAGAATTCATTGCCCTGTGTGACGTGTGTTAGAAAGTAAAAGCAGAGCATCAGAGACCAGCAGGTTTGTTACAACCGCTGAAGATACCAGAGTGGAAGTGGGAAGAGATCGGTATGGATTTTATTACCGGTTTACCCAAGACTCAATCAGGTTATGATTCGATTTGGGTAATAGTGGATCGTTTAACCAAAGTTACCCATTTCTTACCGGTCAAAACCACTTACTCAGGGGATCTCCTAGCAGAGTTGTATATGTCAAAGATTGTCAGCCTGCACGGTGTGCCTAAGAAGATAGTATCAGATCAGGGATCTCAGTTCACCTCTCGCTTCTAGCAGAGTCTGCATGAAGCCCTAGGAGCTCACCTGAATTTCAGTACTGCTTATCATCCCCAGACAGATGAACAGACTGAAAGAGTCAACCAGATATTGGAGGATATGTTGAGAGCCTGTACCTTGGCAAATGCTACCAGTTGGGATAAGAGCTTGTCGTATGCAGAATTCTCGTACAATAACAGTTATCAAGCCAGTTTGCAAATATCACCATTTGAAGATTTGTATGGCCGTGCCTGTAGAACTCTATTGAATTGGTCAGAGACAGCTGAACGTGTAGTGTTCGGGCCATATATTATTCAGGAAGCCGAAGAACAAGTTGCTATGATCAGAGATAGGTTAAAGATAGCCCGTCTAGGCAGAAGAGTTACGCTGATAACCATCGCCGTGACCTGAGCTTTGAACCAGAAGATTTTGTGTATCTTCGTGTTACTCCACTCAGAGGTGTCAGGAGATTCCATGTCAAAGGGAAGCTTGCCCCTAGATATGTGGGACCGTTCAAGATTCTGGAACGCCGTGAAAAGGTCGCTTATCAGTTGGAGCTACCGCAGTCGTTACCAGGAGTGCATGATGTCTTTCATGTCTCTCAGTTAAAGAAATGTCTCTGGGTGCCGGAAGAGCAAACACCGCTGGAATCAATCGAGCTGAAAGAAGACCTCACTTATAAAGAGCAGCCTGTCAAGATTTTGGATGTCGCAGAGCGCCGCACCCGAAGCAAGACCATTCATTTTTGCAAAGTCCAGTGGAGCAACCACTCAGAAGGAGAGCAACGTGGGAACATGAAGAAGAGTTGAAAGTCGGTTTCACTAGCCTTTTCTCTAGCTAGCCGGAATCTCGGGGTCGAGATTCATTTAAGCGGGGGAGGTTTGTAACATCCCAACTTTTTGAGCCTTTGAAAATCTTTTAATTAGTTGCTAGTTGGAAATCTCACCATTTGCATTTTATTTGAATTTAAATTTAAAAGCTTATTATAGATTTTCATGATAAAATGATTTAATGTGCTTAATCCCAACATCAACAATGGCCAAACTTATTTTATTTGGATTCTATATGCTTGGATATATTTTCTAGAATTTTTTGGAATTTTTCCAAGATCATTTGCTATTTTCTATTTGCTATTTGCATTTTCTGATGTTTCTAAAAAGAAAAATCGGTTTTAATTATCCGGAACAGTGTTGGGCCGAAGCCCAACACTATTCCCGCACGCCAGCCCATCTCCCGCTCGCCCGCGCCCTTGTCCCTTGGATGTGCGACGCATGCCCCTCTTTTCGATCGAACGCCCGAGCGTTCGCCCGCCTTCCTCCGTTCGATTGCCGCGCGTGGCTCGCCCACGATCTCGCCGCCTTTCGCTCGCCGCCTCGCCGCCAAGTGCGACCGCCACCGAGTCTTCATCTCTGCGACCCTTCTTCCACCTCGCGCTCGCGCCTTCGCCCGCCATTGCCGCTGTTCGAAGCTTCATCCGACAAAATCGCAACGGTCGCTGATTCTTCGCGCCGACCCCACCAATTTGTAGCCGTATCTATCCCGTACTCATCCCTAACCAAATCGGCTACCGAATCCCTCTCAATCTCCGAGAATCAAGGATTCCAAAATCCCGACCGTTTCGGACTCGAATTGGGGGTTTCCAATTCCGGCGTCCCCCGGGCCTATAAATACCCCCCTTAGCATCGCCCAGTCCTCCGCAACCCAGAGCCGCCACCCTCGTCGCCCCGATCGCTCTAGCGCCGCCGCATTTCAAGTTTTAGGGTTTTCGGCTGAGCTTCTTCTTCGGCGAATTGCGTCGCCGTCGTTGTCGCCCTTGCCCCACCGACTGCACCACCGTGTTCAGCAAGTCCCAGGCTACCTCGTACGCCCCTCCTCGTCGCCGGAGCATCGCTGGAGCACACTTCCGACAAAACCCGAAGCTCCACCGTCGCTTCTTCCTCACCACCGGTCGCCACAATCGTTGGCAGCCACTGGTAAAGGCACCCCTAAGTGCGCAATAGCACAGGGAACAATTTGGTACCCTCCACCGCCGATGACTCACCGCCAAACGCCGGTGACCATCGGGTCCCGAGCGCCGCCGCCGCCGTCGCCGCCCAAAGACAACACAAGACCTCGGTGTTGGTGTGGCAGCCGCGTGGCGCCAAATCAGCGCCAGCACACACGTGCGTGGCCCAGTCCACCGCGTCAACTCTCCTAAGGCTCGGTGCACTCAGTCCACCGTGAGCCTAGTCGCTGACATGTGGGGCCCACATGTCAGATTTCTTTTAAATCGATTTTTTTTCGGAAATTCTCTGCTGACGCAAGCATTGCGCAATAATCTGATTTTCCTTTATAAAAATAATTCAGGAAATCAAATTAAAATCCAAATTAGGGTTTTAATTATTTTTCAATCTTCTAAAGCCCATAACTTTTGCATCCGACCTCCGATTGAGCCCATTCAAATTTGTAAATTTGTATAAAATCAAGATCTATTTAATGGTGAATTTTATTTGAATTTTGGAGTTTTTTTTCATCTGTTATTTATTTGTATTTGTTTCTTTTGTCTTGTTTGCGAGTACACGTCGATACTTCGGGAAATTTTGGAGAAGAAGGAGCACCTCAAGATCAAGACCAGTACCTAGACCTATTCCAAGGCAACTTATACCTTTGATCATATTGAACCCAGTTTTTAAAATACTTTGTTTCAATGTATTGCATGCTATTTCAAGTATTTATTTAAATGCTTTTGGGATAGTTATTAGTCCAATTTGTTATATCCACCTTGTCTATTGTATGCCATGATCTTTTGTCACCCTAGATTGGTTCATTATTAGTTGGTATTATCGTAGCACCAACGTGGGTTGGTTAGATACAAGTAGATTGCTTAGCCATACCACGAGTCATCATTTCCTGTGAGTCGCAATTATGAATTTGACTAATGGAATATGGAACTATGTGTGCTGTGTGCTGTTACTCGTGATGGCATGTGTTGCACTTAATCAACAGGGTGAGAAAAGATTTAGACTGAGGCAAGTGGTGGATCTGTGTGAATGGTGGAGTTGTGTGCTTATTAAACTTTATGATTTGGAGAAAAACTGGAAGTCTTGCCTTGGTCAATTAAGGACTTAACTTTGTGCGCTATTGAACTGGGCCTTACTGTACGACCACATGCCTAGTATGGGCTGGGCCTAACTTAGTAAGTTATGGAATCTTGACATTGACAACTCAGGTTGTATTTAAACTGTGTGATGGGCTGGAGGTGTGGTATGTCACATCGCGGGACGGTTCGTTGCATCCCTGTCCAACGATGTGTGTCGTAACCAAACGCTGTGTGTATCGGTTGGCCGGCAGGAAAGCACATCGGGAGTGTCATTGCTTGAGATGAAGTGTCTGAAAGGTTTTGTTGTGATCAACTCTGATCCGGTTGATTTCATCGTGTGGGTAAAGTGTACAACCTCTGTAGAGTGTTAACCAATCTATTCGAATAGCCGCGTCCTCGGTTATGGACATGCTCGGGAATTTCACACGAGGGGTAGATTTTCATAAAGACATTTGGGAAGGGTCACTGTGTGAGGTAATTTATGTAGCTGTGTGAATAACTTGATTAGACTGTGTGTTCTTTGTGAAATCAAATGTTAAATTAGTATTATCTATTTGTTTTCAATTACGTTTCAATCTATTATTTGTATTCAATTGCAAATGTTGCATTTCTGCAAATTAACCACATAAGCTATTTCCTTTGGAATAAGCCATCATGTATAATTGCATTCTGTGGTATGACTTGCGAGTACGGTGTGTACTCACTCTTGCTAAACAAATCAATAGAAGTGGATGAGTCATCGCCAGCTTTTGAAGAGGAATTCTACGAAGGTTGATCGTTAGAGTCTTGATCCCAGTCAGTTGCCTGTGGTGTATTGATGGGAGTCCGCTGGTGTTTACTTTGTTTCCGCTGCAGTTTATTTTCATTATTGTCAGCCTTGCATAGCTTAATAATTGTAAAACTCGACCTTAAGGTCACAACAGTTATTTGTTATTCAAATTACTCGTTTATTAAATATTTCATTGTATGCAGTTGATATTTCATCAATGTTGACACTGTGTGCACTAGCGTGATCCTGGACTAGTGCAGAATACACAGAGGGTCCAGATTTGCATATTTTGGTCCAAAACCCACGGCCCCGGTAGTAAACATGATAACTCGCATAGATGCCATACGGGGCCCGAGCCCCGGCGCACACTAACTCATCCCTGGGGTGTGAAGTGTATAAACTCACACCGCGCATGGCCCACAGCCTCGGTAGTAAACGCGATAACTCGCAAAGACGCCATACAGGGCCCCAAGCCCCGGCGCACACTAACTCACCCCTGGGGTGTGAAGTGTATAAACTCACACCGCGCATGGCCTACGGCTCCGGTAGTAAACGCGATAACTCGCATAGACGCCATACGAGGCCCCGAGCCCCGGCACACACTAACTCACCCCTGGGGTGTGAAGTGTATAAACTCACACCGCGCATGGCCCACGGCCCTGGTAGTAAACGTGATAACTCGCATAGACGCCATACGAGGCCCCGAGCGCACACTAACTCACCCCTGGGGTGTGGTGTATAAACTCACACCGCGCGCCCCGGCGCACACTAACTCACCCCTGGGGTGTGGTGTATAAACTCACACCGCGCATGGCCCATAGCCCCGAGCCCTGGCGCCTAGCTCTAATCGCAAGGGGCTCCCCCGGAGCCCAAACTGAAAAAGAATAGGGGACGGCGTAGGCTTCGCCACCCCCTCTCTCTAATCGCAAGGGGCTCCCCTGGAGCCCAAACTAAAAAGAATGGGGGACTGCGCTGGCTTCGCCTCCCCCTCGCTCTAAATCGCAAGGGGCTCCCCCGGAGCCCAAACTAAAAAGAATGGGGGACGGCGCAAGAAACTAAAAAGAATGGGGGACGGCGCAGGCTTCGCCTCCCCCTCGCTACAATCGCAACACCGCAAAGGTGAGACTCCAAAAAACATACATTGATACATCGCAAAGGTACAACTCCAGAAAACATACATTGATACATCGCGTAGGAACAACTCCGGAAAACATACATTGGTACATTGCAAAGGTACATCTCCGAAAACCATGCATTGTTACATCGCAAAGGCACAACTCCGAAAAACATACATTGTTGCATCGCAAAGGTACAACTCCGGAAAACATACATTGTTACACCACGAAGGTACAACTCACTTTTCCACTTGGGCAGCCCACGCAGCCAGTTCCGCTTCGGAAGAATCAGAGGCAACGAGACGGTTGTACCGCTCCATCGCCCACGCAAACAGCTCCCCGTCGGGGACACCAAGACGCACAAGACGCTCGTACACTTGATCCGCCTCCTGCCTGGCATCGGCCACGCCCAAGCAGTCGGGGGGCAAAACCAACACCTCGCCCTGCCCAAAATACACGGATCTCAGCACGACCTCGGGCGGCCTTGCGCTCGCGGTAGCGCCAAAAGCACTCCATAGACCCCTCCGGGTTGCGGAGTTTCCAGCGCTGTCACCGTTTTGAGTGCTCCTCGCCGGTGTATGGGCCGAGAAGCTACTCCGCAACACGGGCCGCCTCGTCAACAGGAAGAACTGCAAAATCATAAGGTCAAGAAAGGGAAAATAGCCATACCAAAGTAGCATGACAGCACTTACCGCTACGGCCCTCCAGCAAACCAAGCGCACGAACGTCGTGGTGCTTCGCAACGAGGCGACGCCCTAACCTCGCGCCCGCCACACCCGGCACACATAATTCTTCCACTAGGTCGCGGTGGAGAACCGCCGCCACCGCCGAAGAAGCCGGCGAAGCGACTCCTCCTCGAGCTCACCGATCTCGGGATGGGTTGAGCCGAATAGGCCCCCGGACGACCGCAACCCATCCTCAGACGGGGACGTGTGGTAGAACCATCCCCGGGTCTAGTCCGTCTCCCGGCTGCGGAGGCGGAGCGGCAGTACCGGCGAAGCGCGCCTTTAGTTGGAAGTTGACGCTCCCGAAGTTGAGCGTCTCGCCGGTATCTTTCTTCTTCTTCGGCTGACTGCGGGCGTCATGAAGATAGGCGAAGAGCCTACCCTCTCCGGCTGCCCCGGCGGAGTGCAGTACCCACTCGAAGACCCCGAGTTTTACAAGAGAATTCGCAATCAACTGGGCAAGCTCCACCTGGTAGAGCTGCAGCACGCGGCTCACCAACCCCACGCAGGGAAGCTGGAGGCCCGCGTCAAGATAAGAGCATAAGAGAACAGCCTCATCCTCCCGGGGTGCGGGAACCGTCTCCACCCCGGGGGCCCGAACGAGGGAAAGGTCCGCAACCTTTCCATCCTTCGCAAGCACTCGGAGGACCGCAGGCGTCACCAAAGATCGGACCAACGCATCAGTAAGTATCACCAGAGCCCCCTCATCTCGCAGGCGCTTCGTCATCTAGCAGCGGGATGGGGCAAGAAAGCGCAAGAAATAAAGGGCGACGAAAACTGGAGAGATGCAACTGAGCCAGGGGGCCGTAACCCCCATATTTATACCCGCGCCAGGGCCACGAAACGACAGGGCCCAAAAATCGAAAAGACGTCACCATCCAGCAAGTGACACGTGTGCCCTAAAAGCCAACGGTCGCACACCAAAAACGAAGCGGCGCGACCCATTAAGGAATCGGCGCGACCATCACGGAAGCGGCGCGCTCCATTAACGACTAATCGCATCGCATTAAAGCAACCAACTGGAGCCAGTTCATACGGGACAAACAAATGACCAAGGCAGATAGGTTCGCCAGGCTGAAGGGGACAGTGTGCCCAAGCCCTTCTGGAAAAAACGGTGCAGTTTCAGCCATGGCGAAGCAGGACCTCGACTGGAGGGGCTTGTCGTAGGGACGGCCCTACAGGCCACAACGCCCTGGCGAAGCATACCCCAGAGGGCCCCGAAGCCCCGCGAGGCCCGGAGCAGCAAGACCTCCGGGCCAACCCCGGTGGGGCCGGCACCGGAGGGCCCAAGCCGCGAGGCTCGAGCAAAGAAAACCCGAGCCGTCCCGGGCGGGCCGGCATGCCCGGAGGGCCCCGGCCCCGCGAGGCCCAGAGCGCAGAACCCTGCCATCCGGGCGGGCCGGCATGCCCGAAGGGCCCCAAGCCCGCGAGGCCCGAGTAGCGAACCCCGGGCCATCCTCGGCGGGCCGGCACCCTGATGGCCCCGGCCGCGAGGACCGGGCGAGAAGACCTCCGGGCCACCCCGAGGGCCCCGAAGCCCCGCGAGGCCCGGAGCACCAAGACCTCTGGGGGTGAGCCCGAGGCCCCTGCTACTGCTCCTGGACCGGAGGCACTATGAGGGTGGACCGGGTCCAAGAGCCCCTACCATGGACCAAGGCCTAGGCATAGGGGCGGGAAATGTCTCTGCAACCCCTACGAACACAGTACCATTGTAGGGTCAGAAGGGTAATGTACAAAACCCCCACAGGGGACTATAAATAGGGGGTCACCCCCCTCTTGTGATGGAAAAGAAAAAAAACAAGCATGAATTCCTTAGTAATAACAATCTCCTCGTTCTTGTCACTGGCTAGTCCCCTCTTGAGGATCCCCGAAGCCCTCCTGGGCCTATCCAGGCTCCCCCTCTTTTACTATATAGCTCATTTTTGCTACGACAACGATGATTTAACATCTCGTTTTTTACTTCTAAAACGGTGTAGTAGTAAACAATTTTCTCTTTAGGCCGGAAGTACAAACCTCTTTCTTTTATTTATTTCTCAATCATTTCTGGTCTCTGTTTGGAACGTGGTTTTTTTTATCCAGATAGTACGGGTATTAAATTTTTGAGTAAATTTTAGTAAACCCCAGGTTTTGGGGCAGTAGTAACTGAAAACTCCCAGGTTTTGATATTTGTACTAGAATACCCCATCCTTTCGGCCAAAGCAGCACACGTAACCCCACTTCTGATGTTTTCCCATTGAGTTTCCTGCCTGCACTTCTTGCTATCCCGCCCCACCGCACCGACTGCTCCATCTCGAGGCAACATGGCGCCCTGTGTCCTTTAAGGCATGAAAGGCATGGCCGCCTCGGTGAAGAATCTAGACCTACCATTATCAGTTAATGGAGTATTTTGGTGATTAATGGTAAATCTATTTATGAGACTAACACTTCTACTGATATACATATCGTGTAGTCTTATTTGGATGAAAAGGTAAAAATCAAAGAGGTATGCATTCGATATCACATTCCTATACTTTGTTGCATTCCTCGGATTCAAAATGTAGGTTGAACTCCACTAAAAGTGTAACTTGAATATGTGCATATGTTTTTATTACACATTTGTGTATGCACACATTTTGGGGGAGTTCACTCTATGTTTTGTAGTTTTATTAGTATTGATTCATATTCTTTTATCCACTTATATTGAGGACCACTACTTTGAAACATATCAAATGAGTATAGAAAACTCATGTAGTTCACATATACTCATATGTCTTTATATTGAAGTATTTACTATTGTGATGGTTGTCATCAATTACCAAAGAGGGAAAATTAGAGTATCTTGACCCACCATTGTGAGTTGGTGAAATAGGTTGAGTTCCATGATGATGGTGACTTGGGATGACATCATCAGTTGATTATCATCAAATTAAGATTTAAGAAGATGATGCATCATGTGTTGATACACATCAAGATCCCGAAGAGAAGATGATCATGAGTTGATCATTAAATCAGAGAAGATGATCATAAGTTGATCATCAAGTCAAGAAAAAACTCGTCATGTGTTGATGGAGGGCACGTGAAGAAGATCATCATGTGTTGATGATATTCAAGTCAAGATTCGGGAATGAAGGATATCATCATGTGTTGATGAGCATCAAGACAAGATCCCAAAGTGAAGAAGATCATCATGCATTGATGATATTCAAGTCAAGAACCTGGGCTTGAAGTGAAGATGTGCGTCATCAAACTTTAAGAGAATGTATAAGGTAAAGGTATGACTAGCTAGGGCTAGAGATGTGTTCCTAGTTTTTTTACCAGTCTCGAAGTTTAGTTGGGAAACCGGATTGCTAGTTTAGGTTGTCGTACAATTAAGAGAGAGGTCTTGATTAGTAACTTGAGTTTATCATGTATTGATAGCTTGTTGGGCTTGCTCCAGCTTTCGTTAGCATGTCATTATTTGCCAATGTATTTTGCAAATAGTCGAGGTTCATGCATAATCCTTGTAGCATGTGACTTTAGTTTGATAATGTGTTTTGCAAAAGGTTTAAGTCCATGTACCTTATTCCCTGTAGCGTTGATTCTAAAAGTTGGCAAATGTGTTTTGCAACTTGTTAAGAATCTTGCTTTTATCCCTTGTGTCTATCTTGCGTCAATTAGGAAATGTGTTTTACAAATTGAGTTGAAACAAGGTGTGCAATCTATTTTCAGCCTTATGGACAGTGGGTGGTCTAACCGCCCATGTCAGTCGATCTGACCAGAGAGGTATCGGTTTGACCGCCATGTGTTGGCTAGTCGGACTGGTCGGTTAGCGGTAAGACCGCTTGTTTTGTGCAATATATTTTTTTCCAAAGAAGGTGTTTTTGGGAGTTTCTCTTGATCACAAAAATGGTATGACCACATTTGTCTGACGTTATTACCACAAGGCGGTACTACCGATTTTTAGTTGGCGGTATGACTTTTTCAGAGAAGATGTTTTTATGATTTCGACCGCTTATTGAGCGCATCGACCGCCCATCCGGCGGTCTCGACTGGTTGATCCAAATGACCCTTGTGAGGGTGGTCGATCCGACAGTGTGTCCAATGGCTAGTTTTATAGCCGTTGGAACAAGGGCGTTCTGACCAGCCATTGGTTGGTGGTTTGACCGATTTTCCCTGGTTGTTTGAAGATTCTCTTCTAACAGCTAGTTTTCTTAGTGTGGGTATAAATACCCCATTGTGGTTGGTTGTGCAATGGTTACTGGTGTCATATTCATTCCCTTGAGCAAGGAGCAAGCCTTCTACACTCTTTTGTGCATATGTTGCACTTAGTGAGCTTAGAGAGCAAACCCAAAGTACATGTGTTGCATTAGGTAGTGGATTGTGTATCCACTAGAGCTTAAGACACTTGATTCGTTCAAATGATAGTCTTCAACTTATTACTTTTGGAGTTTGCCGACTCCTAGACGGCGTTGGAGGTGTCGTGCCCGGTGGTCTCTTCAAAGAAGATTGTAAAGAGGCCCGGCATGGTGTGAAGGTTGGAGCTCACCTACTCGGAGCGAGAAAGAGCTATCACTAGTGGATTTGAGGTGTTTGGTTTAATTCGTGGAGTCGGTCCAATTAGTTTGAGCTTACCTCAACGTGGATTAGGGGAGGCCGGCAAGTCTCCGAACACCATGGTAAAATATCATTGCGTCATTGTGGTTTGTTCTCTACTGATTTACTTTGTGCAATTTACATTCCCAGAATTAAATTGCTTACATGTCTTTGTATATTTGTTATCATTGATATAGTTTTATATTATTTGTGCACTTAGTGAGACTAGTTATTTTAGGCCTTATTTGTGCAAAATTCGATTTGACTTACTATTCCGCATTAGAAATCGGTTTTAGCCAAAAGATTTTTAAAACCACCTATTCAACCAAACCCCCCCCCTCTGGTTGGCCTCCTCGATCTTAAACTCGGTCAGTTCGTGCGCGCGGCCAAGGCTCAGCAGAGGGCACAAGGCCTGGTGACACAGGAGGAAGACTGAGCTAAGCGGTGGCATGCACGTAAGGCCTGACCACGCAGGAGGAAGGCTGAGCTGAGGGGAGTGAGGCTAGCCGACGACACAGTAGCCGATTCGCGTGCACAAAACTTGGCGGCGCGCACGTAAGGCTTGGAGGTCTCCGCGCCACCAGGTCCCCGTAGGTGAGGGAGCAATAGATGGTGCCGAAGAGCGAGCGCACCTACCCAGGTGTGTACTTTGTTTCTTGTGTAATTTAGGGTTCAAAATTGGACATATTTGGAGGGAAATTTTTGGTTAGGGTAATGTATTGGAAGGGGATTCTTACTGATTTTGCTTATAATGTCTACATTTGTTCCTGAATTGAAGTGCATTGGTTGATTCGGTATGGGCATTGGAGTCTTGTTTTTTGGCATTTATACTCGGCCTTGAGTTGCATTGCGATGCAAATTGCAAGAGCGAACTGGAGGTCTTCGCGGCAAGGTTCCTCTGTATATGGAGGATTTTGATTATTATGGAGAGGAGTTGGGCACATAGTTAAGATGCCGCCATGGCCCGAGGCCAAAAAGGAGGGTTGCTTGGGAAGGAGACACTGGAAGAAGGTTCCTAGGGTGTCCAATGGAGGTTTGTGCTATGTAGGACCGTAAAGGCGACTAGGGGGGGTGAATAGGCGCTTTCTCGAATTCTTCGCCTTAATCAAATTCAACACGAACTTTACTGCTTTAGCTATGAAAGCTAAGAAGATCGAAGCGCCTGAGGAAGCCTTGTGTCAATTCGATAACCCTCAACCACAAGACACAAATGCGAGAATTGATCTCACCGGTCCGGTTCAGGCACCGCGGTCGACCGGCTACCAAAGGGCGATCCGACCGATGAATCGGTTCGACCGGCCGTTAACCCAGTGATCTCAATGTCAAGCGGTCCGACCGGCCAGATAAAAATCGGTCCGACCGATTTAGTCCAGAACCGAAACTCAATGCCCAAATCCAAAACGAAATTTGGTCTAACTTTTGATTCAACCAATAAACTTGACCAAATTTGGTGCACACCTCCCTAAGGATATAAGAGACCTATTTCTAGCGACGATCCTTCAGATCCACTTCACAGAAACGATATCTGACGATTTTACCAAAGAAGTGCACAAACCCTAGAAATATGAAAATCTTGATTCAAGACTTGCTTGTGGGGGTTGATGATCTAGATGATTCTAGGAGTATTCCCACACATCAAAGCAAGATAAAATAGGTCAAGAGACCAAGCTTAAACACTTGAATCAAGGAAGCACCAAACTCATCAAAAAGAGAGAAGAACACAAAGGAGACAATCGATCTCTGAAGCAAGCATCACAAGATTGATTGATCTCACAAGATTCTTACAAAGCCACTCCCTCAAGGAGGACAAGAGCTCACACAAGGAGCACACACACAATCTCTCCAACCCTAGCTTCTCCTCTCCTCTCCAAACCCTAGAAAAAGGTGGAGGGGTCCAAATGAGTGCTTCAAGGGGTTTTACATCTCCCCCCTTTCTATTTATAGGAGAGGCTAGGTTTTCACATTTGGGACCCACACACACATGGGACCCACTCACACACATTTATTGAAGCAATCGCCTGCTTCACCACGTGTAGGTTGATCAGCGGCTCTCATCATGTCGGCAAGTCTCTCTCGTCCGAATCCCATCGGAACCTCCCAGGGACTTGCACCGACTTCCGCACCGCCTGATCCAACCAGCTGTACCGAACTACCCGTTCGATCCATCTTGCCCATTCTGCACCATGCTTGAGTCACACGACCTTACCCGGCATCCATGATCGTTCTGGACCTCAGCTCTCCAAGCGTAGTCCCGATCCACCTCACCGTTGACGTCGTTGACCTGCAAGCCACCTACACAGCAATAGACAAACAAATCGTCTCCGGGAACAAGTTCTTCACAACTTGACCCACGTCAGTTCAACAATGCAATATGCAACAATAAAGCATTGAAATCCATACAATAACACATCCAAATCACATCAATGCCAAGAAGGCTCACCTTCAAGTGATCGGCGGTCTGACCGCCCCACACGGCCGGTCCGACCGATTTCAGGCCGGACCGAAATGACTTAGCCAAAATTCCAACTAGAAAATCCGAAACCTTCTGGAATTTTTAACTGAATAGAACTTTTGACTGGGAGCTCCAAAAATAATGTGACCACATCCAGGAGACTCCCCTCACTTACCTACACATCATATTTTTGGATCAGCTCCAAAATCCACTTTGAAACATATCCGGTCGGACCTCTCCACGGGCGGTCTGACCGCCCCTGCCACCGGTCAGACCGCCTGTGGTCTGACAGACCTGAAGCAAAACCGAAAACGCGAGATTTTGCAAACCAACAAAGCCATTGCCAATTGACTCATCATTCTAAGATTGTGCACATATCCTCACGATATCCACAATCTCCCCCTTGATGAACACATTGGCAATTTTCCAGAAAATGTAGTTTCAAGGTTTGAAAAGTAAAAAATTCACCGTTTTCGCATAAAGGCACAACTTGGTCCATAAGCAAGAAAAAGCCTAGGAAACGACCAAGCTGGCTTCAGAATAGTGTAAACAAGTGAGATAAGGCAATGAAAGCACAAAAGGATTCAATTTCCAGAAAGTAGCCAAAAATCTAACTTAGGTCCATATGAAAGACAAATATTCTATTTGACCTTTGATCATTGTGAGTCTTCTTCAATTGCAAATATAATCAGAAAAAAGGCAATAAAACCCAGAGACTCAACTCACTATGATCACAAATTTTCAAAAGGTTTATTTTTTTATTTATGAAGTTCTTTTATATGAAACCTTATGTATGAAACCAAAAACTCCAAAACAACATTTTTCTTCACAATCCTTCTCCCCCTTTGACAATGAATTCATCAAGATGAATGGGAAAAGATAGAGTAAGATGAAATGACTTTATTTTTTAAATTTATTAAAAGGAGCCATGACCATTATCCATGTAGACAGTACAAGTATTACACCAAGCCATATAAAGAGTAGAAGCTATATTCAATCATGGCAAAACATGTACTGCAAAGCTAACACCAAAATAGCAGTAATCTGAGATTAAAAGAATTAGTACCATGAAAAGTTGCTCAATATCATGGTTTCACTAAAAGCAACCAAAAATGAGTCAAGCCATGTCTATAAGTAAAAGGAGACTCAAAACTGGAACTGAGGCATTTTGAGCATTAAGAGTTCAAATATGAAGCAAAATTCAAGCACTTAGCATTTTGAGCATTTTCCTAAAAAGGATTTTTTTTTTCAATGTGCTAGATCTCAAGCCTTTCCGCGAGCATCTTAAGCAAAAAGCTTAAAAGAGTGGTCTAGGTCATCCAAAACTCCCCCTGAGTACATGCCTAGTGCAATGGCAAGCAGTCTCATGAGAAAGGATTGGTGAGATCAGTTTTTTCGCACAAAAAATCTCATTCTTCATTTGCTTGACTTAAGAAAATAAAAAGCTCATTTTACATCTCAAAATAAGTTCAAGACTCAATTTAACCTATATGACATGGCATGAATCATAAGAGGATCACTAGAGCAAAACTAGTCACAAGATCCAACAAGACATGATTTGATTCAATTTGCTCACAGATATAAAACTAGCAAGGCAAAAGCTAAGCTAAACAAGAAGAGCCATAAAAGAAGTCTAGCAGACTATCACTTGACATGACAAGGTATAGAGTATGAAATCAAGCCATACAAGGATAATAATCAAAGCTCCACAAGTTTTATTATACAATGCAAGATTTTTGAAATGAAAATGCATTATGATACAATGAATGCAAAAAGAGAAAAATCCCCTCAAAACATCCATGCCTCAGTACTGGGGCTAGAGATAAACGATCTAGGAGTCCAGTACTGAGACGCACGATGCCTGGGAACAACAGAAGAAGCAGAAATAAAATGACTAGGAACAAAATCATAAGGATGCACATGAGAACCACATGGACCTCTCCAAAACGATCTACAAAAGATCGATACTCCCCCTGTCTAGGTGCTACCCGTGGTCTCTCCTCACGATATCCTAATCCAAAATGCTGCCTGGACCCACCAAAAGAGTCAACAAAGTTCTCTACAAACCTAGGCCTATATGTGGTACGATGAATAGGGTGCCTGGCTCTAGAGACTACAGCTGGTGAAAAGACTCCTCTAATGGATCTCAAAGTGCTTATTCTCTCTTTCCTCTCAATCTTTGCTCTCCGAAAGCAAAACTCAACAGTATAGCCCTCTTTCTTGCAGAAGATGCAATGGTACTTAAACTTTTGAGGGGTCTGTACTAGTGAAGTAGAAGCACCTTTCTTATCAGAAAGAGTTTGAGCAAAACCTGCAGCTTTGAATACAACCTTGGAAGTCTTAGAAGGTTCTTGCTCAACCAGACCACTTTTCACAATTTTAGCAACCTTAGGTGGGTGATTCTTGGAAAGCTCTAGGGACTTAAAACCTAGGCCATTGTTTTTCACACTCACCTTGGATTGGTCGAGAATCAAGTTGAGTTTCTTTTTCTGAAGGACCGAAATGGCAACAGAGGGGGGGGGGGTGAATGGTGCCTTAAAATTAAGAACTCCCCTTTACTGTATTTAAGCAATTTCTACAAAGCCCTCTTAAGAAGAGTAAAACAAAATCAGAGAACTAAAACAAGTTTCAGTCTATTCTGTCAAAAATCGGAAGCTCCGATTCTACCCGGCGGTAGTTCCGCACTCCGGTAGTTCCGGGATTAGTGCGGAAGTTCCGCCTGCGGTAGTTCCGCCGTGGACAATTGGAAGTTCCGATTGTCCTGACCGAAGAACAGTGCGCTTGGGTTTTTTCCAAAAATCTGAAATACTAAATCTTGAATGCTCTTCTCAGGTCAAGTTTCACAGGACATCATCCTAAACAACATCTTGACCTTATGCAGAAGAATCGCAAACAAAGATTCAATAATCAAGGCAAAAACGGATTTCTTGAAGAAGGGACAAGAAAGACCAAAACCCACAATAAACGAGATTTTCAGATTTTTAGCTCATGAAACTTTGAGGATGTAATAGCAATATCAAAACGACTCTAGATATCAAGTTTCATGCTATTTCATAAGACGAATCAAAAGTGTTGGACCGAAAAGGCGACTAGAGGGGGGGTTGAATAGGAGCACACTCACTTTTTCCCAAAATATGAATTCAACACAATTTCACTCCAATAGCTATGATGAAGCTATGAAGATCAATATACCAGTACAGCGGAAGAGTAGTATTGAATCCAATTAAACCCCTAAGCAATATGACAGAAATCAGCAAGAATCAAATCTAAATGAATCGGTCGGCCCGATTTGTTATCATTGGGCGGTCCGACGGTACTAAATCGTCTCGACGACGGTGTGGGGCGGTCGGACTGGCACCAAAATCGGTCCGACTCGGTGTGGGGCGTCTCGACCGGCGAGCTACTGAACAAATAAAACACCGATGACGAAGTTGCAATTAGGTCTAACTTTTGATTCTCAACTCCAAACTTCACGAAACTTTGCACACACCTTCGCTATGCTATTGAGGACCTATTCCAATCGAATATTATGATAATTCTTGGAACGATCTGGAGAAATTGTCAATTGATTAACAGAAGGTCTAAAACCGGGCAAGAACGAAAACTTGATCCTAATGCTTGTTCGTGAGAGATTGATGATCAAGATGATGCTATATAGATTCACACATATCACAGCAAGCTAATCCACGTGAAAGAATCAATCACAAACTCGCGGATCAAAGGAAGCCCTAAAATCACCAAATTGAAAGCAAGAACAAAAAGAGACTTATCTCAAGCAAACCTTGCATAGATTGATAACGAGATCTATAGTGGATTACACCCACGCCATCATGGATCAGTGGTCAATCCAAGATCACGAAATTCTCCTCAAACCATGAAAAGCCCTAGCCTCCACCTCAACTCCCCCTAAACCAATTAGGGTTTTGCAAGCAACAAAAGAGGTGAAAAACAGCGAGAGGGAGGGGTGCAGCCACCACCTCCTCCTATTTATAGTGGAGGCCTAGAACTCCTAGGGTTTGACCCAATTGGGCTCCCGTTAAGGCCCACTAACAAACGGGTCACACACGCACACTTCGCAAAGCGCCGTCTTTAACCTTTTGACCTAAACCGCTTCACCATGCACCATGGATTTGCCAATAGGTCACCCTTGTCCATCTTGTGTCACGCTTGAGTCGTTGACCTCACCCGGCATCGTTGATCGTTCTGGACCTCAACTCTCCAAGTCTAGTCCCGATTCTCCTCGCCGTTGACCGTCATTGACCATCAAGCAACCTGCACAACCACAGACAAGCAAACACGAATTTGGGAACAAGTTCTTCACAACTTGACCCATGTTAGTCAAAACATGCATCATGCAAACCATATGCCACGATACCAATGACTTTGACCTAACCAATCAACATCGCCACGGTTGGCCGACGCTCGTTAATTATCTCGGTCCGACCGCCCAGTGAGCGGCCGGATCGCTTTTGGCGGTCGGACCGCTCCTCGTGAGCGGCCGGACCGCTTTGGGACTTAGCCAATTTCAACCTCGAAAATCCAAACCTTCCGAAATTAAAACCAATAGAACTTTTTATCGAGACTCCAAAATTATGAGACCAAGTGCATTGGGATCCTCACTTGCCTACAACACCTATTTTTGGCCCACTGCGTTTTGAGTACTTTTAGGTCACCGCCGTCCGATCCGCCCACATGGCCGGTCCGACCGATTTGGAACCGGTCGGACCGCCGTGCAAGGACCGGTCGGACCGCCCCTGGCCAAGAAGCCTGTAGCTTTGTCGAAAACACGTGAAACGACAAACCGTAAACGCCATTGCCAATTGTCACATCATCCTAAGATCTGGAGCATATCTCCATGAAATCCACAATCTCCCCCTTGATGAACACATTGGCAATTATCCAGAAAATGTAAGTAAGAGGTTTGAAAACGAGTTTACTCGCAGTTTTCGCACAAAGGCACAACTTGGTCCATAAGCAAGAAAAAGCAATGTAAATGACCAAGCTGGCATCATAATAGTATAGGCATGTGAGACAAGGCAAAAGTAAGCATAAAAACTTTGATTTCCAGAAAAGGGTCAAAATTCTCACATAAGGTCCATATGAAAGAACAATTGTTCAATTGACCTATGATCATTGTGAGTATAAAAGAATGCAATTCAAGTTCAGAATATTCAATAAGACAATAAGAATGCAACTCAAGAACTCCCCCTCACTATGATCCTCAATTTTCAAATTTTCAGTTTCTCCCCTTTGTATAAACTTCTCCCCCAATAAAGAAATATCTTCTTATTAACACATCTTCTCTTCTCATTTAACACATCTTCTCCCCCTTTGACAATGGATTCATCAAGGAATCACGCCTTCCTCTCATCCAGAGATAATAAATATAGAATAAAGGAAGAAGCATAAACAAAAGAAGCATAAAGAGGAATATGCATGAAGTGCAATGGAGTGGCTTCAATTTTTGTATTTTTCAATTTTTGATTACAAGAAGCTTTGGAGATTACCCAAAAGAACAAGCTAGTATCTCTAATATTGCACAAACAGCATATCAAGCCCGACGCTAGCAAGATCATGGTAAGACATATATATCAAAGCTAAGCACAAAGGCTCAAAAGTAAAGCGATAGATTTGATCAATTTAAGCAACGCTTCAAATTGACAAGTTCATCAACAGGGATCCTAAAGTGAAATTGGCCATGTCAAAATGTCAAAGTGAGATCAAAAATCTAACAAAGACCACATTAAGAGTCAATCAAGTCCCGTATTGAATCATTTTGCTCAATATTTTGTAAACGCCCATTTGTCAACATTTTTCTCATTTGCATTGAATATTGAAGTTGACTAATGATCTAACTTAGTGACAAGATCTGGACTAGGAGCCATCCACAAACTCATCCTAAGCTTCACCAAAAGTTGATTAAAGGTATATCTTAGTAAAGAAGATCCCGGACTAGGAGCCATCCACAAACTCTTTCTAAGCTTCTACCGGGCGACAAATCTTGAGGTTCATGTCATTTCGACAAGCAATCCCCATGAGATCGTTCTGTTCATCAAACTATCTCCAAGTTCATGTCATTTGACAAGCGGCCTCGTAAGAATAGTTTGGCACAATTTAAGCATAAGACAATCTTGATTTTCATTTTTCACATGAGCAGTTTTAGAATCTCAAGAACACAAAAGCTCAAGTAATGGTCAATTTTAGATCAAAGAGCTAACAAAGCAATTCTGACATGGCCAATGTCACAAGAGGAGCACTAATTGCGCAACTCGCTAAAACATCCACAAATTGCAATTTCTTAGTTTGAGTTGTTTAAAAGGTTCTAGCTCATATAGCAAAGACTTAGCTACACATGTAAAAGCATGATAATTCTAGCAAGTCAAAGAACTAGACATGACATTGAGCAAGAATTGAAATACAAAAGCTCTAAAGGGTAATAGGCAAAGCTTCATCAATTTTTAAAATAAGGAAAATCTTATATTACAATGCATCTTTTGGATTTTTCATACCATTTGTTGTAACCACTTGTTGGAGTTTTCATATGAATGCAATATGACACAATGAGATGCAATTAAAAAGCCTAAAAACCTAAAAAGTTCAAAAGATCACTAAGTTCAGAAAAAGAACAATAAAAGATCAAAAGAACAAGGAAAGATAAGAAAAAGATCAAACTCCCCCTCAAACCAACCCATAAGGATAAATTACCCCTAACTCGCTTCTTAAGGAGGAAAATCTGGTTTGATCTAAAGGCTTGGTAAGAATATCTGCCAATTGAGCTTCGGACTCTCCGAAGTGCATCACAATATCACCTTTTTCAACATGATCTTTAAGGAAGTGAAAGCGAATGTCTATGTGCTTAGTCCTAGAATGTTGCAATGGGTTTTAGCAATATTAATAGCGTATGTTATCACGTAAAAGAGGAACACTAGCAAAGTTTAACCCATAATCTTTCAAAGTGGACGCGTCATCCACAAAATCAGCTACAACAACTAGCGTGACTACATACTCCGCTCAAAGAGTGGATTGTGCAACAGAAGACTGCTTCCTAGAAGACCAAGATACAAGAGAAGTGCCTAGGAAGTGACAGGTGCCTGAGGTACTCTTCCTATCTAACCGAAACTGACGCAAAATCGAATCGAAAAACCTCTAATGGACAAAGTCAAGAGCAGAATACCAAATGCCATATAAGAGGGTAGAGTGTAAATACCTGAATATGCGCTTAACGGCTTGGCGATGGGAAGTTCTCGGAGACGCTGAAATCTTGCACAAAGGCATACCGTGAAGTGAATGTCCGGTCTCGAGGCCATCAAATACAGAAGGGAGCCGATCATGGCTGCGGTACTCGCGTTGATCCACGACTTCTCCTTCCTCATCTGGATCCAAAACAGTCGAGGTTGCCATGGGAGTGGAAATTGGCTTGCAATCACCCATGTTGAAGCGTTTTAGTAGATCTTTAGTGTACTTCGTCGATGGATGAAAGTTTCTTCCTTGCATTGCTTGATTTGAAGTCCCAAAAGTAATTAAGCTCTCCCATCATACTCATCTCAAATTCCTGGACATAGTGTCGTAAAAGTCGAAACAAGAGCATTAGAGGAACCACCAAAGATAATATCATCCACATAAATTTGAGCAAGCAGGAAGTCATTGCCACGCCTAAGAATAAATAGAGTTTTATCCACTTTACCCATCTCAAAATTATTTTTAAGCAAGAAGGTCTTAAGTCTATCATACCAGGCTCTAGGGGCTTGTTTAAGACCATACAATGCTTTAGATAGCTTGAAAACACGATTTGGATATTTAGGATCCTCAAAACCAGGGGGTTGCTTAACATACACTTCCTCATCTATGAAACCATTTAAAAGGCACTTTTAACATCCATCCGATATAATTTAAAACCTTTTGATGCAAAGAAATGCAAGCGTAATGCGAATGGCTTCTAGTCTAGCAACAGGAGCAAATGTCTCATCAAAATCTAACCCCTCAACTTGGCTGAAACCCTGAGCTACCAATCTGGCCTTGTTTCTAACCACAGAACCATCCTCACCTTGTTTATTCTTAAACACCCAACGGTTCCTATAACATTATGACCACTAGGGGTTCTACTAGGTTCCAAACTTTGTTTCTTTCAAAATTTTCTAACTCCTCATGCATGGCATTTACCCACTAGAATCGATAAAGCATGTGATATATCGCGGGGTTCAAAAGAAGCAACAAAAGCCGAATGAGAGTAGAGATTTGGATCATTATACGGATCGAGTGACTCGCTCATGTAGATTACCTATTATCTGCTCGAGGATGTCTCTCGAATGCGAAGTGGAGCGCCGGGTGAGATACCGTTTCTTCGACCTCCGCAGGTACTGCTGATGATGAAGATGCAGCAGGAGCCTCAACTGAAGGTGAAGTAGACGTAGCAGGTTCTTGTATCAGTATGGGCGCTTCAAGAGCAAAGCAGATGAAGGAATGATATTAGCTTCGTCCTCATCTTCCTCCACAAAAATGCTCTGTCACTGTAAATCATCTCAGAGCAATAGATCTAGCCTGTGGCTAGTCTCATCAAAAGTGACATTACAAGTCTCTGAATAATGTTAGTCTCAAGATAAAAACCCAAAACCCTCGAATGAGCAGGATAACCTAAATAACCCATCAAAAGTTCTTGATTCAAATTTATCTAAGTTGCATGTCTTAAGAATAAAACATTTTGATCCAAAACTCAAAATGCGAAATGAGGGTTTTTTACCAAAACGAAGCTCATAAGGAGTCTTGCCTAAAGAAGGTCTCAAAAGACACGATTTGCAATATGGCAAAGATAGCAATAGCTTCGCCCAAAATCTCCTGTGTTATACTCATCTAGCATCGTCCTAGCCATTTCGACCAAGGTCCTATTCTTCCTTTCCACCACGCCATTTTGTTGAGGGACGTGTGGAGAGGAGAACGATGCTCAATACCACGCCAAAGACAAAAAGAAGCAAAAGAAGTATTTTTGAACTCCGTGCCATTATCATGCGAATCGCTCTCAAAGCACTAGGAAGCTCGAAGCCAAACGAAGAACAAGGTCATGAAAATAACCAAAAGCTTCATCTTTTGAAGTAAGAAAGAACACCCAAGTATATCTAGAAAGATCATCGACTATGACAAGAATATACCATTTTCCACCGATCGATCGGACTCTAGCAGACCAACAAGATCCATATGAAGCAACCGTCCCGTCCGTCGGTCATAACCATAGTCACGTAAGGGTGTGAGGCGGCAACTTGTTTGCCATGCCTACTGAGGCGCACATACAAGATCCTTGGCGACTTTGAGTTTGGGCAAACCTCTCATGAGATCAAGGTTGCTAACTCGTGTCGATGATCAAAACCAATGTGCCCCAAACGTCGGTGCCAAAGCCGTAAATCAAGAAGATGTAAGCAAACATTTAAGAGATCCAAAGAAGAGATTACGAAAAATCAGCCCAAAAATTCTACCAACTCTAGAGATTCCAAACACAAGCTCACCAAGAGAATCAAGCACACGACAAGCATTTTTCTTAAAAATACCTCATAACCATCATCAAGAAGTCGAGAAACAGAAGGAGATTATACCTAAGCTTGTCCACAAGAGCGACATCCTTTAGAATGAATTTGTTGTTCACCCTAATTGATCATGTTCCTTCAATTCGCCCTTGTGTATCATCTCCAAAGGTGATGAAGTCATCACTGTTGCCGCGTGAAAGAGGTGAACCATTTTGAGTTTCCGGTCATGTGGCGTGAACACCGAGTCGACGAACCACGTGTTCTTCCCTTTCCACGGTAGTCCCGAAAATCAAGGAACAAAAGAACGATGTGTCTCAACATGGGGTTAGATAAACAAGATTTAGGAATCCAAGATCGAGACACACGTCGCATGGAGTATACAAACCGTAAGTACTATCCTTGATTTCATCTAACATTCGGTTATGAGCAATGTTTAAATTAACATGAGACTTAAATCGTCCATGGGCGATCGGTCGCGTTGTCTTTGTCAATCGGTCGACGGCGACCAAAACGGTCGACCGGTGACCACTCACCATCGGACCGCCGATCGATAAACATTAGAATTAGGATATCTAGAAACATAATGATTTGCATGAGAGAAAATCCTAATCCGTGTTTATTCTTTTCGGTGTTACCATGTCTCATAGAAGCTCTAGGTTGCATGAATGAAATTCTATCAAAAATTTCTTATCATTTTTCAACCTACGCCAACAGAATTCAATCAAATGCCCACCTTTCTTGCAATAAGTGCAATGGTACTTGGTACCACTAGAAGAAGCACCATTTGAATTAATACAAGGTTGGGCAAAACCTTTAGATTTAAAAGATGTTTTTGCAGGTTGGGTTTTGAATTCAATTAAACCTTTTTCCAAGACTTGAATGACTTTTGGGTTTGAATTGTCTTGAAAAGAATTGAATCCTAAACCTTGCTTCTTATAAGGAGTTTTAGACTTGTCAAGAATCATGTTTAATTGTTTCTTACCTTTAGAAAATTTCTAATGTATCATGAAGGTAAGCATTTTCTTTTCTCAAGTTAACACAAGCATCACAAGTATTATTCATAGATTTCTCCTTATACAAAGCAATTTCAAGCTTAAGAGTGGAACATGAAGCACAAGTAGTATTTTCAATATCGTCCTTAAGCTTAGCATATTTGACTCTAGCAGCTTCTAAGATATCTTTGATTTCACGTTCTTTTTCTAAACATGAAGTGCAAGGGCTAGAATCAAATACATCAAAAGCAATCAATTTACTAGATTCTAAACATTTTTCACAAGGAGCACTTTTAATTTCATTTAGTTCAGATCTAGCATTCTCAAGTTGTTGTACAGAAATATTATGAGCACATTGTAATTTGGTAATTTCTGAATGCATAGCATGACAAGATAAACATTCATCAGGTTCAAGAGTCTTAGCATTTTTAAGCTCTACTTTCAGTTTGCTAATTTTTGACTCTAATTTCTTATTTTTTGTCATGACAAATTCTAGTGCTTCATCTTGACTAAGCAATTGCTCAACTATAGAATCATATTTAGCAGAAAGCTCATCATAAGAAAAAGATACCTCATTATCATCAATGTCGTCCGTGTCACCATGAAGCACATGCCGTGAAGTCTTTGGCCTTCCTTTCTTTTGCCTTGAGGATCTCCTCCTCCTTGTCCTCCTCACTCCCGGTATCCACATCGCTCAAGGATTGATCCTCAAAAGCGGCAAGGACCGGTGAGCGACCTTCACAAGCTTATTAGCCTCATACCTTGATTTGTTGAAAGGAGGCTTCTTCCAAGTCGGCTTTCCTTCCTTATGATTGCTCTTACCTTTCACTTGGGGCAATTTGCTTGATATGATTGAGCTCACCACATTCATAGCATGTCACCGACCACCTCTCTTTTGTTTCTCACATTATTGTAGGCCGTGTGAATTTTTTAGCTAGAAGAGCTAACTCTGTTTCAGAATACTTTCAAGCTCCTCTTCATGAATAGCAGATAAACAAGCAAATGAAAATCCGTAAGAAGATTCAAAAGAGTCATCAAAAGCCTTTTGAGAGGATCTCGCTACCAAAGCTAAATTATCTTTCTTGGGATGATCAACTCTTTTAATTTCATGAGTCTTGAGTTTACTATAAAGCAATTCTAAAGTAAGACTTGAAAGATCAACATTTTCCTCTATAGCAAGAGCCTTCATCTCCCACTCCTTGGTGTTGATTGCAGCCAAGAGATGGGTGGCATTTTGATTGAGAATATTCAATATCAACGATTTTCATTTGATTAATTACTTTATTAAAGCGATGAAAATGTCATCGATGCTCTCTCCAGACGCATCTCGAATTTATTGTATTCACGCTTGTAAACTGCTTGGCGACCTTTTTGATTTGGGACGAACCTCATGATATGTTTCGAGAGTGTTCCAAATTTCATGCGCAGTTGAAAGATTGCAAATTCTATCATATTCTTGTCTACCAAGTGCACCATATAAAAGATTCTTAGCCTTATTGTTGTTAGCCAAAAGAATTGCGAAAGTGTGTAGCAATTTCAGAATAACCAATGGGCTCTAACAACATCCCAAATAGCTTGTCCTCGCTCAAGAAAGACGCGCATACGATTCTTCCAATAGGCATAGTCGTGCCCATCGAAGATATGCGGTTTAGTAGAAAACTTATCCATCGCCAAAGTTGGTGGCCGGTTAAGATCAAGATTGAACTAGCAGGGCTCGATACCACTTGTTGGACCGAAAAGGCGACTAGAGGGGGGGTGAATAGGAGCACACTCACTTTTTCCCAAAATATGAATTCAACACAATTTCACTCCAATAGCTATGATGAAGCTATGAAGATCAATATACCAAGACAAATGGAAGACTAGTATTGAATCCAATTAAACCCCTAAGCAATATGACAAAATCAACAAGAATCAAATCTATCAGAATCGGCGGTCGACCATTGTTATATCAAGGTCCGACCGGTACCAAATCGGTCGACCTACGGTGTGGGGCGGTCGGATCGGCACCAAAATCGGTCGACCTCCGTGGGGGGCGATCGGCCGTGAGCTACTGAAACATAAAAACGGCCGATGACGGTTGCAATTAGGTCTAACTTTTGATTCTCAACTCCAAACTTCACGAAACTTTGCACACACCTTCTCTATGCTATTGAGGACCTATTCCAATCGAATATTATGATAATTCTTGGAACGATCTTGAGCAATTGTCAATTGATTAACGAAGGTCAAAACCGCAAGAACGAAAACTTGATCCTAATGCTTGTTCGTGAGAGATTGATGATCAAGATGATGCTAGATAGATTCACACATATCACAGCAAGCTAATCCACGTGAAAGAATCAATCACAAACTCGCGGATCAAAGGAAGCCCTAAAATCACCAAATTGAAAGCAAGAACAAAAAGAGACTTATCTCAAGCAAACCTTGCATAGATTGATAACGAGATCGTTGCTGGATTACACCCACGCCATCATGGATCAGTGGTCAATCCAAGATCACGAAATTCTCCTCAAACCATGAAAAGCCCTAGCCTCCACCTCAACTCCCCCTAAACCAATTAGGGTTTTGCAAGCAACAAAGAGGTGAAAAGCAAGAGAGGGAGGTGCAGCCACCACCTCCTCCTATTTATAGTGGAGGCCTAGAACTCCTAGGGTTTGACCCAATTGGGCTCCGTTAAGGCCCACTAACAAACGGGTCACACACGCACGCTTCAAAGCGCCGCTTTAACCTTTTGACCTAAACCGCTTCACCATGCACCATGGATTTGCCAATAGGTCACCCTTGTCCATCTTGTGTCACGCTTGAGTCGTTGACCTCACCCGCATCGCTGATCGCTCGACCTCAACTCTCCAAGTCTAGTCCCGATTCTCCTCGCCGCTGACCGTCGTTGACCATCAAGCAACTCGCACAACCACGCATAAGCAAACACGAATTTGGGAACAAGTTCTTAACAACTTGACCCATGTTAGTCAAAACATGCATCATGCAAACCATATGCCACGATACCAATGACTTTGACCTAACCAATCAACATCGCCACGGTTGGCCGACGCTCAAGTCAATACCGGTCCGACCGCCCAGATGAGCGGCCGGATCGGCCTTGGCTAACGGCCGGACCGCTCCCGTGAGCCGGTCTGACCGCTTTTGGGACTTAGCCAATTTCAACCCTGAAAATCCAAACCTTCGAAATTAAAACCAATAGAACTTTTTATCGAGACTCCAAAAATTATGAGACCAAGTGCATTGGGATCCCTCACTTGCCTACAACACCTATTTTTGGCCCACTGCTTTGAGTACTTTTAGGTCATCACGGTCCGATCGCCCCACATGGCCGGTCCGACCGATTTGGAACCGGCCGGATCACGTGCAAGGACCGGTCGGACCGCCCCTGGCCAGTAGGCCTGTAGCTTTGTCGAAAACACGTGAAACGACAAACCGTAAACGCCATTGCCAATTGTCACATCATCCTAAGATCTGGAGCATATCCCCATGAAATCCACAAAAAGATACATCAAAACCCTAAATATTTAACAAGAACAGGAAGGGAATAAGAGAGGCATAAACAAGTAATCAAAAACCTCAGAGTTTCATTGATAGAAGTCTAGAGATTACAGAGGAAACACAGAGGAATGATTACAAAGATTTTCAATTCGTTCTCTCCAAACCAACAAACTCTCAAAAAGCAAAACTCACCCTTTTTCTAGAGCTAACCCTAATTTTCTCTCTCAAAGTCTAACCCTAACACCAGGGGTTCAGCTCTATTTATAGCCTTTGCCTAATGGGCCTCCAACCCATTAAGCCCGCTACACCCGAACGGAACCGCCTCCACTTGTGCCGCTTTGCGAAAATACCATTTCGCCTTTGCGCACCTTCCGAAGCCTCCAGACGCCTCGCTGTCCTTGACTCGCAACCACCTCAAGATTCACGCCGTCTTCGACACATCCCGACCGTTCGACCTCAACGCCGCCGCGCTTAGTCCGATCACCTCGTGTCTCGCCACGACTTCGCCTCGATGTCCTGCAATCAACATGCACAAAAACACATCACATAGCATTGCACAATATCATAGCATCAACATTTGTATAAGACTCAAACTCATACAAAATCAAAATCACAAATTAACCTTCTCTCGCACGATTCGACACAATCGGAAGTTCAAGACTTACCACAAATGAAGTTCCGATTTCTAACGTCCGCACTTGTCAGGATTATCGGAAGTTCCGCTCTTACCATTGCGGAACTTCCGATCTTCGGAACATCCGCATTCCCAGATTTTCAAATCCGATTTTCGTCTCAGAGTGACACTCAACGTCAGTATTATCGAACACTCCGCTACCCCAGGTGCGGAAGTTCCGATTACTTCAACCGAACTCAAAACCGTGTTAATCGAAGTTCCTATTTCCAACGCCAGAGTTTGACATCGAACTTCCGCTCCATACACAAATGTAGTTCCGATTACCTGCTTCAAAGACAAACACCCAAACCGAAAAACTCAACTCTCAAATTTTCAACAAGTTGTCAAATACTCATCACTCACAATGGAGGACCTCTCACATGGTCTCTCAATCTCCCCCTTGATGAGTATATTGACAAACACCGAAAAAGCATAAGATGAGTTTGAGTTTAAAGTCAACCAAGGTCTAAACAAGAGTAGTTAAGCTCAAGACCATGTTGACAAAAGAGAAAGACTTGAGATGAGATGAAAGAGCAATTTTCGCACAAAACTCAAGGCTTTTCTCCAGAAGGCTTTTTCTCTCCAAAATTCTCCCCCTTTGGCAATAAAATCATCAAGATGTAGAAAAGGGAGGAAAAGACTATATGATGTTCATTTTAAGCATTAGGAGCCATGTAGATTATCCAAAATGACTATTAGAGAATTACACCAAGCCATAACACAGAAGAATGCTATCAAGATCATGACAATTGATGTATAGAATAGCTAAGACAGAAAGTGCATAATCTGATTAATGATCCAATTCTTTAGCAAGTCAAATAAACTAAGATTGCAGTCTAGCTAAAGGTATCCAAGGATGATACAAGCCATGTCAAATAATCTAAGTTGAACCAAGAAGACTCATATAGAATGTTTAGAGTGCTACCAGTTGAAGAAAGACTCATTTTATCCAGAACTTGGTCTTTTAATGATAAGCAATTTTAGCACATTTTTCTTTTTCTGAAAGCTCTTTATGGTTTTATCTTAGTAAAGCAAGCTCTGGACTAGGTGCCATCCACAACTGCCTCCTAAGCTTCAACCAATTTTTCAAATCTTAGCCATGTGCTAGATCCCAAGCCTTATGCGACCACTCCAAGCAACAGACTTAAGGAGGTGATCTTAGGTCATCCAAGGCTCCCCGAGTTCATGCCTAGTGCAATGGCAAGGGCCTCATGAGAAAGATTTGGTGAGATCGCTTTTTCGCACAAAAGAGATCATTTTTGCTTTTGAAGTTTTTAGACCAATGATTTAAAGATAAGTCAAGTTTCTTAACAAACCGACATAGCTTACTCAAAAGTTCAAAGGAGATACAAGACTCAACTCGACCTACTTGACATGGCGAAAATCATAAAAGGATAGCTTCAACTGCACTAGTCTCAAGAGCTATCATGACAAGATTTTAATTCAAGTTTAGCATTTTTAATAACCTTAGCATGGCAAAGACTAAACTACACATAAAAAGTCATGATAGATCTAGCGCTTTAGCATAAATCATGGCAAGATGTAAAACAGTGAAAACAGATCATAAGGGATAATAAACAAGGCTCCATTTGATTATAATGCAATGCATGATGAAATGCACGAAAATCCGATTCCTTCGAATGAGATGCATCTTTTAATTCAAAGTTGAGTTATGACAAAATTAAGAACTGAATAACCAAGATGAACTCCCCAACCAAAGGAACAAAAACGAGAATCGATAAGAGAAGCAGAAAAGGCGGTCCTTTAGAGCATAGAAAAGATATAGAAAACTATCGCCAGATGTGTTCTTATCTACCCCATATGATTCTAGGACTATCACCGATCAACTCATACACTAAGGAGCAACACTGCCCTGTCTACCCAAGGATGGCCCGACCCTGCTAGAACCTATAAGAAGTGAGTAAGCTCTACTTAGAGAAGGAAGAGACAAACTAATAAGCAAAGATCCTAGAAGCACAAGATAAGAAATAGCAATCAAAGCAATTTGGCAAGAGAACCACTATAACCTATGCCGAAGGACTTCACCCAAAATATTAAAAGAAATGCAACTGAGAAAGAGTAAGCATAATTAAAATATAATACAATAGTAAAACTCAAGCTCCCTCACAACAAATTGTAAGGACAAACCACCCCAAGCTCTCCCGCAGAGTCAAAACCGAGAACTGCCAGAGGCTTAGTGAAGATATCAGCCAACTGGTGCTCACTCTCCACAAACTGGAGCACAATGTCACCCTTCTCTACATGGTCTCTAAGAAAGTGATATATGATATCAATATGCTTGGTCCGAGAATGTTGCTTTGGGTTCTTGGCAATGCAAATCGCAGACGTGTTATCACAAAAGAGTGGAACACATCGATGGATAACCCAAAGTCCTGCAGGTCGAGACCATCAAAGCACTTGGCTACAAAGAATCGGTCAGAGCAACGTACTCGGCCTCTGCAGTGGACTGTGCAACACCGGATTGCTTCCTCGACGACCAGGAGACAAGAGAAGTGCCAATGAATTGGCAAGTGCCAGAAGTGCTCTTCCTATCTATCCTCTGACCAAATAAATCGTGACGGAGAAGGCTCTAAGAGATAGACAAGAAGAGGAAGAGTACCGGATACCATAGTCAATGGTAGCTCAAGGTACCGAAGATGCGCTTCACCGCCGACGGTGAGATACACGAGGAGAAGCCTGAAACCGAGCACAAAGACACAGAGAAATGTATGTCTGGTCTCGAGGCTGTGAGGTACAAGAGAGAGCCAATCATGCTCCTGAACTCCTTTTGGTCAACAGGTTCGCCGTCTTCATCTGGATCCAGAGCAGCTGTAGATGCCATCGGAGTTGATACTGGCTTTCCATCATTCATGTCAAAGCGCTTCAGGAGGTCTCGAGTGTACTTGCCTTGATGAAGAAAAGTACCTTCCGAGTCTGTTTGATTTGGAAGCCAAGGAAGAAGCTCAACTCGCCCATCATGCTCATTTCAAATTCGAGCTCATAACTCGTAAAACCGAGACACGAGTATGTGAGGAGCCGCCAAAGATGATGTCGTCCACATAGATCCGACGAGGTAAGATCGGTGCCAAGACGGCGGATGAACAAGGTCTTGTCTATTTTACCCATTTCAAAACCATGACTCAGCAGATAGGACTTAAGCCTTTCATACCAAGCTCTGGGAGCCTGCTTGAGTCCATACAAGGCTTTGGAAAGCCTGTAGACATGGTTAGGGTATTTGGGGTTCTCGAAACTCGGAGGTCAGTTCGACATAGACTTCTTCCTCAATAAGGCCATTGAGGAAGGCACTCTTGACATCCATCGATAAAGCTTGAAACCCTTAGAAGTCGCAAAGGCAAGCAGATTCTAATGGCTTCAAGTCTAGCTACAGGGCAAAGGTCTCTTCAAATCTAGACCTCAACTTGAGAGTACCCCGAGCTACCAAATTTAGCCTTGTTTCAATGACTAACCCATCTTCACTTTGCTTGTTCTTGAACACCCATTTGGTCCCAATGATATTGTGACCTTGAGGGGCTCAACAAGGACCGGACCTTGTTTCTTTCAAAGTTTTCCAACTCCTCATGCATGGCGCTTGTCCAAGACTCGTCGATAGAGCATGACAAATATCTTTGGGCTCAAATGAGGCGATTTAAAGCGTAATGGAGACAGAAGAGAGACAAACCAGCCTTTGGAACGTGTGACACGCTCAAAGAGGTCTCCAATGATCGCGCTCAAGGATGGTCCTTTGGATGTGTCTTGGAGGTCCAGGTGAGATGAAGAAGTGGCCTCTACCTCATTAGCAGATGAGATAGGAACAGAGCCACTAGCTTCGTAAGAAGCGAAGGTAAGGGTCGATCTCCTCGAGGTGCAAGTGGAAGAAGGCACTCAAGAGGAGGAGGAAGAACTGGATCTGTTAGACACCCATCATCTCCGTCTTCCTCATCGCCCACAAAGATGGACTCGATCGCCTAAAGAACTCGAGATATCGTGCCTAGTCCCTGACCGCCTCATCGAAGGTCACCTCACGTGTTTCTATCATTTTGCTAGACTCGCAGCCTGCACTCTAGGCACGAGAAGAAGTCGAGTAACCCGTAAAGATCCCATCACAAGATCGTGACTCGAACTTATCTAGGTTCCTGCACTTCGTAATAAAACACTTGCAACCAAACACACGAAAATGCGAGATGTCGGGTTTTCGCCATATCTCAACTCATAAGAAGTGCGATGCAAGAGTGCTCAAGAAAGACTCTGTTAGAAACATGACAAGCAAGAGCAATTGCCTCACCCAAAACTTCCTAGGTGTAGAGTATTCATCAAGCATCGCCCGCCATCTCGACTAAGGTACGGTTCTTCCTCTCCACAACGCCATTCTGTTGGGGACGATGGAGACGAGAACCGGTGCTCTACACTGCCTCACCACAAAACTCTCAAAGTAGGAATTTTGAACTCGGTGCCATTATCGGCGAATTGCTCGTAATGCACCGGGAGCTCAACAGAAAGCCTACTAAAAGACCACGAAAAGAGTAAACGCCTCATCCTTCGAGGCTAAGAAAACACCCAAGAGTACCTCGAGAAGTCATCGACCACAACAAGAATATACCACTTCCTCCCGCCGATCAAGACTCGAGCCGACCAATCAGATCCATATGGAGCGAGCTTGTCCCGGCAAGGCCACCATTGTCAAGGTGATCGAGAGTGAGAAGCGGCAACCATCTTGCCGCGCTTGCAGGGAGAGCAAACTAGATCCTTGACCATCTTGAGTTTTGGCAAACCACGAATGAGATCGTGGTCACGACTCGTGTCAAATGATCAAAGCCTATATGACCTAGTCTCCTATGCCGTAAGGTCAAATCACGGATTGAAGCAATTAAACACCGGAGAGGATCACCGTAAGACTCGTAAAAATCAGACGAAAGATCCTCCCATATCGAGAAATCCCGCAAACTAGGCTACCCGAAGAATCAAGAATTTTGCAATTGTTTTTCTTAAAGCTCACCTCGAAACCGTCATCAGTAAGCTGAGAGACTGAAAGCAGATTATACTGCAGCTTACTTACTAAGGCAACATCTTTTAAAATAAAAGAATCATTAATGCTCACTGCACCTTTAGCGATGACGCGCCTAAATGAAGCATCTCCAAGGTGATCGCCTCATCACCGGAGCACGGGCTAGGGAAGAAAACCAACGAGAATCTCCAGTCATATGGCGAGAACAACCGGAGTCTACAATCCATACCTTTCCCTTCCCAGCCCGGCGACCCTGAGTCAAACAGAGAGTAAAGTCTCAAGATCGGGTGAATCAACGATGATTTTGGCACCCAATACCGAGTAACACGTCGAATGATGAAGTAGTCAAGCAAGACCGACTCTATCTACCCTACGCTCTCGCCACTCAACAAGTCGGAAGGTCGTGTGCGCACTGAAGTCGTGGTTGAATCCGATCGCTATGGAAGAGCGAGCCGGAATTCGCAACATGTCGATCACGCCGCGTAGCCATCTCGAAAGGGAAACCGAGATCTACCTCAAAGCGGCGGAAGTCACGACCAAGGGAGCATGAGGACGAAAATCGAAAACTCGAAAAACCAAGTCCTCGATGTCGCCCTAAATCATCGGTTGTACTGCATCTAGGCCTCATGTTGGTCTTAGGTGCACTCATAGTCCGGGGTCGACCATGAATGTACCTAATGACTCAACACGATCTCTATGCGCGATCTTGGCGCTACCAAGCAATGATCAACTAAATGTCCATCCTTCCGATGAAGGTGCAATGATACTTCGCCTTCGAGGGGCAAGTGCAGTGGAATCACCTTGCGTCGAAATCCTTTGAACAAAACCCACGACTTAAAATTGACTTTCTCAGTCCTGGGCTTAGTTTTGATCACACCTAGTGCTATGGTTTTGAGCACGACAGGTGGATGCTTCCTCATATCCTCATGGATATCATATCCTAGACCCTGATTAAATCTACAAATCTTAGATTTGTCTAGAATGAGATTGAGCTTCTTCTTGCCTCCTACAAACCTCTCGAGAGTGTTCATAAGATACTGACACTCCCGAAAGAGAGAGGTGCAAGAAGAGCAGGGGGAAGAAGGAACACCAGAAGGTAAGGGAGCAGAAGAAGAACCAACCAAGAGAGGAAGGATTGGCTTGTGCATGCACAAATGACTTTGGGGGACAAGTCCTCATCGCTAGCAGATTGGTTCACGTTGCTAGGCGCCTCTACCAAACCCTTAGACTTCTTCCCAGCACACACAATACAAGCAGATGATTATGTCTCTAGAAGGTCCTTAGTTAGCTTCACACATTTTTCATCCAAAGCAACCAAATCACATTTTAGTTTATTACATTGATTGCAAGGTGAGCTAACAAGGTCCTTAGAAGCATACTGAGCCAATTTGTTATTGTGATCAATCATTTCTTGAAACTGCTTGGATACAGATTCTAGTTCAGCAGTTAACTTGGGACAGCTTTAAACAAGAAACAATAGGCTCTAGTAGCGCAGACTTTGAATTCAAGAATTTTGTGATCTGCCCGTTTTAGGTTCATCTTGAGATTATTACAATTTTCACAAGTCTCAGGCAGATCGAGCAACATGGTATAAAGACCTCTAAACGAATTGTCCTTAACCTCACATGAGGTGCAAGCAGTAGCCTCAACAAGAGTAGATGAAGGAGGTGCTACCTACACATCTCTAATTCAAAGAAGAAGGCTAATGTTCTCTACTTTAATCATGTCAAGTTCAGAGGACACACTATCATGCAAGGTCCTTAGTTTTTCCAAGTCATCAAGCAAAGCACAAGATGTGTCACAATCATCACGGAGGGAGCGGATGTAAGTAAAGTAAGCTCCGTGATAGTCTAGCTACTTCCTTCTCCAACTCAAAGACACTTAGCCCTAGACTTAGCATGAAATCTACTTAGCTTAAGAAAAGCATCATTGTTGGTCGTAAGTGGGACTAACCTCATCGAGTCGGAGTACACCATTGTCGCTCGATTCGCCCGAGGGCCATGAAGCACATGCCGAGAAGTTGTCGTCGTCCTTGGGATCATGATCGCCCTTCCCATCATCGTCACTCCACCCTCCACCTCGCCGGTGTCCAGCCTCGCCGAGGCGGTGAGGACGCGATGGAATGCCTTCTTTGCCTTCCCAAAGTTGCGGAACTTCTTCTTGCCTTGGTCAGTGCCGAGGGCTTCGTGTTGTGGTTCTTGTCGATGTAGTCGTTCTTGCTCTGACCGCCATAGTCACCTTTGCCCTTCCCACCTTGGGACGGTTTGCTCTGATGTGGTTGGGGCCACCACACTCAAACAAATCACAGACCTCCTCTTTTTCCATCCCTCCTCCTCTTGTAAGCATGGGAAAACTTCCGAGCTAGGAGGGCTAGCTGCTCATCCTCAAGTCGCCTAACCGATCATCGCTATGTCACAGAGAGCAGCTAGGGAGAACCCGCGTATCGACTCAGAAGAAGATCCAGAGGTGGGATCAGTGACTAAAGCCATCGACTGTGACTTCGACCTTCGAGAGACAATGTCAATCTCATGAGTCTTGAGACGCGAGTAAAGCGCATCAAGAGTCAGGGTCGAGAGGTCCGTGCTATCCTTGATGGTAGTCACTTTCATCTCCCAAACACGAAGATCGAGTGCAGAAAGCATCCGTCGAGCGTTATCCGAGTCGGGTATGTAAGACCGACGCCGGAGGTTGCTCAAAATCTTATGAAACCGCGAAAACACTCGCCAAGAGATTCACCAATAAGCATCTCAAATTTCATCAGATTCACGCTTGAACCGGTCTTGTCGAACTGTCTTAATCTGGTGGTGCCTCATGGTATGCATCGAGGGTCACCCAGATGTCGTAAGCAGAAGTCAAATGAGAAATGCGATCAAACTCACTTCTACTCAAACCCTGAATGATGATGTTCCTAGCCTTAGCATTGGCCTCAACATCAGGCATGTTTCCACATTGATGTTTTCATCGGCAGAATCGCAAATCTCACCTTCACCTTTCTCCGGATGGCATACCCCGAGCCCGGATGTATGTTTCCATTCGCTCTTCCGTAAGGGGTAATCCATGCCATCAAAGACCGGAGGCTTGGTGGAATACTTGTCCGCTGTTATGGCTCAACCGACCGTTAAGATCTATAAAGAAGAGCTAACCGCTCGATACCAATTGAAGGACCGAAATGGCAACAGAGGGGGTGAATGGTGCCTTAAAATTAAGAACTCCCATTTATCAGATTTAAGCAATTTCTACAAAGCCCTCTTAAGAAGAGTAAAACAAAATCGAGAACTAAAACAAGTTTCATCGTTTCATCAAAATCGAAGCTCGATTCTACCCAGTAGTTCCGCACTCAGTAGTTCCGGATTAGTGCGGAAGTTCCGCTGCAGAGTTCATTGTGGACAATCGGAAGTTCGATTGTCCCGACCAAGAACAAATGCGCTGGTTTTTTCCAAAATCCAAATACTAAATCTTGAATGCTCTTCTCAGTCAAGTTTCACAGACATCATACTAAACAACATCTTGACCTTATGGAGAAGAATCGCAAACAAAGATTCAATAATCAAGGCAAAACGGATTTCTTGAAGAAGGGCAAGAAAGACCAAAACCCACAATAAACGAGATTTTCGATTTTTAGCTCATGAAACTTTGAGGATGTAATAGCAATATCAAAACGACTCTAGATATCAAGTTTCATGCTATTTCATAAGACGAATCAAAAGATACATCAAAACCCTAACTATTTAACAAGAACAGAAGGGAATAAGAGAGGCATAAACAAGTAATCAAAACCTCGAGTTTCATTGATAGAAGTCTAGAGATTACAGAGGAAACACAGAGGAATGATTACAAAGATTTTCAATTCATTCTCTCCAAACCAACAAACTCTCAAAAAGCAAAACTCACCCTTTTTCTAGAGCTAACCCTATTTTTCTCTCTCAAAGTCTAACCCAAACACTGTGGGTTCACTTTATTTATAGCCTTTGCCTAATGGGCCTCCAACCCATTAAGCTCGCTACACCCAAACGGAACCGCCTCCACTTGTGCCGCTGCGAAAATACCATTTCACCCCTTGCGCACCTTCCGAAGCCTCCCAGACGCCTCGCTGCCCTTGACTCGCAACCACCTCAAGATTCACGCCGTCTTCGACACATCCCGACCGCTCGACCTCAACGCCGCCGCGCTTAGTCCGATCACCTCGTGTCTCGCCACGACTTCGCCTCGATGTCCTACAGTCAACACAGACAAAAACACATCACATAGCATTGCACAATATCATAGCATCAACATTTGTATAAGACTCAAACTCATACAAAATCAAAATCACAAATTAACCTTCTCTCGCACAGCTCGACACAATCGAAGTTCCGACTTACCACAATGAAGTTCCGATTTCTAACGTCCGCACTTGTCAGGATTATCGGAAGTTCCGCTCTTACCATTGTGGAACTTCCGATCTTCGTAACATCTGCATTCCCAGATTTTCAAATCCGATTTTCATCTCAGAGTGACACTCAACGCCGAGATATCGAACACTCCGCTACCCCAGTGCGGAAGTTCCGATACTTCAACCGAACTCAAAACCTGTGTTAAACGGAAGTTCCTATTTCCAACGCCAGAGTTCGACATCTAACTTCCGCTCCATACAGCAGTAGTTCCGACACCTGCTTCAAAGACGTAAAGCACCCAAACCGAAAAACTCAACTCTCAAATTTTCAACAAGCTGTCAAATACTCATCACTCACAATGGAGGACCTCTCACATGGTCTCTCATTTTCCCACTAGAAAACTTCTCAAGAGTCATTTTGAGGTAATCATTCTCTTTAGCTAAAGCTCCACAATTAGAGCACTTTCTAGAATTGATTGCCTCATCATGTTTGCTCTTAAGAAGAGCCACTTCCACTTTTAAAGCCTCACAAGACACACAATAGGGTTACTTAATCCTATTCAACTGCTCCTTAAACTTGACTCTAAAAGCCTCTTGTATCTTACCAACAACAGTTTCAACTTCAGCATGCAACATACAAGAGGAAGAATCAATGACTTTCTTGGAAGCAGTAAGAGACATGGATTTTTCAATTTTAGCTTTCTCTTCAAGAGTCTTGTTTAAGGCTTCAATCTCAATTGTAAGCTTAGGACAATTTTCACAAGATGCAGCTCTAGAGTAAACAACCATTTCGGTCATCTCTTGCATTTTAATACTGTTATTCTTACAATGAGAGCAAGTGTGACTAGCATCAAACTTTTGCAATTCTTTCAAAGAGCTATCCAGTTTTAATTCTAGCAAAGCACAATTTGAGCAAGTTAAAGGAATAGCGTCTAAAGCAGTCACATCAAGCGGGATGGCATCCATGCAAACAGAACTAGAGTTGAGAGATTCTAGTTCAACAAGAGCATCTTTTAATTGATTTTCAACAGAGGAATGAGTATTATTTAAGCTTGACAATTCATTAAGCAAGCTAGAGCATGAATCACAGAAATCATCAGGATTAATAGATTTGAGCCTAATAACTTCTAGGTTCAAATTATCAATCATAATGTCCTGTTTCTTAATCAATTTAGCTTGCTTATGCCATTTCTGTTCAGCAAGCACCAAAGCCCTTTTCATGTCAGGAAGTGAAGGGCATACCTCATCGGGATCACTAAAAAGATCCTCGATGTTGGAGGAGTCGCTGTCGTGGCTGTTCTTAGCCATGAAACACATGCCCGTAAAATCACGAGCCTTCTTCTTGCCACGGGAGTCACTCTTGTCGTCCTCCACCTCCGAGTCCACATCGCTCATGCTTACATCCTCTAGAACTTCAAGGACCCGGCTGACAAACTTGCGATAGTTTATCTTCTTGGGTTTAGCATCCCTCGCGTGAGGATACCTTTGTGACTCCTTCTCCTCCTTGCCCTTCAGCTTGGGGCACCTGGAGCGAATGTGGTTCGGCTCACCACATTCAAAGCATGTGATAGGTCCATCTCTCCTCCTATTTCTCACATTGTTGTAAGCTCTCGTGAATTTGGTGGATAGGAGGGCTAAATCATCTTCAGGTAGTCTCTCAAGTTGCTCATCACTCAAAGAATGCAAAGCTGACAAAGAAAAGCCAGATGAGCTACAATCCAAAGAATCAGAATATCTACCCTTAGATTGGTCGACCACTAAAGCCATCGGCTCTGTCTTGGGAGACGCGAGATAAAATCAATCTCGTCGCCTTCAACCTCGAGTAAAGCTTATCCATGGTAAGCTCACTCATGATGATGTTGTCATTGATGGCGTGATCTTCATCCCCGCACCTTCACATCAAGTGCACCCAAAAGTCGGGCGGCATTTTCCGACTCATGAAAACAAGGTCACAGCCACTGAGATCATGAAGTATCTTAGAAAATCTTCCCCACAGCTCGTCTAAAGACTCACCAGGCCTTTGCTCGATCTTAGAGTATGCTTTCTTCAGCTGGTTCTGTCTCACTTCCTTGATCGCAGTGGACCCCTTGTGATAATCACAAAGAGTCCGCTAGATCTCATGAGCAGACCGCAAATGAGCAACACGCTCAAACTCAGATTGACTAAGACCTTGAATCAAAAAATTTCGAGCCTTGCTGTTGGCCTCCACATCCGAGTGATCAAATTGTCATCTACCGCACGACATAAGGGTTTTTCACTTTAAGCCAAATTACGTGCCCTTGAGCCTCGATGTAGGCCTCGCATTCGGCCTACCAATAAGCAAAATCAACTCCATCAAAAACATGTGGTCCGATTGAATACCGCTACCGCCATGGCTCCAAAGACCGTTAAGATCTATGAGAAGAGCTAACCGCTCGATACCACTTGTAGGACCGTAAAGGCGACTAGGGGGTGAATAGGCGCTTTCTCGAATTCTTCGCCTTAATCAAATTCAATACGAACTTTACTCCTTTAGCTATGGAAGCTAAGAAGATCAGTAAGCGCACAAAGGAAGCCTTATGCTGAATTCGATAACCCCCTCAACCACAAGACACAAATGTGGAGAATTGATCTCACTGGTCTGGTCTGGGCACTAGCGGTCTGACCGGCTACCAAAAGGCGGTCCGACCGATTTAAATCAGTTCGATTGGCCGTTAATCAGGCGTCAATGTTTGGCGGTTCGATCACAGATAAAAATCGGTCCGACCGATTTAGTCCAGAACCGAAACACAATGCCCAAATCCAAAACGAAATTTAGTCCAACTTTTGATTCAACCAATGAAACTTGACCAAATTTGGTGCACACCTCCCTAAGGATATAAGAGACCTATTTCTAGCGACGATCCTTCAGATCCACTTCACAGAAACGATCTCTGACGATTTTACCAAAGAAGTGCACAAACCCTAGAAATATGAAAATCTTGATTCAAGACTTGCTTGTGGGGGTTGATGATCTAGATGATTCTAGGAGTATTCCCACACATCAAAGCAAGATAAAATAGGTCAAGAGACCAAGCTTAAACACTTGAATCAAGGAAGCACCAAACTCATCAAAAAGAGAGAAGAACACAAAGGAGACAATCGATCTCTGAAGCAAGCATCACAAGATTGATTGATCTCACAAGATGCTTACAAAGCCACTCCCTCAAGGAGGACAAGAGCTCACACAAGGAGCACACACACAATCTCTCCAACCCTAGCTTCTCCTCTCCTCTCCTCTCCAAACCCTAGAAAAAGGTGGAGGGGTCCAAATGAGTGCTTCAAGGGGTTTTACATCTCCCCCCTTTCTATTTATAGGAGAGGCTAGGTTTTCACATTTGGGATCCACACACACATGGGACCCACTCACACACATCTGTTGAAGCAATCGCCTGCTTCACCACGTGTAGGTTGATCAGCGGCTCTCATCATGTCGGCAAGTCTCTCCGTCCAATCCCATCGAACCTCCTGTGGACTTGCACCGACTTCCGCACCGCCGATCCAACGGTATGCATCGAACTACCCGCTCGATCCATCTTGCCCATTCTCGCACCATGCTTGAGTCACACGACCTCATCCGCATCCATGATCGTTTCGACCTCGCCTCCGAGCGTAGTCCCGATCCACCTCACCGCTGACGCCGTTGACTGCAAGCCACCCGCACAAAGAATAGACAAACAAATCGTCTCCGGGAACAAGTTCTTCACAACTTGACCCACGTCAGTTCAACAATGCAATATGCAACAATAAAGCATTGAAATCCATACAATAACATATCCAAATCACATCAATGCCAAGAAGGCTCACCTTCAAGTGATCGGCGGTCTGACCGCCCCACACGGCCGGTCCGACCGATTTCAGGCCGGTCGGACCGATTCCATAACGGCGGTCGGACCGCCCGAAATGACTTAGCCAAAATTCCAACTTGAAAATCTGAAACCTTCTGAAATTTTCAACTGAATAGAACTTTTGACTGGGAGCTCCAAAAATAATGTGACCACATCCAGGAGACTCCCCTCACTTGCCTACACATCCTATTTTTGGATCAGCTCCAAAATCCACTTTGAAACATATCCGGTCGGACCGGCCATCACTGCCGGTCGGACCTCTCCACGGGCGTTCTAACTGCCCCTGCCACCGGTCAGACCGCCTATGGTCTGACAGACCTGAAGCAAAATCGAAAACTCGAGATTTTGCAAACCAACAAAGCCATTGCCAATTGACTCATCATTCTAAGATCGTGCACATATCCTCACGATATCCACATGCTACTTGAGTGATTGCGTTAATTGTGAGCAGTTTGTGTTACTTGAATGCTATTGTGTTGTTTCTTTGGTTGTAGGAAGAGGAAGAATGTGGTTTTGTCTAATGGGTTGATGCAGAATGGCCACCTAGAGTTCAGAAGTCCTTGGAGCAGATGTGGGACATCATGGATCGCATGAATAAGAAGTATGAAGTGCAGCATGCAGATTGGTGCCACACTCTCCAGGGCAAGCTTAAGGCTGAGGAAGCGAAGATGAAGCTAGAGCTTGAGATGGCTGATTGCATGAACGATCTGGAGATGAATTATGCAATCAAGGTGGAGAATATGACAATACGGTCGATGTGGTGCCTTGGTGTCATAGTGGTGCTTTTGCTTGTGCTGACATCTGTGATAACTAGGTAGATGAATCAATATTGAGTTTGTATTTTGTTATGGAATTGTGTTCTGGTTTGTATGAATTGTATTTTGTTATGAATCAATACCAAGTAGTTGATTGTATGAAATTGTGTTCCCTCAATATTTTCTATTGAATTTTTTATTGCATTGTTAGGTTTTCATGGAACTTGATAAGAAAGTCATTACACATTCTGTGCTTTAACAAGAATCTGATACTGTTCCAAAAACCAGAAATAGTGACAAAATATTGCATTGTCAGATTTTCTATTAAATTGATCTTTCTGCCTTGACTTAAGACACCCATGTCCTTCCAGATTTTCATGGAAATTGGTAAGAAAGTCATTACACATTATGTGCTTAAATAAGAATATGATACTATTCTAGAAACTAGAACCAGTGACAAAGTATTGCACTGTCAGGTTTTCTATTGAATTGATCTTTCTGCCTTGACTCAAGACACCCATGTCCTTCCAGATTTTCATGGAAATTGGTAAGAAAGTCATTACACATTCAGTACTTAAACAAGAATCTGATACTGTTCCAGAAACCAAAACCAGTGTCAAAGTATTCCCTTTCTTTCTGCCTTGACTCAAGAAACTAGAACCAGAACTACGCCACATTACAAGTTCTAGTAAGATCATCTCCTATGCCATGTTACAGGTTCCAAAAACCAAAGCAGTGCTTATCTAGACACAGACAGACAATGAATTCCAACATCCATGCAGGACATAACATAGAGCATCCATGCAGAATTCCAACTTGAGGCTGGCATAACATCCTCAATGACATAACATAGAACATCCATGCAGAATTGAAATTACAAAATAGGTCTTAGACAAAATAGTTAAGAGTGCTTGAGATTACAAAATAGGTCCTCAATGAAATTACTAAAGGTAAAGTAGTAATACTTCTATTTGGCATCACATGTTAACCATTTCCAGATTTCAGCATGGTTAAGTGTGATGACCCTAACCAAAATATGCCCAAAATACTATCTCCATAGAGTAACTATCCCATCACTCTATGTATATGTTGTTGTCATTCACAAAAAGAAACCCCAAACACTATCTCCATGGAATCACTTAATGAATTTACTCCTTTCCACTTGCCCCCAGCCATTCCATAATTATTGCTACCCCCTTGCTCTCCCTCTGCCTCTCCCTCTCGCCCCACTTCTGCCTCTCATGGTGGTCAACTTGGTTGCTCTTTCCCTTGCCATTCCAAATAGACAATCATTCATGGTTATGTATGTGACTCAAATTTTTCGGCATGGTTTTGTTACTTTGCATGAATAGGAGTGCACAATTTCTACTAGTAGTACTATGGAAAATGTACAAATGCAGTATTCAAAACAAGAAACACTACACTCAAATGACCTTATGCTTGGTTTTCCTAATATGTAGGTATGGCCTCAGCATCTGCAAATAGCTTGTATACTTGTGCCCTTTCTTGTGGTAGTTGGAACATGTAATAGTTGTCATCCTCGCTCTACCACTAGACTGTGAAGGCTCATCTGCTGCCTTTCTTCTACTCTTCTTTGGCCTACCTGGATGTTTTGTGGATTTAGGAGGATGTACGTCGGGTGTATCTGTTTTGGCCCAATCATGAGGACCAAGAACTCGATATATGAGGTTTAGGTATGCTATCTCATATGTTGGTTTCTTCAAAAAAAAAATCAAGAACAAAGTCTTCAGAATGTTGCCTAGACATGTAGATGGCCGAAACAATATGTTTACATGGGACACCAGTGAGATCCCATTTGAAACATCCACATGTCCTTACCTCAAGATTAAGTGCATATGTCCTTTCCCCACAAGTCACTTGCCATATACCCATTCCTGCACATACAGCTCGCAATACATAACATCTTTCTTTTCTAATTCCAACTTCTCTCGCATAGTGGGGAGTTATTTTCCAAACCGATGTTGCCACACCTTCCCTTTTGGTGTTAAACCTTGACATTAGCTCTGTACTAATCATGTCCTGCATTGTGGCAATAGGCTTGTCTCTCATATTAATGATGTAGTTATTAAAGACTTCACTGAGGTTGTTGACAACTAAATCTGTCTTGCATGTTGTGTCAAATGCATGTCTAGCCCAGTGTTTTGTGGGTGTTTTAGATAGCCACTCCCATGCACCTTCACTCTCATCTTTCAATTGTTCCATTGCAGTGTCAAAGTTATGTTTGTTATAGGCATAGCAAGCAGATTCCATGTGTGTCTTAATGTTTCCTCCCCTAAGACCAGTGGTGCAAAAGTTTTGGTAAAGATGGTGTTTGCAATACCTTTGCTCACAATCAGGGAAAACAACTTTGATGGCATGTGGAAGGCCCTGCACATAAGCACCAAGTTGTTAATAGAATGTTTGGCAAAATACTGGTATCTCTCATATGATAATGTCAAACTCACATTTTGCCTATCTGGCATTAGTGTCCATCTTCCATACTCTCCACATTTCCCACCAAGCACGTACTTGAGTTGCGTAGGGAACCAAGTCCAACTGGAAACATCTTCTTTCCCTCATGACCCCAAAAGCCAAAGGGAACAAGTTGTTATTGCCATCCCTTCCCGTTGCAGCCAGCACTCCCCATTGGTTAGCTTCACAAAACACCCATCAATTCCTTATTCAAGCCACAAGGAAAGAAAATTAATATCACAACATATGACAGTACAAAGCAATGAAATTTATAAACAAATACAACTCACTAACCTATGAATGTCCTGCAACCATTCATGAAGTCTTCTTTCTATGCATTGATACACATGAAGAGGCCATGGAATCTAGGATTAAGATCAGCCTGGGGATTCAGAATTGTAGTTACAATGCATCCGCTACCTGGGTTATGGTTTAACACTATCTGCAGGTAATCCCTAATCCTCAGATATTGCCGTTTGTGATTCCCAAATACCACCTCAGCAACTTTGCTACTTGCCCTGTAAGCCATCATCTTAGAAACTTCCACCCCATATTTCCTCATGGCATCACCCATCAACGCAGTCACTTTCCAATCCGGATCACTTCTTATTTCCTCCTCATAAACTTTGCTTAGCCATGAACTATTAACTCTACTACTATCCATGGTGATGCCACAGGTATGAGGTTCAACCATCTTCCTTATAGCAACAGTAGGCTCTCCTGCAATTTGTGATGCCAACATGAAGAATGGACAAGTTTTATGCACACAACACACCTTCACTCTGTCCTTGTCATTCCTCAAGTACTTATAATGTCTACTCTGAACTATATGGGAGCTCTTTAGTGCCCTCCTGAACTGATGAACATCCTTAAAGCACATTTTCTCACACAATTGTTCATGTGAAAGAATCCTAGATTCATCAAACCAATTTCTCTGTTCTCTAATCCTTTTTGCTCTGCTCTTCCTCTTTTGGGGGGCTTCAAAAGGTGGAGCTTGGTAGCCATCATCGTCACTAGAGCACAAGTCCTCATCACTAACGTCACTGCCAGGATCAGATAGTACCAAATTGCACACATTAGCTGCTAATAGGAATGGGCCTTCCACATCGGTATCCCCCTCGCAGTGCTCCATAAGTTCCATGTGATCCTCCTCAAGGTCTGCCTCAAGGTCATCCTCCTCACCCCCATAGTATAATTCCAAAGCTTGCTCATCACCAATCTCAATGATGCTTTTACCCTTCTCCTTGTAGCCACCAATCAAAACATCGTCCATCCTATCGAATACACACACACAAAAAAGTGAGCTTGAGGTTTTCATCGTTTCAAATAGTCTAGCAGAAAAAATCACATGGACCTCAATTCACATATACTTTCATTGCATGTGTGCACCGAAACACTAATACATGCGGTGCGGTTCCACAACATGCAAATTTGTGACCACATAAATCAATTCTCAGTCTATGAATGTGCCCTTCCCATACCGAATGCCCAGACCGAATCTACCAAAGCACTTGAATTCAGGAACCCTAAATTACCAAATAATGTGTGATTTAAGCAAATTCAGAAATAATCCCCTTCCCATACGTTACCCTAACCAAAAAATTCCCCCCAAATCCGTCTAAACATGCCTTGTGCCCTCTACCGAGTCTTGGCCGCACGTGCGAACTAGCCGAGGCGGCCGTGCCTTTCGCGCCTTCAAGGACATAGGGTGCGCGCTGCCTCGGGACGAAATAGGTCAGGCGATGGGACGGGATAGCAAGGGGTATGGAACGGGAAACTCAATGGGAAAACATCAAAAGTGGGGTTATGTGTGCTCTTTGGCCAATAGGATGGGGTTTTCTGATACAAATGTAAAAACCTAGGGCTTGTAGTTACTACTGCCCTAAAACCTAGGGTTTACTAAAATTTACTCTAATTTTTTTTCCCTGCGAGTGCAAAATTCATCACTCTAAACGGACCAAGTAGGTCAGGCCAGTCCTAACACATATCTAATGCTGAAATATCAACCCAATTAGCCGCCCAAAAACCCCCATCTGGGGAAACTGACCACAACAACTCATAGAGCATTGGGCTAAAATGGCACTATTGACATCATAAAATGAAAACGCAGCTTTCTCTTTATGTCAAATGAGAAAATGGCACATTGTCCATGCCTTAGAGAACCAGAGCTGCCATGTGGGCTACATGTTGGCTAGTCCGGTCCTTAGGGTCACATAGTAGACCAGTCCGGCCCCTCAAAGGCACGACACGATTCAAAATTTTGTCAAATAGTGTTTTATCATTATTTGAAATACTATTTAATATTATTTGAAATATAATTTAATACTATTTGAAACACTCTGTAACACTTTAAAAAAATTAAAAAATTTTCTTGTTTTTTACCTCAGACTCATAGTTTTAAATGTATTATCATATGTACCACAAAAAATTATATAATTTTTTTCACATAAAATCACGACGCAATACATCACACACAGCTTCAATTTTGGGTGTCAACCGTCTCCATTGTCACCCTTTATTGCCCTTGGTGGCTCGGTGAGTCCATGGACGGTGAATGTGAAATATTATTTGATGAGACGGTGGCAACGGGCAGTAGTACACCGTCAGGCATAACCCATGTTTGGTGCGGGAGCACGAGCACCCCTTCCTATGCTTGGTGTTGGATTTGATATATGTGATAATACATAGAAAATTAGGCATAAAAGAAAGCCGGTGTTGGATTTGGTATATTCTTTGTTAATTTGAAAATCATGCGTAAGCCATAGAAAATTAGACATGCTTGGTCTTAGATTTGGTATATTCTTTGTTAATTTGTCGGTTTAATGTGGATGATTTTTTTTAATGCTGTATTATAACACATGCTAGATAAACTTGTCTATGAACCAACCGAAGGGAATGTTTGACATACAGATCATATAATACTGTAACCATACCATTCGACTCGTATGCGAATGTACAAGAGCGAGACTACGACGACGATACGAGTAAGTAGGCGACAACCAAACCCTACTAGTAAGGGCACCAGGCTGCCACCGTCCATAGACTCATCGAGCCACCGAGGATAGCAGTGAGTGACGATGGTGACGGTTGACACCCAAGTTTGAAGCTACGTGTGTTGTGCTGCGTTGTGATTTCATGTGAAAAAATTAATTAAATTTTTTTATAGTACATATAATAATACATATAAAGCCGCAAGTGTGAGATAAAAAAAACATAACAAAATTCAATGAAAAAGTGTTTTTGAGGTGTCATGTAGTTTTTAAATAGTGTTAAATAGTATCAAAACACTATACGTGTCTTTGGGGCCAGTGTTGGACTACTTCGTGTCTTTAGGGCTGAACTCGTTGACGTGTCATTCGTACGACAGCTCCAGTGAGTAGGAATGGCAATCGGGCGCGGCGGGCACGGGTAGTGCTCGCCTATACCCATACTCGCGACCCTGATTTCCCCCCACGGGCATGCCCGCGAAGGACGATGGGCGAAGAACCTCGCCTATGCCCGTCGCCTGCGGGTACTCGTCGCCCGCGGGCATGCCCGATTACCCGCGAACAATGCACCACCGCCCGTGGGTACCCATCGCCCACGGGTACCCATCACCCGCGGGCATACTCATCACACACAATGACACAAACAATGCAAACATCAAGTTCATTTCAATTCACATCAATAGTGCATCGCACATTCAACAACTAATAAAGTTCATCACAATTCACACAAGTTCGACAATACAACTAATCAAGTTCAACGAATAAAAATAAAATACAAACTGCGGTTCCTCACACAGTCACACTCATAAGACCCACAATCATGATAAGACCCGGCTTCCTGCCATAGTGATAAAAAACATGGAGACTTCCCAAACTTGAAACACCAAGCAACAAAGCACACTAGTGGGGATGTTTGAAATCATAACTTTAGCTCCCCTTGTGTGCCGTTCAGCTGCCAGAAGATAACATCAGATTGCTTCAAATCATAACTTGAATTAGAACAAGAAGTAAAATGGTATCAGCATTCAGTCAGCACTTTAACATGAAGTAGTTCTTGTAGTGACACAAGACGAGCCGACAACACAAACAAAAAGAAGGGGATGTTTGACATCACATTCAACGTATTAGGGATCCCCTGCAAAACAAAAAGAAATGTATCAAACGGTGATTCCGAAACCAGCACCGTAACATGGCAAGAGTATTAACCCACACGACTTTGTACATGATCTGTACCATTACTCATTAGTATCCAGTAAGAAGAGGGTACAAGTAATCGCTCTAGCTGCCAATTTAGCCACTAGTATCAATGTAACAACAAAGAATGCTGAATAATGCAAGTAGCCAGTAACAACAATGTAACATGATCTGTACCATTGCCTCCTCCCCACCTCATCTGTCTGCCAAGTTAACCGTGAGACAGATTTGCTTTGTACTATAATAGCAGAAGGATTTAAGCTAATGTAACTTTATTTAAAGCATGCCATTACCTTCAGTAACTGGCAGTTAGTGACAATCTGATTTGCATCCACGGTATCTACAAGTGGCTCCATCATTGCTTGTTTCTTAATACAGCTCATATCATTGCCATATACGTTATTCCAAACTGCAAGAGGGGAAAAAGGCATAAGAGAGAAATCCAAATACAATTTTCATACTTGATAAAAAAACTAGGAAAACTTCCTGAAACGATTATGCATCTTCGATTGTAGTAAGATGCACAACCATACTCACATTCGATTGCAGTAAGATGTATAGATCATAGCCAAATAAGCATGATATATTGATTATCGAATGACTATCGTATAATAGATAGTAAAATGAATGGCAGGAAATCACCATTAGAAAATCCATTAGCTTTCACAAGTTCATTTGCCATGTCCGCCATCTATGAACATTCGATCTGTAAATGAGAACTGTTCAATATATTAGAAAAAGAAATGGATGAGAAGTATAGTTACAAAATGACAGAAAAAAGGTTGTCAATAAGCCCGGGTGGGAGGAGGACGGGGGCAGCGGCTGGCCAGGAGGAGGGCGGCTGGGCGGGAGGAGGACGGCCGGGAGGAGGGCGGCTGGCCGCGATGAGATCTGGAAATCTGGATCGGGGGGACGGCCGGGAGGAGGGCTGGCGGGTGGAGGACTACTGGAGGAGGGCGGCCGACCGGGAGGAGGACGGCCGGGAGGAGGGCGGTCGGCCGGGAGGGGGACGGCCGGGAGGAGATCTGGAGATAGGGGAGACGGGTAGCATGGTGGCCGGTGGGCGATGGGAGGAGATCTCGAGACGGGAGGCGCGGTGGCCGGTGGGCGATGGGAGGAGATAGGGGAGACGGGAGGTGCGGTGGCCGGGGGGCGATGGGAGGAGATCTAGAGACGGGAGGCGGTGGTCCGGCGATGGGATTGGGAGGAGATAGGGGAGACGGGAGGCGCGGTCCGGCGACGGGAGGCGCGGTGGCCGGGGGCGATGGGAGGAGATCTGGAGACGGGAGGCGCGGTCCAGCGATGGGGTTGGGAGGAGATAGGGGAGACAGGAGGTGTGGTCCGGCGATGGAGACGGGAGGAGAATAGGAGGTAGGGGAGACTGGAGGAGATCGGGGGAAGTGGGAGGCGATTGGAGGTGGGAGGCAGTAGAAGTAGGTGTGTGGGATGTCTAGGGTTTTAGTGCTTCATATAGTGATTTAGTGAGAGTATCTACGGTCCCACCTGTCAGTGTATATGATGGGTAATCGGACGAAGCGGGCACGGGTGGAGCTTACCCATGCTCGCGTCCGTTTACCTGATGGATGGGTTATTGTGCCCGTTTTTATACCCGTGAGCAAAGAAAGACGTTCATATCCACCTTTATTAGGATATTCGTCTGCAGATACACAGGTAATCGGACACCATTACCATAAAGTAGAGACACGAACAAGTTGATATTTTTTTATTTACCACGGAAAGGCTAGTTTTTCTATTAAGAGCGTTAACCGTGTCATTTTAAACCCCCCCAACAAAACTACAATTCAAACCCAGATTGTGAAACCCCAACCCCTTCTCAGCGGCGTGCTCGCCGGCGATGCGGCCGCCGGCGCCCAAGCCCCCGCTCGCCACCTCCTCTTATGACCAACAGGAGCCCCGACCGGAGAACCCCCTTCTCCTCCTCCCCTCCTACCGCGCCGCCAAGCTCTCCCTCGGCTGCCCCCTCCTCGACCGCCTCCTCTCCGGCGGCCTCCCCGCCGCCTCCGTCACCGAGATCGCCGGCGAGTCCGCCTCCGGCAAGACCCAGCTCTGCCTCCAGCTCGCCCTACTTGCGCCACTCTCCCCGCTCTCCTCCTCCTGCCTCTTCCTCCACTCCGACCTCCCATTCCCCCTTCGCCGCCTCCGTCTCCTTGCGCCCAAATCCCACACTGACCTCCTCGACCACGTCCTCGTCGCCGCCGTACACTCCCCTTCCGACCTCCTCTCCCTCCTCTCCCGCGCCCAGCATCAACTTTCGCACCCTAGTCTCTCCCCCCACCACCTCCCCATCCGCCTCATCCTCCTCGACTCCATCGCATCCCTCTTCCGCGCGGACTTCGACGCCTCACCCGCCGATCTAAAGCGCCGCTCCGTGCTGTTCTTCAAGATTTCCGCAAAACTGAAGGAGCTGGCGTACATGCACCAGTGCGTGGTGGTGGTGACCAACCAGGTGGTGGATGTGGTGGAGGGGGACGCCGGGAACACCGTGGCTTGGTCTTGTGGGCGGCGTGTGAGCCCCGCGCTGGGGCTCGCGTGGGCCAACTGCGTCAACACTCGGCTGTTCCTGACGCGGGAGGTGGACGGCGCCGGCGGGAGCGCCAAGAGGCGCATGAAGGTGGCGTTCGCGCCGCACTTGCCGGAGCGGGCGTGCGAGTTTGTGATACGGAGAGACGGCGTGTTTGGCGTCGAGCCGGCGGAGAGGTAGGAGCTCCTGTTCTTGGTCTTTTGTGTGTGGTCATGACTCTGACCTGTTCGATGGAATGCAGCTGTGGGTGAATGGATTTGACACTGTGTAAAAATATCTTTTTAACTCGAATTATGCAATGGTTGGAAAGACATTTAAATTAGCTTTGTTGCAATACAATGTCCTATTGGTTAAACTTGTTCAGGGATTTGGTAAACTTGTAGCGAGAAAGGCTTGTTCTGAAGTCTGAACCGTGAATACAGAAACAAGGTTCTTGCCTTATTGGATGCTTGGTTGAACTTTGAAGGGTACTGGTTATGTACTGCCGAAAAATTAATGTTTTCCATGGAATTTGTCAAAGTGAACCGAACAATTTGGTTCGTGTGAAGTCTATTTGTTGTTGATACAGTACACTGTGGAATCAACAACCTTAAACTTCAATAATGAGTAACTTTGGTGCTTATGATGCTATTGACAGTAATACACCACAAGAAGATGTGGACTATCCTCCGGTTGAAATATCCGTGGAGTTCAATGATTAAATTGTTGTGTATAAAGGAAATAAAGGGCCCAACAAAATATTACATGCTTGGCTTGTAAATGTTAAATACGAGACATTGCCTGATGAGGCTACCAAAGAAAGGAATCCAACAAGGTGTTCAGTACTAGATTTGACTAATTGACCAACTTACTTTGGTAGCATGCACGGTCCATTTATAAAAATACTAATAATTTAACACAAATTTGTGTCAGAACTACAAAAAATATAATTTCTGAGATCCATCATCCAGGGTTTAATTTTTGCACTATAAAAAAGTTAATATAAAAATATCTCAAGTTTAATTGTGAATTAGGTAAACATGCACAACTTATATATATACGAGTTAAAATGGCCCGTATCGACTAAATTAAAATGTGTTCCAGCCAGGGATAGAAATCTCGGCGATTAACTAAGCCTTACGGTAAGCGCTGGATTTGAAATCCCGGTTGGTTTTTCCGGAGTTTGCAAATTCAAATTTCAAATTTCAAATTTTGGTTGATTTTTAAGCAAATTTAAACGAAATTGACCGGTTTTTCCGGAAAACCGTAACCAGCCGTTACGGTACGCATCACCACCGGCCGGAATTGCGCCGGGAATGGTTTTTCTATCCTTGGTTCCAGCTACAGATCAACAAATAAATGAGAGAGGCTTGCAAAATTGTGTCATAAACATTTAGATTTTTTACCTTATCAAACTCAAAAGTATTTAAGATTCTACCAACTCCTATAAAAGGCTCAACATTTTGTACACCTTCAATGGGAGAAAGAATGCTATTGCTTCCCTGAGGTCTAAAAATTGAAGAAATCCAAAATGATGCATGAGTAATATTGACTCTTCAGCTGAGGTAGCTGGCTCTTTCTCAAACTTGTTCTCATATATCACACACAAATCCTGAAAATGCTAGCATCTCTGAAAAAGGTTGATTCATTGAAGAGGAGGAAGATGGATGCCAAGGTGTTGGCTACTTTGAACACAAGAATGGCAAGATTGACATTTGTATTTTGTAACATGAGTAAAAATTAAACTCTGCCAAAGGGAAACATAAAAAAGAACAAGGCTTCTAAAAGAACCTTAAATGGTATCTTGCTTTGCTAAATTTTGCTTGATTCAAATATGAACCCTGTACTTGAAACTAGGTAGCTTTGGATCTAATTATTCTAGGTTTGGAGGGAAAAACTAATCAGAGTCTGAACTACGTTTCATCTTCCAGTTCTTGCTTTTGGATTAGTTATCTTATGAAATTCTGTTTGATGCATTTCAGTCTCTATGATCAAATGAATCACATATATGAGCCGAGTGTGCTGCAAATATGTGAACTTCCCTAAAAAAGAGGTGAACTCCAGGAGTTTCTTACATATCCTTGAAATTGATATCCCCTTTATTAAAAGGATGAGCTGCGACCCACCTTTAAAGTTGACAAGAAGTTAAATGAGTGCTGGGCCTAATGGATTAGTATTAATGAACAGTTAAGGGATAAAAAATAAAAAGTAAAAGACGAAACTGATCCAGTTATTGACCTGAAACTAACATTTGAGTTCAAACTGGACATTGTACTCTTCAATTTAACTGGATAGGATTGATGTTTCCAACATTGTCTTGTGATTGAGCCGTGCTTTGCTATTATGATGCCTGAAGCATTGTTGTATCATGGAAGGTGTACTGTACAAGGAAATAGTAGTAACTATTACTAACGTAATTCAAATGCTATGATCCTGGTACAACAGAATAATACATTCTAACCATGCTAATATTATAATATAAGTTTGATGTCTCAAGCTATATTTTGTTTCTATGCTCTTCCCATATACAGGCAAACTTTATTTTAGTTTTGACACTTAGTCACTATTTCTAATTTTCTACCATGTATCCCTGGTAAATATATATGATATGGACAAAACTATGAGTTCTATATAGGTTCCAGTACGACGTGCAAATATCTACCTATTTTCTACCTGAATCAGATCGGCCAAAGTTTGTCCCTATAATTAATCCCTTGATTTGGACAGGTGAAATGTCCTATTCGAACAGTTCTGGAGGCAATTCAATGGACCACCACCTTCTGTGACCTTAACTTCATTATAACACCCCTCCAGTGCCACCACGTACTATGAAAGTAACCAACTGTCCTTAACATCTCCTGGCTTCTGTAAGGAGGCACTTCTAGAGTTGTAGAAATGACAGCATAATTATTGAGCTATGATGGATGGTTTACTTAGAGTACTATATGTTGGGTTGGATTGGATTGTGGTACATGAAGACTTGGGAGAAACCTGATGTAGCAACTTTGGTGGTTTACATCTTAATTTGTATTTTTACTCCTTTCTTGAACAATTGGTCCTATCTATACTCTGGTTGAATAACAAGTGGTTTAGATCCACATAGCAAAACCAATAAAATGACCCTTGAACTAGTAATAGGTTTTGAATGGTGAACCTGGTGTGTTATATATTTCAAGCAGAGTTTCGCAACAATAGTTTTATCGGATTGCTAAATTTTCATTACCTGATTGCTGTGAACTATCAGAAAATAACTTAGATAGAGCCTAGAAATCAATTCACACAAGTGGATGGTCTGTCATCACCATTGCAGAATTAACTTATACTAGCCTTCTACGTCAAGCTTGCTTTAGTCAGGTTGAGCACAAGGTAACAACAGGTGCTGGTGCAGATGGGACCAGGTAATTTATACGTTTCCGAGCTTCTTAGATTTAAAGCTTTTCCCATGGGACACCATCTATGTTTTAGCCTATAAAGACTCCCCCGTAAATTGCCAGTTTAGCATTGCATTTAACTCGGTCTGGTCTCCTCCCTTTGTTGCAAACACAGTACCATGCTCAACACATCAAACAATTGTTCATATGTGAAAGCACATAAATGGTGTCTAGATAGTAACCAGATTAGAAAGGCACAAAGTAACCAACATGAGCAATGCATCTCATACATCTCTAGCAACATATATGCAACTATTTTAAGGTAAGTTGCTGGCAAGGCAACACCTCTCCTGCTTATATCCTGATGAGTCTTGGGAGGAACAACCACTTTCTAGTCTCCTCCTAGCTCCCACTTTCTGATCACTTATTCATACCATTTCTCTAGGTGTATCTGAATTCATGGACATGCAGATGGACAAAGAGGAGCTCAACCTAAGCTTGTCGCTCCATCCATCATATTCTCCAAGACTTCCAACAGCGTTTTCCTGCTGCTACTGTTCTAAGAAGTTCCGGACCTCTCAGGCTTTAGGTGGCCACCAGAATGCGCACAAGCTCCAGCGTAATCTTGCAAAGAGGAGTCGCGAGGCCACTCTAACAATAAGCCAAGGGAAGGGTGAAAATCCTGGGATGAAGGAAGGAAGCTCTGCACTTTCTGCCGAGTCTGGCTGTGAGGTTTCAAGTGGGAAGAAGCATCATGAGGAGGTTTGTCGGGTACTGCAAGGATCAGGTGGCTCATCATCATCTGGTACAATGATCCACAACGCTATTGAGCAGGGTGTAGGCAATGAAGATCTAGCATATGGGATGATTGACTTGTCCTTGAAGTTATAATATTCCGTTTCCTTCTTATCATGATTTAAACCTCTGTGATCTACATATATCTGTAACATCACTTGCAATGGTTTGGGAACATCCTGTGATGGGCACCTTGATGGATCCAGACATCGAGTAGTTTCATATAAATAGGAGGAGAAAAGATCACCAAGTTGCTAACTTACTGCAGGTGGTGGTAGGTTCAGTAAAGTCAAGTCTCTCCGTTGTTCCATGCTTGCAGATACTTTTTGAATAAAAGGATCCAAACCTGTAGCTGTGATGCAACCTGTAGCTACATAGAACATTTGAATTATGTCCTTGTATTGTCAGCTGTCAATGTATGAACTTATTTGAATATTCTGATCATGTTGTTGAAGGATCAATGAAGCCTATGTGTGTATTCTTAGCTACACTGGTTAGCAGCTCTTGAGCTGTTTGTAAAATCGATTCCTATCATTTCTGCTGAATTGCTTAACTTTTCAATTGCAATTGCTTGCCTGTTTCTTCAAGGATTCCAGCTGACTCCAAAAACATTATTGCTGCAGTTTATGGCATCTAGGTCTAATGCTGCTTTCTTCATGTAATGCATCAGTACCCTATTTAATCGTCTGCTCCCTAAATTATGGCCTGGAAACTTCTAGCATGTTGTGCTGTTATTTTTTTAGATAGTAAACACTTCTTCTATCCGTCAAATACAGTTTTATGATGTGAGAAATCCTTGCATGATTAGTTCAATGCAGTAAATTGTCTGGTGCATGTTCTTCTTGGGCAGTCATTATTGTTTCTTCATCACCAGATCAGGTAGGTTTATGCAGTGCCGTTATTTTTTTCATCATCAGAAAAGCTAAAGTAAATGTTGATTACTGGTAATTTTGCAGGTTCTTGAGTGCAATACGCAACACTGCAGAGCATGCCAGATGATTGTTGCAGCCTTCATCGCAGTCAGATCAATTGGCGAATTGCTCCTCTTCTGCATGTGGTTCCGAAGGTTTGCGTCTTAGTTCTTGCATGAAAATTCTCATAGATTGTGAGCATCAGAGCATGCAAGTCTACAATCTACATCAATCTGAACTGTGGGACTTGTGATTTCTTGCACAGTTGGATGCTCTTATGCAGTCTTTCAGGTGAGTTGTGCTTGCAGCTACAAACTACTAGTAGTATTACATGGCTCTTCGTAGGTCACAGGTGTATAGTTAATGTTATTGCTACATGGATTTCACGATCTGGTAAATGGTAAGGCTTCCAGTGGGCTTTCAATGGGACCTTTCAGGCGTACGTACTTTGTGATTGCCCATTTGCTCACATATTTAAGACTGTTCAATGGGGTCCAGTTTTGCAATAGACGTGTGTCCTTGCAAAAGGAAGCTAACAAAACCAAATTGAAACAACACCACGTCTATTAAGACAAGAGTTTAGTGATGTTTGTCGCTGTGTTGTCTGAATTTGGTACCACCTGCTTCTTAAGAAGGATAGGGTAAATACTCAGTACAAAACTAATAGTGATATATCTGAGGAGCTGTGTGTAGAGTTTTCGCTTGTCACATGCAGGGCGGCATTGGGAGTAACGCCACCTAACCAGTCGCCGACTCATGATTTTTAGAATGGGTGTTCGGACTTCAAAGGTAGGTTGTTCAGATGTGTTGATACAAATACGTCGATACTGTGAAATATCATTTTCCAAAAAAAACACTCATACAACGATATGCGTATATATAATAAAATACAATAAATATAGAAATTAATGATTTTATATGAGGAAATAGACGATATAAGGCAATCATAATGACATGAAATAAACAACAAATTATAGATATCAATGACGATTGACGAGGTGGAACATAGGAATAGAGCTATTTTAGCTCCAAGTTTCATATTTTGTTGAGTTATATTGTTGCATGGCGCGGCCAATACTTGTGCTTGGTGTTTGGCCGTTATTGTTTTCTCTATTTTTTATGTTTTGGGTTGTAGCAGCTATACCGTTAAAAGTTTTTTTCTTCCTCTAATAGTGATTGGTAGAGTTTCTGCCTCTTTTTCAAAAAAAAAAAAAAAAACTTGTGCTTGGTGCTTAGTCGTCGTTGTTTTCTCACTTTTTTCTGTTCTGGATTGTAGCAGCTATACTGCTAAAATTTATTTTCTTCCTCTAATAGTGATCCGTAGAGCTCCTTCCTTCTTTTTCCAAAAAAAAATTTGACAATTGAATACTGTGCCGATCCTGCTCTTTTTTGCTCTTTTCCTGTCAGCAAGAACCTCATCTAAGAATGATTCTTCCATAGAGCAAAAAAATAACATGTAAACATATGTAACAAGGGCCTAGCTATCTGTTCATTGTCCAAGGCAAAGATTGTATTTTTTAACAACATCCATTGGAAAGAATCAAAAAAGCAAAGGAAGAGGCTAGACTCCAGAAAGAACAGGAGCTGGAGCAGAGCAGAGCCAAGGAGAAAAAGTGGAGTGTGCAGAACACACCTAGATTTGGAGAGAGGACGATGACGGTGAGCTAGATATGTTGCTCCCTTCTTGCCGCCACGCTCTGTCCCGGCCACCGCGTTGCTCCCTTAGTGTCGCTCGCTCCCTTCCTCCTTGTTTGTCGCGTTGCCACCCGCTTGCTCGTGTCGCATCTATGTTTGCCCGTGCAAGTGCGTTGCCGCATGCTCTCCTTGCATCGCCTCACGCCTGCTTGCCGTCACGTCGTAGCGTCATGTCCACCGACTGTCGCTTGCCTTCGTAGCCCGCGCCTCCGCTTGTTCGCCACTTGGAGGCCAGATCCCCCCCCCCCACACACCACCACACACACACACACACACACACACACACACACACACACACGAGATAGACAACCACAAAATGAGAGAGTAGAGGTTAGGGTTTGGTGGGCTGGAGTAGGAAGGAAAATGGGCCTAATGTATTACATGGGCCGCGCGCGAGGTGCGGGGAGTTCGGGCTGAATTCATTTGCGAACACAAATATATAATTTTGGCCTAACTAATAACACATACATTTAATATACCTATTATATACCAGATATTTTGCAAAAAAAAGGGTGTTTAGTTGAACACCCTTGACCCATGGAGGGTCTACCCCTGCTTGTAACATCCTAAATTTGGAGTGTTTTTGAAGCCTTTAAATCTAAAAATAACCATTTAATTTTTTTTAAGTTCAAGCTTAATTTGAATTTTTAGAAATCAAAATCATTTAATATGATTAATCTAAACTTCAATTAAATTCAAAACTATTTTATTTGGGTCCTCGAGTTCCAGAGTATTTTATGGAATTTTTTGAGTTTATTTGCTATTTCTTTGAGCTTAGTTCTCCTTTTTTCCTTTTTCTGAAATTCAGAAATCATTCTTTTTTTGGATTTCCCTTCGGGCCGAATTCTTTTCCCTTTCGGGCTGCTTTTCCTTTTTCCCTGGGGTAGCTGCCAGCCCAACTCTTGCTCCTTTTCTCTCCTGCGCCCAAATTCACAGTGCGTTCCTTCTCCCTCCTCTCGCCTGCATGGTCCCACCGATCGAGCCGTCCTCCCCATCTCTGTTTCTTGCTCGTGTCCTAGTCGACACGCTGTCGTCGTCTTCCTTCTCCCAATCTATCCCATCCCGACCGTTTAAAAGAGCGCCACCCGCGTCCTTTCGTCGCCTCGGTCACCTCTCCCGAAACCCCAAGTCGTCGTTGCCGGTTTCGTCCTCGTTGTGCCGGATTTCGTCGAAGAAGTCACCGCCGCCGAAGCTTGTCCTCGCCAATTTCTGCCGCCACCTGTGAGCCTCCACCACCGTTTAGCCCGCCCTCAGATTCGCCTTTTCACGTTCTACGTGGTGCTCGCCTCCTCGTCGCCTGAATCTCGTCAGACTTCCCCAAAACTGATCGCCGCCTCCGTTCCCGATCTCTTCGTCAGTGAGTCATTTTGTTGTCCCATGCGCGTCATCTTGTTCTCCTCGTTCTCCTCTTCCGGTCCCCTCCCTTCTCACCGTCTCTCTGTCGCCGTGCCAAGCCACCGCCGCTCTTCTTCGTCACTAATTGCCATCACGCCATCGTTCCTGTCGCCTTGTTCGCTCCATTGTGATCCCCATGTCGTCATTGTGCCGATGCTCTCCCTCGTTTCCCTCGACCACCGTTGCTTCGCCGTCGCCGCCGTTGTCGCCGCCACCGCCGTTTCATCGGCGCCCTTGCTGCGCCGTCGCAACCCAAACGATTCTTGAGCCACCAGGAACCCATTTTTACCCTTGCCGCCGCTCTCTCGCCGCCGTCACCATTGAGCGCCAGCACCTCCTCCCCTATTTTCCCTTTTCTGTAGCATCCTCCCTCTCTCTCTCTTACATGTGGGCCATCCCTGCCAGGCTCTCTTTCTTTCTCTCTCTCTCTTCCACTTCGGCCCCACATGTCAATGTCTCTCTCTATCACTTACGAGTGGTCCCACTTGTCAGTGCCTTTTGTTTTTCTTTTTCAGCTAAAGGAATATTCCTGAGAATATTATTTTCTCTTTTTCCTTTTCCGGCAAATCTTCTAAGGATATGTTCTCCTTCGTCCGAACTCTATTTTAGTCCATTCAAGTTTCTAAATTCCTTTAAAATTGAGCTCTTTCTTTTAGAGTTAGTTTTTCTGTTTTTGGATTTTATTTTGGATTTATTTATGTTTCGCATGTTGCTTTCTCTCTCGTTTAGACGATCTGTTCTAAGGATCAGGAGCATAATCAAGTTTTGAAGATCCAAGTGTGGTAACAGATCTAAGCCAAGGCAAGTCGTAATCCATTGATTATGTTGAACCTATGTTTTCAAAAGTATTTTGTTTTATATTAAATTGCATGCTATTTTTTATATCAACTTTTTTGGGAATAGTTAAACACCTATTTGTCATTATGACTTCATTGATTATTTGAATACCATGAATTATTTGTTACCATAGGATGGTCATTATTAGTTGAACATATTTGTTTCACCAACATGGGTATTGTAGAGATGCTTAGTTGTATGATGGGTCATGTCATGTTTAATAATGGTAAATTTGACTTAATGAGATATGAAATTCTGGCAGGGTATGTCATTAGTCTTGATTGAACAAAATGACTTCCGCCCAGACGAGCGATCGTGCGGTAAAAGGGGTGCTGGTAGCACATTACGGGTTGTGGTAGACTTACCTGAGTAATTGTCAAGGACTTAATGTTGTGCGCCATTGAACTATGCCATATCTTACAACCACTTGTCCAGTATGGGATGGACCTAGCTAACTAATTAGCAATATCTCAATTTCGGTTCTGTCTTGGAAGCGTGAGTTACGGGATAGACGTATACTCGCAATGGCGCGAGAGGGGGACCTTGTCTGGTTGGAAAGACATTCAATGTTGAAAACTTAGCGGACATAACTGGGTTAAGACGGAGCTTTGTAAAGGCCTTCTGATGATCACTTAGTCGCGCACATAAGGAAGTGTGGTCAGACATCATAAGTTGATTAATCTCTTGTGGGTAAAGCTGTATAAATCCTATAGAGTTAAAATTGTTTAAACAGCTGTGTCCCCGGTTATGGACAATACTCGGGGATTTCACAAGAGTGGTAGAGTCTTTATAAAAAATATGTCAGAAGGTGAATAGGGAGTTCATTTGGTGAATATGATGTTCGCTTGGTGGATGAGATATTCACTTTGTGGTTTGGTTGGAAAGTAAATGGGAATTTACTGGTTGTTTCAAAGAAATTGTTTACTCTATTTATTTATTATCTTTTAAATTACGCTTTGAAATCTATTATTGTATTTACTTTCAATTATACTTTCTGCAAAAGAACCATACAGCTATTCCTTTGTTCAAGCCTTGTATGGATATTAATTGCATATTATTCCCTACTACTTGCTGATTACTTTATGTACTCACAGCTTTAAACTTTACTACTCAGTTGAAGAAAGTCAAGCTGCCCAAGAGTTCTGCGAAGAGGAGTTCCTTGAAGGTTTTGTGAATTAGGACGCGTTCTCCACTCGATTGCATGTGGGGTATGTTGATTGATCTTTCCAAGTTTTCTGTTCCGTTGCAAGAGTTTTATTTGTATCTTTAGCCCTGAGTAGTAAGTTAAGTAAAAGTTGGCCATAAAGTCCAGTTATTATTACTATTTGCTATTTTGATTTCTTTTTAGTTAAACCGATAAATGAATGGTATTTCATTGATGTTTCATTGTATGAGATAGATACTGATCTGAGGCTAGTTTAGAATACATAGAGGGTTTTCAGATGTGTAAATTCGGGTCCCAACACTACCTCAGAATGTGTTGTCCATGGAAATAAGTGAACTAAATTCAAGAGAAACTAAAAGACATTTTCAACCCATATCTATTCCAATTGGCCTAAAGGCCAACATATACAAGTTACATGTGTATGAAAATATGCAAAGAACTACTTATACAAGTCATATCTAGCAACCCCCCCCCCCCCCCTCGCGCTCAAAATCATAGAGGATCAACAAATTGAGTTTAGAGATGTAGAAGTTGTATTGAGCTCTAATCTACGCCTTGGTGAAGAAATTTGCTAACTGAAGCTCTGTGTGAGACCCCGGTTTATCGGGCTTGTAATGCTTAGCCATCCATTCGGCCCTAGCATCACAAATCAGATAAGCCGAGACTCGAGACATGTATACTTCCCAGAAAAGCAATATACACACCTCTTTACAAAATTCATGCATCAACTCCATTCATTCACATAGAACCGAAGCAAAGCAAACAAACCAGAAGATAACATAAATAAAAGATAGTTATTACAAAAGAGAGGCCGACCGGCCAAATGACATATACATAAAGAAATTTAACAGCGGAAGCAAAAAGTGACATAAGATGGCCATAAACCAAAAGAGCCAATCAGTGTGCCTTTAACCCACAAGGCAACCGACCGGACCGCCAAGCTAGTCGTCGAATCCACAGCACATTTCACAAAAGTGAGGCCTTTGGGGCTCACCTTCCTCCCCTGCAACAAAGAGCACAGCAAAGCCAGGTGAGTACATGGAATGTACTCGTAAGACTTACGTGTAGAGTAACAGACCTATACATAACTATATGCAAGCTTATTTAAGTGGAGGCTATATGTTTCATTTTCAGCACAAAGCAAACTTTATTTGCAATAATGTAGTACAGTTAAAAGCAAGTTAACAAATCAGTTTTTAATGTTCAAATAATCGTAAATGACAACAATATAACAGTAGATAGAGAACAACAACAATCCTGGAAGTGACTAAACCATTAGCCACCACAACAATAGCATGAATTACCCATTCATGCCAACCATGTCAAATTTTAGTTTAAAAGGTTGAAGTCTAACTCTTGGAAGACCTCCCCAAGCGTGTCCATAACCTAGGACGAGGCTATTCGAATAGTTGTATCCCTGCAGGGGTGCACCAATGTACCCACACGCCAGACCGCCTTTTTGCCAAGCTATTAAGCACACTTCCTTAGGCATGCCGGCACGGCTAAGTCCTACGAGACATTTCCAATATTGTGTATTAACCGCGAGCCGCCCGTATAGATAGAAACCCATACGTTATGTCGGAGTCATCGTAAAGCCTCGGTCAACTACCCTTCTCGGGTAAAACCTTGGACAACTACGACACTCCTCGAGGTGGAGAGCCTACCCGGAATCTCCACCACCGCACACCCAACACAAGAACACGAACACATATCATGTTTCACACAACACACACAACCCCCTCCTGCGACTCGGAGATAACACACGCCAAAGTACTAAGTCAAGAGAGGTCTCATATCCCTCTCGCGTGGTTGGCACGCAAAAATGCTTGGTTTAATATAACAAGATGTTCGATCATTGTTGACTTAGACAAGACATCCACAGACCCAATAACCCACCATCCGACCACTTGCCCAAGTCCAAATCAATTTTCCATTTTCTGATTTTTGACTTTACAAAATAACAAAGCACAAGTGCTGGACATAATGGCATAATATTTAAATGTGTGATCAAGATCATCGACTACAATCGATGATCGCCTATTACTACCGAAACTAAGCATTTCTAAGTAATTTCAAACCGAAAGCTACTAAGTGACCAGAGTCCATCCATCGAACTCCGACCACAGCCAATAACCTAAGCTCATGGTAGTAGAGGATAAACAAGTCCTACAGATTATGCAACTATAGGATACTAACCATAATTTAACAACAAAATAGCAATGCATACATACAAGTTGAAATCAATATAGTAGACTTGAAAAATAATAGGATTAACATGATCAAACTGCTTGCCTGCTTGCTGTGGGTCAAGATGTTGCTGAGGATCGATTGTGTTGTCAATGTGCTCTTCGGATCCTAACGAGAAGGCGAAAAAGAACCGATAAGAACAAAGAAAACACAAAGACTCAACAGCAAACTTTCTCCAAAAATTCTGAAAGCTTTACAGTAGCAAGAGAATAATTTATAAAGAAATTAGCAACAAGAACCAATCGATTTGGATTCTTAATGCTAAAGATACGACCAAAAGAAGGTCTTACGACCGGTAGTGGTCGTAGCAGAACCTACGACTGAACAATAGTCGTGGAAGGATTTACGACCAGATAGTGGTCGTAGAAGAACTTACGACTGGGTACTAGTCGTAAACGGACTTACGACTAGGTACAAGTCGTAGAAGAACTTATGACCCTGACATAGTCGTAGTAAGACTTACGACTAGGCTACGGTTGACTGGTCGAAAATCCGACCACGAGGCAGCGCCTCCCGCACACTTTGCCAGTGGCCCGGCGGCGTCTCCGACTACAGCGGCGCCAGCCAAAGGCAGGGATGAGGGTCTAAAAGTTTAACGATCCGACCGTGGCGATCTTGGTGAGTATGGTCGCAACGACGCAGTGCGACCACGAGTCTTGGTGAGTAGGTATGGCTCGGGAGAACTCCCGAACGAACAATACCAAAAGAACAACGAAAACACACCTAAGCTCCTATAGGTCAATGCGAAAATACCGAGTGAAGCACGACCGAGACCACTGGGTGGCTCCAGCCGACAGTGGCCAACGGCGCGGTAAGGTCCTCGCTAGCCACAGCGACCGAGCAAGAGAGAACCAAACCGAGTGAAGGTTAAGCTCCAGAGAGTAAAGGGGGAGAGAGGTCAAAGACTTGAAGAAAAACCCTGTTGCACCGCCTCCACCAAGCTCCACACTCAACAATGGCGGTCGAGGATTGCGAGAGCTGCAGCTCAAGCAAGTGGTGAGTGCTAGGCGGAGTTCGGAGGTGCTAAAGGAAGCTAAGGGTGAAGCAATGGAGTTTAAATAGAGCAATGGCGAGAGCAACGGCGGGTTTTCGGTCGGGTCAACACTGCCATGGGAGCACTTGAGAGCGATGGGAGCAGTCGAATCATGACCTTCTGAGGGAGGAGAGCGACAGGCATTTAATGCGCGCAGAGCTAGCCGTTTAAAGGTGACCCCAGAGTGGACTGCACGCTGTGGCCTTTCTCCTCTACGCACACCATTGCTGCTGCTCACGCGCGCGCTGACGGAGGAAGGAGATGACTCGTCGACCATCGGATTGCAATCGGACGGCTGAGTTAGATCGGGTGGATTAAAACGATTCCATTGTTTGGCTGGTCGAGGACCGTTCGATGCCGATCCAACGGCTCACGACCACGCACACCCGATCGACTGTGCCGGTGCGACAAGTTGACTGGACCGAGTCCAGTGGCTCGAGCCCGAGTCCGACTCAAACCCAAGGAACAGTGAAAACCAGTTAGGGTTGGAATTTGAATAACTGATTTTTGAGGAATTATTTGAGGTAGCAAACAAACTCCAAAATTCATGAAATTTTAACTGGAGCTTGCTGACCGCAGGAGGAACCTCTCATAAAAATTTCAGGGATTTTCGTACACTGAAATTTTCTCCAGAAATTCCAGAAGAGGGGAAATAGGGTTTGACCAATTTTGACTGGCCTCCAAAAATTATCAAATGATTTCTAAAAATCATGAGAAAATCATGAGACAATTCAAGGGTGTTGCCAAGCCTCCCTAGAACTCAGGGAAAAGATTTCCCAGGGTTTGGCACAAGATCTATGACCAAGAGGTTTTTGATTAGAGTCAAATGAGGATTTGAATTTGATTTTCCATAATTCTTTTTAAAAGAACTACAAAAATGACCAAGGGCTTCAAGATGCAAGAAAAATTTTAACTTCTTTGTATTTTCTTACATTTGAAACACAAATCCATACTTGGGATGTTACACTCTGAAAGCACATACTTAAGATTAATAACTTGGTCTTGTACCTGCGATCTCATGAACGACATCTACTTCAATATGAAGCTCATGCTTCATTGGATAACGAGCATTGTGGATCGCACCAGTACTGTTTGAAAAAAGAGGAGTCAGTGCAGAAGCTAAAACACCGAAATCTTCAGGTAGTTACCGAAGCCAAGTGATCTCAGTTGTCAACGCCGCCATGGCTTGCAACTCAGCCTCGGCACCTGAATGGGAAACAACAGTCTGTTTGGTCTTCTAGGCAATCAGAGAGGAGCTAAAAAAACACAATAGGTAGAAAAAGACCAACGATCAGAAGGATCGCTAGCTCAGGTCACATCAGAGTACGCTTGAAGGTGCAAAGGGCTGGAACGAGGAAAGAAAAGGCAGTGACTTATGGTCTCATGAAGATATTGTAGATCACGAAGAAGGTGACTATAGTGGAGCTGAGTGGGAGTATAATCAAACTGACTCAGAAGGTGGATAGGGTGAGAAATGTCAGGTCGAGTGACCCTAAGATAGAAAAGACTGCCGACAAGATGACGGTAGCGAGTGGGATCCTCAAGAGGCTCCCCATCAGTGGAGCGAGGTGAACAATAAGCTCCTACGCTGATCAGTGAGACAAGCGCGGGCAATGATATCCTTAATGTACTTTTTCTGGGACAGGTAGTAACACTCAAGCTGAAAGTGACCTCAATCCCAAGAAAGTAATGAAAAGTGATGAGGACATCAACCCTAAGGATGCAACCACTACTTCGACCCGTTACACGACATCCTCTACTTCAACCACATCTTCTCGAATTGGACTTTCGGCCACAACAATGCCATATTCCCCAATTGAACTGAGCTACTTCTACTCCTATGAGTCGAGCTGCGTGTACATGCCATGGTGTTGCGTCTACATGCCATGGTACTGCGTCACCAATTGTTGGCCCACGGACTATGTAATGTATGGGTCGACTTGGCCCATGAGGACCGTATGCTGTCGGCCACCCTAGGGAGGCCATATTGTTCATGTGAACAACACCCGTGAAATAGTACCACCAGCCCTAGGGTTTTCACCTCCTGGCTGCAATCCTCATATAGGAGCCGCCCCCCCTTTAGCAAAATTCAGGTTTTGTTTATTGAAGTTTAGCTTTGCTCCTTTATACTTTGTCCTCTTGTTCGGCGAGAACAACAGCGACATCGTCTTTGAAACCCCGCTTATCGATACCAATTTCATTCATATTTGCAATACATCATATTGCATTTTTATCTTATTCTTGCGTGCTTCTTCGGTGTATGCAGGAGTTGAACTTCCTGATCAGGTCATCCAGGTATTCGTGCACGGTTGATAACGACTTGTCGAGTAGTTCAGCGATTGTGTGGTTTCAAGTCTTGCGAGTTCGTAGCCAGGATCGTGGGAGTTGAGCGACTTCTACCGAATTTATCTTCTCATCGAAAGATCGGGCCAAATCAAGACCTCTGTGGTTCATCAAGTGGTATCAGAGCTACATTTGATTGGTGAGAGTTTCCAGTTTTCTAATAGTAGATTCATTTTTCATACCTAGAGTCCAAAAAATTGCCCCAAAAAATATTGCATCTATCATTCATACCGAGCCCATTGAGCCATTGCAATTTGTTTCTTTTAGTTTGCGTTGTTAAATTTTCGTTGCATCATCGAGTCATTTTGCCGGTTTCTGTCTAGATTGGTCTAGTTTGGAGTCTCCTGCAAGTCATCTAGTTTGGAGTCTCTTGCGGCACCCATCACCCCCTGTTGCGCTGCTGCCTACCGATCTTTGACGCAGCCACCAAAACAACCACCGCGGCAATCGATTGGCCACCACAGTGTCTGTCGCCATTGCTAATCACTATCGCGACACCAACTCACTCTACCACCATTCGGCAACCTTGTTACCATGACCCCCAGCTACCCTACCGGCGCTCCTTGGTGCTCCCACGGTAGCCATCTGGTACCAAAACACCTGCCGCCGCATCTTGAGCATGAAGACAAGCCCTAGCTAATTTCAGATTTTGGGAGAAAAAAAAAAGAGATTTTTTTCGGGTTGCCAGAAGGAAACCTAAGATTCATCTGACTTAGCAACGCGATTAAAAAATAGAGTTTAAAGAGAGAGAGTATCTTTTAATTACCTTCTACAAAAAATTTATGACTCATATACCTCCCTAGGACCGAAACATGAATTTGAAGAGATTTGAGTCAGGTGCAGATTCGCAAAAGCAAAAAGAAAGAGAAGGAAAAAACATAAAAAAAGGAAATTTAGAGTTGCCTCCTTTCTTGACTTTCTTTCCTTGTTTAGATTGATATAGTGTAGGACCGGAAAGGCGACTGAGGGGGGGGTGAATAGGCGCTTTCAAAACTTTCTCGCCTAAATCAAATTCAACACGAACTTTAGTCCTTTAGCTATGTAAGCTAAGAAGATCAGTAAGCACACAATGAAACCTTGTGCCAATTCGATAACCCCAACAACCACACGACACAAATGTGGAGACTTAACCTCAAAGGGTTGATCTGGGCACAGCGGTCGGGCCAAGCTACCACAGCCATCGGACCGACGTTCAACCAATGGCCGACCAAGCAACTAATCGGTCGGACCGGTGGGCAACGATTCGATTCCAAGCGAATGTCTCGATTATACGGCGGTCGGACGCGCGCTCAAATACCGTCGGCCGGTTGATCACCCGAATCAAAATGGACCCAAATCCAAAACGAAATTTGATCCAACTTTTGATTCAACCAATGAAACTTGACCAAATTTCGAGCACACCTCCTAATGATATTAGAGACCTATTTCTAGCGACGATCCTTGGATCCACTTCGCAGAATCGATCTCTCAAGGATTTAATCAAGAAGTGCACAAACCCTAGAAATATGAAAACTTTGATTCAAGACTTGCTTGTGGGGATTGATGGTCTAGAAGATTCTAGGAGTATTCCACCACATCAAAGCAAGACAAAATGGGTCAAGAGACCAAGCATAAACCCTTGAATCAAGGAAGCACCAAATTCATTCAAATGAGAGAAGAACACAAAGAGGAGACAAAAGATCTCTCAAGCAAGCATCACAAGATTGATTGATCTCACAAGATGCTTACAAAGCCACTCCAACTAGGAGGACAAGAGCTCACCCAAGGAGCATACAATCTCTCCCTCTCTTCCTCTCCAAACCCTAACCCTAGAAAAGCAAGGGAAGAAACCAAATGAATGCCTCTAAGGTTTTCCTTCTCCCTTTCCTATTTATACTAGAGAGGACTGAGTTACACAATTGGGGCCCACTCACATGGGACCCACACAAATCTGTTGAAGCAATCGCCGCTTCACCACGCGTGTAGGTTGATCACGGTTCTCATCGACGCCAAGCCTCTTTTGTCAAGAATCCCATCGGAACCTCCAGAGACCCGCATCGATATCCGCACCGCCGATCCAACAAATTGCATCGAACCACCCGCTCGATCCATCTTGTCCATCTCGCACCATGCTTGTGTCACACGACCACCCGGATCCCCGATCGTTCGGACCTCATTTCTCCAAGCGTAGTCCCGATCCACTCACCGCTGACGCCGTTGACACGCAAGCCACCGCACAAAGAATAGACAAACAAACCGTTTAGGAACAAGTTCTTCACAACTTGACCCACGTTAGTTTCGCAATGCAATATACATCAATAAAGCATTGAAGTTCATGTAATAACACACAGAACAAACTCAATGCAACACTTGGCTCACCTCCAGTATCGCCGGCCCGATCGCTTACGGTACGGTCCGACCGATTCATCTTGTCGGACCGCTCCCACAACAATGGCCGGACCGTCCAAAAGACTTAGCCAAAATTCAAGCGAAATTCAAACCTTCGGAAATTTCAATCGAATAGAACTTTTGTTGGGAGCTCCAAAATGATGGGACCACATCCAGAGACTCCTCACTTGCCTACACAACCTATTTTGGCCCACCCAAAACCCAACTTTCAAATCACGGTCGGACCGCCACCATGGCGGTCGGATCGCTTCCATCGGCGGATCGACCGCCACTGACAACCGGCCAGACGATGCTTTGTGACCTTGGAGCAAACCCGAAAACGCGAGATTTTGTAAACCAATAACGCCATTGCCAATTGACTCGTCATCCTGAGATCGTGCACATATCCTCACGATATCCACAATCTCCCCCTTGATGAACACATTGGCAATTTTCAAGAAAATGTGGTTTTTCAAAATGAAAAGTAAAAATTCGCCGTTTTCGCATAAAGGCACAACTTGGTCCATAAGCAACAAAAAGCTTAGGAACCGACCAAGCTGGCTTCAGAATAGTGAAGGCAAGTGAGATAAGGCATTGAACGCACAAAAGGATTCAAAATCCAGAAGATGGCCAAAAATCTCACTAAGGTCCATATGAAAGACAATAAGTTCTATTTGACCTTTGATCATTGTGAGTCTTCTTGAATTGCAATTCAAATCGAAAAAGGCAATAAAACCAGAGACTCAACTCACTATGATCACAAATTTTCAAAAAGGTTCACAAAAATTTTTGTGTGTGTGTGTTCTTTTATGCATGAAACCTTATGTGAACCAAAAGCTCCAAAGCAGCATTTTCTTCAATCCTTCTCCCCCTTTGACAATGAATTCATCAAGATGCATGAGAGAAGAACGAGCATGAAGAAATGACTTTATTTGAAATTTAGCACAAGGAGCCATGACCATTATCTATGTAGACAGTACAAGATATATACCAAGCCATATAAAGAGTAGAAGCTATATTCAATCATGGCAAAACATGTACTGTAAAGCTAAAACCAAGATAGCAGAAATCTGAGATTGACAGAATTAAAACCATGAAAGGTTGCTCAATGTCATAGATTCACTAAAAGCAACCAAAAATGAGTCAAGCCATGTCTATAAGCAGAAAGAGACTCAAAACAGGAATTGAGGCATTTTGAGCATTAAGAGAATTCTTTTGAAGCAAAGCTCAAGCACTTAGCCCTTTTTGTGTAAATTTTCTTTTTCTTTCTCTTCTTTTTTTTCTTGTGCTAGATCTCAAGCCTTTTTGCGACCATCTCAAGCGATAAGCTTAAAAGAGTGGTCTAGGTCATCCAAAACTCCCCGAGTTCATGCCTAGTGCAATGGCAAGCCGTCTCATGAGAAAGGATTGGTGAGATCGGCTTTTTCGCACGTAAAATCTTTTTTTCATTTGCTTGACTTAAGAAGATAAAAGCTCATTTTTCATCTCAAAATAAGTTCAAGACTCAATTCGGCTTGTAAGACATGGCAAGAATCATAAAAGGATCACTAGAGCAAAACTAGTCACAAGATCCAACAAGACATGATTCGATTCAATTTGCTCACAGATATAAAGCTAGCAAGGGAAAAGCTAAGCCAAAACACGAAGAGCCATAAAAGAAGTCCAATGGACTATCACTTGATATGACAAGGTATAGAGTATGAAATCAAGCCATACAAGGATAATACTCAAAGCTCCACAATTTTTATTATGCAATGCACGACATTTGAAATAAAAATGCATTATGATACAATGAAAGCAGAAAAAGCAAATTCCTCAAAACATCCAAGCCTCGAAGATTGGGATTTGAGATAGAAAATGCAGGTGTCCAAGATCTTGAGATGAGCGATGCAGGAATAGCAAAAGAAGCAAGAAAAATGATTAGGCACAAAATCATAAGAATGCCCATGAGCACCACAGGACCTCTCCAAAACGATCTACCAAAAGACCGATACTCCCCTCGTCTAGGTGCTACCAGTGGTCTATCCTCATGATATCCTAAACCACACCTTTGCTGGACCCACCAAAAGAGTCAACAAGATTCTCTACACGCCTAGGCCTGTATGTGGTACACTGAATAGGCTGCCCGGCTCTAGAGACTATCGCTGAAGAAGAGACTCCTCTAATGGATCTCAAAGCGCTCATCCTCTCTTTCCTCTCAACCTTTGCTCTCCGGAAGCAAAACTCAACCGTGTGGCCCTCTTTCTTGCAGAAGGTGCAATGGTACTTGACCTTTTGAGGGGTCTGTACTGGTGAGACAGAAGCACCTTTCTTGCTAGAAAGAGATTGAGCAGAACCTACAGCTTTAGGAACAACCTTTGAAGTCAAAGAAGGTTCTTGCTCAACCAAACCACTTTTCACAATTCTAGCAATCTTGGGTGTGAGATTCTTGGAAAGCTCTAGGGACTTAAAGCCTAGGCCACTGTTTTTCACACTCACCTTGGATTGGTCTAGAATCAAGTTGAGTTTCTTTTTCCCACAAGAAAACTTCTCAAGAGTCATTTTGAGGTAATCGTTCTCTTTTGCCAAAACTCCACAATTGGAGCATTTTTTAGAAACGATTTCCTCAACATGTTTGCTCTTAAGAAGATCCACTTCCACTTTAAGAGCTTCACAAGACACACAATAGGACTCTCCAATCCTATTCAACTGCTCCTTAAATTTGACTCTAAAAGCCTCTTGTATCCTACCAATAGCAATATCAATTTCAAAGGCATGCAACATATCGGAGGAAGAATCAATGACTTTCTTGGAAGCGAAGAGACATGGATCTTTCAATTTTAGCTTTCTTCAAGAGTCTTGTTTAAAGCTTCAATCTCAATTGTAAGCTTAGGGCAATTTTCACAAGAGGCAATTCTAGAATAAGCAACCATTTCAGTCATCTCTTGCATTTTAATTCGATTATTCTTACAATGAGAACAAGTGTGACTAGCATCAAATTTTTGCAATTCTTTTAAAGTGCTATCCAGTTTCAATTCTAGCAAAGCACAGTTTGAGCAATTTAATGGAATAGCTTCTAAAGCAGTCACATCAAGCGGAATGGCATTCATGCAAATGTAACTAGACTTGAGAGATTCTAGTTCGTAAAGAGCATTTTCAATTGATCTTCAACAGAGGAATGAGCATTATTCAAGCTTGACAATTCATTAAGCAAGCTAGAGCATGAATCACAGAAATCATCAGGATTAATGGATTTGAGCCTAACCACTTCTAGGTTCAAATTATCAATCATTGTATCATGTTTCTTGATCACTTTAGCTTCCTTATGCAATTTTTGTTCAGCAAGCACTAAAGCCTTTTTCATGTCAGGAAGTGAAGGGCATACCTCATCGGGATCACCGAAAGGATCCTCATTTGTTGGAGGAGTAGCCGTCGTGGTCGTTCTTAGCCATAAAGCACATGCTGTGAAATCACGTGCCTTCTTCTTGCCACGGGAGTCACTCTTGTCGTCCTCCGACTCCGAGTCCACATCTTCCATGCTCACATCCTCTAGAGCTTCAAGGACTCGGCTGACAAACTTGCGATAGTTTGTCTTCTTGGACTTAGCATCCCTCGCTTGAGAATGCCTTTGTGACTCCTTCTCCTCCTTGCCCTTCACTTGGGGCATCTAGAGCGAATGTGGTTTAGCTTACCACATTCAAAGCATGTGATAGGTCCACCTCTCCTCCTACTCCTCACATTATTGTAGGCTCTCGTGAATTTTGTGGATAGTAGAGCTAAGTCATCCTCGGGTAGTCTCTCAAGTTGCTCATCGCTCAAGGAATGCAACGCAGATAAAGAAAATCGGATGAGCTAACATTAAAAGAATCAAGATATCTACCCTTAGAATTGTCAACCACTAAAGCCATCGGCTCTGCCGTGGGAGAGGCGAGATGAAATCAATCTCATGCGTCTTCAACCTCGAGTAAAGCTTATCCATGGTAAGCTCACTCATGTGATGTTGTCATTGATGGCGTGATCTTCATCCCCGGACCTTCACATCCAAAGCACCCAAAAGTTGGCGTGCATTTTGGACTCAGAAAAACAAGATCAACAGCGCGGAGATCATGAAGAATTTTAGAAAATCTCCCCCACAGCTCATCTAACGATTCACCAGGTCTTTGCTCGATTTTGGAGTATGCTTTCTTAAGCTGGTTCTGTCTCACTTCCTTGATCGCAGTGGACCCCTCGTGATAATCACAAAGAGTCCGCCAGATCTCATGAGCAGACAGCAAATGAGCAACACGCTCAAACTCCGATCGACTAAGACCTTGAATCAAGAAATTCGAGCCCCGCCGTTGTTCTCCACATCCGAGTGATCAAATTGTCATCTACCGCACGACATAAGGATTTTTCACCTTAAGCCAAATCGCGTGCCCTTGAGCCTCGATGTAGGCCTCCATTCGGGCCTTCCAATAAGCAAAATCAACTCCATCAAAAACATGTGGCCTGATTGAATATCGCTCAGTCGCCATGGCTCCAAAGACCGGTTAAGATCTATAGAAAAGAGCTAACCGCTCGATACCACTTGTAGGACCGGAAGGCGATCGAGGGGGTGAATAGGCGCTTTCAAAACTTTTCGCCTAAATCAAATTCAACACGAACTTTAGTCCTTTAGCTATGTAAGCTAAGAAGATCGATAAGCACACAATGAAACCTTAGCCGAATTCGATAACCCCAACAACCACACGACACAAATGTGGAGACTTAACCTCAAAGGGTTGATCTGGCACAGCGGTCGGGCCGGGCTACCACGAGCGGTCGGACCGACGTTCAACCAATGATACGGCCGGCAACTAATCGGCGGTCGGACCGTGGGCAACGGTTCGACCCGCGATGCAATGGCTCGATTATACTGCAAGGTCGGACCGCCGCTCAAATACCGGTCGGACGGTTCGATCAGAATCAAAATGGACCCAAATCCAAAACGAAATTTGATCCAACTTTTGATTCAACCAATGAAACTTGACCAAATTTCGAGCACACCTCCCTAATGATATTAGAGACCTATTTCTAGCGACGATCCTTGGATCCACTTCGCAGAATCGATCTCTCAAGGATTTAATCAAGAAGTGCACAAACCCTAGAAATATGAAAACTTTGATTCAAGACTTGCTTGTGGGGATTGATGGTCTAGAAGATTCTAGGAGTATTCCACCACATCAAAGCAAGACAAAATGGGTCAAGAGACCAAGCATAAACCCTTGAATCAAGGAAGCACCAAATTCATTCAAATGAGAGAAGAACACAAAGAGGAGACAAAGATCTCTCAAGCAAGCATCACAAGATTGATTGATCTCACAAGATGCTTACAAAGCCACTCCAACTAGGAGGACAAGAGCTCACCCAAGGAGCATACAATCTCTCCTCTCTTCCTCTCCAAACCCTAACCCTAGAAAAGCAAGGAAGAAACCAAATGAATGCCTCTAAGGTTTTCCTTCTCCCTTTCCTATTTATACTAGAGAGGACTAGAGTTACACAATTGGGGCCCACTCACACATGGGACCCACACAAATCTGCTGAAGCAATCGCCGCTTCACCACGTGTAGGTTGATCACGGTTCTCATCGGCGCCAAGCCTCTTTTGTCAGAATCCCGCCGGAACCTCCCGAGACCCGTGATCGATATCCGCACCGCCGATCCAACCGGTATTGCATCGAACCACCCGCTCGATCCATCTTGTCCATCTCGCACCATGCTTGTGTCACACGACCACCCGCAGATCCCCGATCGCTCGGACCTCGGCTCTCCAAGCGTAGTCCCGATCCACTCACCGATTGACGCCGCTGACTCGCAAGCCACCGCACAACAATAGACAAACAAACCGTTTCCGAACAAGTTCTTCACAACTTGACCCACGTTAGTTTCGCAATGCAATATACATCAATAAAGCATTGAAGTTCATGTAATAACACACTCGAACAAACTCAATGCAACACTTGGCTCACCTCCAGGATCGCCGGTCCGATCAGCCTTACGTGGGCCGGTCCGACCGATTTATGTTTACGATCGGACCGCTCCACACGGCGGTCGGACGGTCCAAAAGACTTAGCCAAAATTCAAGCGAAATTCAAACCTTCGGAAATTTCAATCGAATAGAACTTTTGTAGGAGCTCCAAAATGATGGGACCACATCCAGAGACTCCTCACTTGCCTACACAACCTATTTTTGGCCCGACTCAAAACCCAACTTTCAAATCGTGATCGGACCGCCACCATGGCCGGCCGGATCGCTCCATCTGGCGTCGATCGGCCAAGACAACCTGGCCGATCACCGCGATGGGCTCGACCTTGGAGCAAACCCGAAAACGCGAGATTTTGTAAACCAATAACGCCATTACCAATTGACTCATCATCCTGAGATCGTGCACATATCCTCACGATATCCACATATAGTTCATCCATTGCTCACTTGCTTTGATAGTTCTTATGCTAGCCTTTCTGTTGTTGCTCCTAGTCGTTCTTGTGAGTTACTTTAGTTATGCTTGATTTAGACTAGGACCAGCACTTGTGACTACAACTTTAAACTACTTTTCAACTTTGCATACTGACTTGAACAATTGCTACTCCTTTGCTACATACTCCACTTCCTACTAACTCAGCAGGTACCATTTTCTCACAATCGTTGGGCTATTCACAAGTGAGAGTATCACGAACCAGCCAACGGTTGTATCACCACCTTGCTGCATTGGTAAGAGATTGTAAGAACTTGGTAAAGCGTTGTGCGAGAGTGACTTGTGAAACTCCAAAACCTAGTATTCCATAGGGACATATATACTGTGATTTGTTCTTTGTTTTCTACTAACAATGGTAGGGTTATGCGGATCTACACATGGTGGAAACAACAACGACCACTCTTTGAGGTATGCGGGTGAGGGGTCTCTCACACCTCGCACAAGAGAGCTCGTACAACACATTGAGCACTCGTTTGGTGAGAGCATTTGCAATGCCTTGGATAAGATCAACGGCAACCTCGCAGCGCTCCACACACGTGTTGTGCTCCTCGAACGTCAGCCACTTGCTGAATTCACGACCCAGGGTGAGCTAAGAGTGGAGGATCCTCCTGCTCGCCACACACCACCTGCAGCCCGCCCTTGGCAGATGAGGTGGAAGAAGAAGATGTGAACAACTATGCTGCTAATACGGAAACTGATGGATTCAATGTTCACAAGGATCGCAACCATCGTCTGCTTCGTCGCAATCGTTAAGGTATAGGAAGAAATCAACGTGGGGTACGTAACCATAATGATGCATTTGGTAAAATTAAATTCGTTATGCCTCCTTTTGCTGAAAAATATGATCCTGATGCTTACCCTCACATGGGAGCTTACCGTAGAACAAAAAATTAGCTTGTCATGAATTCCCTGAACATAAGAAAGTTAGGGCTGCTACTAGTGAGTTTACTGATTTTGCCTCTATTTGATGGAGTGAATATGGTCGTACTCATCAGAACATACCTACAACATAGAATGCTTTGAAGAGAGCAATGAGACATAGATTTGTATCTTCATATCATTCTCGTGATTTGCTTAATAAATTACAACGTTTAGGACAAAGTAGTAGTTCAGTAGATAATTATTATCAAGGATTACAAACTGGTTTGTTGCAATGCGGTTTAGATGAGACTGAAGATGCTAAGATGGCTAGATTTTTGGAAGGCTTAAACCATGAAATTCAAGACATTTTAGATTATAAAGAATACTAGTCACATGCTCATGTGTTGCAACGGGAACTCATACTTTACACCAAAAAAAAGTTATATGCAATGTACACTAACCATGTCTAAAGCGAACTATTCACTTGAATGCACAATTATCAGATGTTCAAATCATTTCATGGTGTGAAGCGTACAAATTGCCAAAAAAATTTACTAAGTCAAACTAAAAATTATCTCTAGTTTTTCACTTAACCGAATTTGACTTCGTGTCCACACTGGACACTGCACCAACCCGCACGCGTTGGGTGGAGGTAGGGAGAGTGTCGGTCCACGCTGGATGTAGCGAAGGGCCGCAACCGACTACAACTCTTGTTTCTTGTCCATTCTTCACTCTTCTTCCTCATCCTATAAAAATACATGTAGTCTCATGATGAGAATGTATCGAGTTGCACGTTTTAGACGACAGTCCTGTCCTGTCGTCTTGTGCTTGTAATATCTCCTCACATAGTGATTTTGACTTCATGCGCTTATGGTTTTTTCATGTAAAAATCTATGCATGGTGTTCTTGTGTTCTTGATCATCTGTTATTTGCCTTGTCTGGTCTTTTTTACAATTTGTTTCACAATAGAGAAATGGATGCTTACCGAACAAATCACATAGTTAATTATGCACCAAATCATCTTCCTTCGTGGGCAACACCTGTTTCAATCAATGCCTTTTACGAGAATCATTTAGCAAGAAAACAAAAATAAGCTTCTTTACCAAGCTTTGCTTCATAGTCTATCTGAGCCAAGACATGAGGATAGTGTCGGCAAAATCCTTGAAACTGCAGCTTTAAGTGGTCCGGATTTCTTGGATGGTGATTCTTGGGAAGTCTTTGTCAGGAAAGTGCTAAATACAAGTGATACTGGGAACAAGCATCTCGATTTAGTGTTAGATATATAACCATGAGGTGCGGAGATTATGGATGGACCTTTCTATTTATTATGAGAATTTTCTCAACGAATTTAATGTAAATGGGCTTTGTGGATATCATGGAGATATACTCATGATCTTAGGATGATGTTACAATTGACAATATCATTTAAGGTTTGTCGATTCACGCGTTTTCGGTAAAAATTCAGTTCTGTCAGGTCATAGGCGGTCTAACCAGCCAGCACGGCGGTCCAGACCGGCCAGTGGCGGTCTGACCGGCCACCCCTGGCGGTCAGACCGGTCGGGGGTGGTCCGACCGACCATAAGGCAGCGGTCGGACCGACCAGATATTTTTAGTAGAATTTGGAGCTGGGCCAAAAATAGAGGGTGTAGGCAACAGAGGGGATTCTCATACACTTGGTCTCATAATTTTTGGAGCTTCCAGTCAAAAGATCTATTCGTTTGAATTGGCTAAGTCCCTAGCTGGGCGGTCTAACCGGCCAAGGGGCGATCAGACCGGCCATTGAATGGCGGTCTGACCTGTTTCCACTTGTTTCGTCGGCTTTCATAGCGACAATGTTTGTTGTTTGAGTCAAGTTCATGAGTTTCAGTGCATATGTGTTGCATGATGCATGTTTTGACTAACGTGGGTCAAGTTGCGAAGAACTTGTTCCCGAAATCGATTTCTTGGTCTATTTTTTTGCAGGGTGCTTGGAGATCAACAACGGTCAACGGCGAGGATGATCGAGACTAGGCTTGAGAGCTGAGGTTCAGAACGATCAATGGTGCTGGGGAAAGTCATTGGATTCGAACGTAGCGTAAAATGGACAAGGATGACCGAACGGGAAGTTCGGCGTGACGGGTTGCATCAAGCGGTGCGGGGGTCGGTACAAGTGTCATGGTAGTTTCGGTGAGAGCCGGATGGGAGAGACTTGCCAACATGATGAGAGCCGTTGATCAACATACACGTGGCGAAGCATGGAACTGCTTCATGAAGATTGAACTCGGTCTTCGGAGAAGGATCAAGAATGGGTATTTTGGTAATATCACTAAAATATCGCCTTGATTGCTTTTGGCTAAACCACGGCGCAAGACAACGCAAGGAGAAGCGGTTTAGGTCAAGAGAAGATGAAGACGACGCTTTAAAATGCGTGCGTGAGTTAAACCCGTTTGTGTGTGGGCTTAACGGGTGCCCAATAGGAACTCTTCTAGAATGTTAGCCTCCACTATAAATATGGGAGGGTGCTGTAGCACCTCCTTAATCCTTTTGCTTATTTTGAAACACTAGTTTTGTTTTTGAGATTAGGGAGTGGAGATGTTAGGATTCTTGAAGAGGAGATTGATTGTGTGCTCATGTATTGAGTTTTGTCCTCCATGTTGGAGTGGTTGTAAACCAGCAACAATCACAAATTAATCTATGCAAGTTTTCTTGAGATGGGTCTCTTTGCGTTCTTGCTCTCCATTTTGTGATTTTGGGGCCATCTTTGATTCTCAAGTTTTCCTTCGGTTTCTACCCCTAATATTTCTTGTTGTGACATGTGGGATATCATCTAGAATCATCTCTAACCCACGAGCAAGGTTTTTGATCTAATTTTCGTTTTGACTCGATTTTGAACCATCCTTCACTCAAACGGGAAAAGGTCGGAACTTTGCCAAGGATCTTCACGATCTTTGATTGTAATAGGTTCCTGATATCCTAGAGAAGGTGTGTTCTAAGTTTCATCGAATTTGGAGTTGTAGATCAAAAGTTACATCTATTTGTAACTTTATTTTTTGGGCTGATTTCACTGTTCATCAGGCTGAAGGTCAGACCGCCCAAGGTGACCGGTTCGACCGCCATTAACATAGATGTCAGACCGTCCATTACTTGATAATCGAGTTTTAGTTGATTTTGGTTGTTTTTTTGCTCCGGGATTTAGATTAGATTCAATACAAGACTTCTGTTGTGCTTGGATATTGATCTTCATAGCTCTCATAGCTATCGCAGTGAAAATCGTATTGGATCTGATTTTTGTGATAAAGAGATCATGCTCCTATTCACTCCCCCCCTCTAGTCGCCGTTTCAGTCCAACAAGTGGTATCAGAGCCCGATTAGTTTAATCTTGATCTTAACCGGTCACTGAACTTGACGATGGAGAAGTACTCCACAAAGCCGCATGTCTTTGATGTGCTCGACTATGCTTATTGGAAGAATCGCATGCGTGTCTACCTTCATAGAGAAGGACAAATCATATGGGAGGTTGTTCGAGCTCCGCTCGTTTTGCCCGAGGTTGCTACGCTGGCTTCAGCAGCCCTCTTGGCTAACAACCATAAAGCAAAGAACATCATATATGCCGGACTTGGTAGACAGGAGTATGATAGAATCTGTCACCTTGAAACCGCGCAGAAAGTCTGGAACATCCTCGAAACCTACCATGAAGGTTCGTCCCAGATCAAGCAAGTACGTCAGACGGTCTTTAAGCGAGAGTATAACAAGTTCGAGATGCGTCCTGGAGAGAGCATCGATGACATCTTTACTCGCTTCAACAAGGTGCTCAACCAGCTGAGAGCGGTTGATATTGAATACTCTCAATCTGAGAATGTCACCCACCTCTTGACTGCAATCAACACCAAGGAGTGGAAGATGAAGGTTACTGCCATTGAGGAGAACGTCAACCTTTCGAGTCTTACTTTGGAGTTGCTTTATAGCAAACTCAAGGCCTATAAAATTAAAAGAGTTGACCATCCCAAGAAGGAAAATATGGCTTCAGTAGCAGATCCTCTCAAGAGAATTTCTGATGATTTTTCTGAGTCCTCTTCTGGATTTTCTCTTGCTTGTTTATCTGCTATCCATGAAGAGGAACTTGAGAGTATTCCTGAGGCTGAATTAGCTCCTTTAGCCAGAAAGTTCACAAGGGCCTACAACAATGTGAGAAATAGAAAGAGAGGCGGCCCTGTGACTTGCTATGAGTGTGGAGAGCTCAACCATATTCGGGCAAATTGCCCCAAGCTGAAAGGGAAGGGCAACCACAAGGCCCAAGCTGAAAGGGAAGGGCAACCACAAGGAGGTGAAGGCGGCTTGGAGGAAGCCTCATGGGAACAAGCCCAAATTTGATGCTGCCAAGCTCATGAAGGCCGCTCACTGGGTTCTTGCCGCTTTTGGAGAGCAATCCATAAGCGATGTGGACTCCAGGAGCGAAGAGGACAAAGAGGAGGAGATTCCCCAAGACAAGAAGAAAGGGAAGGCCAATGACTTCACCGGCATGTGCTTCATGGCCGACTCCGTCGACGTCGATGACATCAATGAGGTACCTCCATCTTATGACATTCTATTTTCTAGATGTGAAACCATCTATGAGCAATTGATTAGTCAGGATGAAGCTTTAGAGTTTACCATGACTAGGAATAAGGATTTAGAGTTACAAATTGATAATCTAAAATTAGAACTTGTGAACGCTAAGAGTCTTGACGATGATGAATGTTCATCCTGCCATGCGTTACATTCTGAACTTGCGAAACTGCAAACTACTCATGATGTCGCTTTGCAACAACTTAAAAATGCTAGAACTGAGCTAATTGAAATTAAATCTGCTCCTCGTGAAAAATGCTTAGAATCTAGCAATTTGGTTGCTTCTGGTAATGTTGATTCTAGCCTTTGCTCTTTCTACATTGAACGTGAACGTGAAGTAAAAGATATAGTAGATGCAGTTAGAGCTAAATATGCTAAGCTTAAGGATAGAATTGATTCTACTACTTGTATTTCGTGCGAAACCCTTATGCTTGAAGTTACTTTATATAAGGAGAGATATGCTAGAGCCAGACGAGGAATAATTTTGCTTAAAAATAATTTTGCTTAAAAATAATTTTGAGATGGGTAAAGTGGATAAGACTCGTTTAAAATGTGTGCATGAGTTAAACCCGTTTGTGTGTGGGCTTAACGGGTGCCCAATAAGAACTCTTCTAGAAGGTTAGTCTCCACTATAAATATAGGAGGGTGCTGTAGCACCTCCTTAATCCTTTTGCTTATTTTGATACCCTAGTTTTTGATATTAGGAAGTGGAGAGGTTATGATTCTTGAAGAGGAGATTGATTGTGTGCTCATGTATTGAGTTTTGTCCTCCATCTTGGAGTGGCTGTAAACCAGTAACAATCACAAATCAATCTATGCAAGTTTTCTTGAGATGAGTCTCTTTGCATTCTTGCTCTCCATTTTGTGATTTTGGGGCCGTCTTTGATTCTCAAGTTTTCCTTCGGTTTCTACCCCTAATCTTACTTGCTGTGACATGTGGGATATCATCTTGATCATCTCTAACCCACGCGCGAGGTTTTTGATCTAGTTTTCGTTTTGACTCGGTTTTGAACCATCCTTCACTCAAACGGGAAAAGGTCAGAACTTTGCCAAGGATCTTCACAATCTTTGATTGGAATAGGTTCCTGATATCCTAGAGAAGGTTTGTTCTAAGTTTCATCGAGTTTGGAGTTGTAGATCAAAATTTACATATATTTGCAACTTTATTTTTTGGGTTGATTTCACTGTTCATCGGGCTGGAGGTTAGACAGCCCAAGGTGACCGGTCCAACCGCCATTAACATAGAGGTCAGACCGCCTATTACTTGATAATCGAGTTTTAGTTGATTTTGGTTGTTTTTGCTCTGGGGTTTAGATTGGATTCAATCCAAGACTTCTGATGTGATTGGATATTGATCTTCATAGCTATCGGAGTGAAAATTGTGTTGAATCCGATCTTTGTGAAAAAGAGATCGTGCTCTATTCACCCCTCTAATCGTCGTTTCGGTCCAACAGGCTTTGACAGAGGAATGATCAGGTTATTGTGTTTCGAGCATGATATTACTGGGAATGTATGCAGATCAGCAAAGCGATAGAGTGGATAAATGAAAAAATGTTACCTACATTAATAGTGGCAAGCAGCCTACAACATGTGTTTTGGTGAGAAAGTTGCTACCCTGCTGTCAAAACAGCCTTGTTCATTTATTTATATGTTGTTACACAACAAAAAAAAATATATCCAAGTTCCTTGGAACAAATCCTGCCCCAATGCCTTGAATCTTATGTAGGCCTACACGAGTGGGGTAACAGTTGAAAGCAAAATAACAAAAGTTTGACAAACTCGTAAGAAAGTCTGATCGCAAACATACCAGGTTTTCCACTAGATAGTATATTACTTTCAAAATAATGCATAGAACAGGCTAACCCACTAAATAACAGTGAATTTAAGTAACTTGGGGACTACTTTCAAGATGAATGCATAGAAGATAGAACAAGCTAACCCACTAAATAACATCTAGTCCAAACTTCTTATGTACAACTGGAATTTTTTATTTTTGAGAAACTCATACCTTAGCTTTCTGATGACAGTAGCCAAAGTCAACAAGTTGCAATTTATATGGCATCCCTCTTTCAATCTTGCGCCAATTGTGTGGGTTTGTGCAACCCGTTCACTTCCAGCAAAGACAACAAAATTCTGTGCACAAAGCAAGCCAAATCATTCAGATTAAATAAAATCAGCACACCATATTCCAAAAGTAGGACAGTATGCTTACCAGGATAGCCACAAAATATTTAACACATCCTGATACTTCACGGAGTCTGCTCTCCACTGTCTGGATAGAGAAATACACAATAAAAAAGTTAGTACTTTCCTCGACATTTTTTCTTGGAAAGATTCAATGTAAACAGGAAGGATTCTTCTTATATATACCAGCTTAATGATTTGGTGGGAACGTGAACTGGTGTCATTTAGTGCAGTCTCCCCAACCTGTCTTTCTTCTGCAGTTATTTGGAAGGTCGTTAACATTATTATAAGATCATTAACATTATATATCACTGCCCACTTCTTCTTTCTTTTTTTAGAGGGAAGATTGTACAGACGATGGTAGTTACCTTCACAAATGCTGATTAGATGCCTTAGATGTTGGCTATCCTTGGTGACTTCTTCGGCCAATTTCTCCACAATGGTTTCTTTCTATCAAACCAAAATAATTTTTATATGATCATTACAACATGAAAGATAATTTTGTAGGGGCAGTGCATAGACTGAACCAAGTTGCAAACAAACCTCAGGATCATCTAAGATCTAACAAGCGAAGGGGACCAGAGTTAGGTCGTAGAAGATCCTTCCCAATCTCATTGTAAATTTCCATGGAAAAAATTCTGATAATAAATTCCCTCTCAGAAGTCTAAGTAATCCACAAAAGCAAGAAACAATTATGATATGTTAGAAAGCAATCTTCCATAATTGCGCAAATTTGTTGCATCAACAGATGTATTATTACACAATTTTTTTTTGCATCAACGGATGTATACAACTCACATTTTCTATATGACTATAAATATCACTAACGGCGCTCTCTGTGATGCCTCGAATCGTGAATGTCTTGCCACTGCTGGTCTAGCCATAGGCAAAAATGGTGGCTGCAAAACAAAGAACAAAATGGATCACTCACAGATCATCGTTCCACCAGCACCAAGCTACAAAGTGAGCATTAATCTACCATTAACGCATGTCAATGTAGACATAGCAACATCCTTGGCTCCCTCTTCATACACCACCTCTGTATGGCAAGCCGACCCAAACCTTCATCTGGGGGCTAGGCAGCGTGACCCACCCGAGCCACCCTCCCTGCGGCGGCGACTCACCCTCCCTAAGGTGCGGGATGCCGATGGGGTGGATAGTGAGCGCGGGGCAGTTGGAGACGGCAGTGTGGCGGCTAAGGAAGACAACCTCGAAGACAAGATCCCCCGTGGCGGTCTCCCACCAGAGGTTGAGGTCATCCTCCTCCCCGATGCCGCACAAGGAGAAGATGGAATGACGACCTCTGCGAGGCGTCGGTGCTGGGGAAGGTGAGATCGGAGAGCTACTATTCAGGAGGGGAAGAATTTGATTGGGGGAATGACATGCGAGGAAGTGGGATGGGAGATTGGAATCGCTGTGAAAATTAAAGAAAGGAAAGGAGACTACCGAAGGAGGTGCCGGCGACGAAGGGAGGCGGGGCCGTGCAACGAGAACACGGGATGACGACCTCCGCGAGCCATCAGTGCTGGGGGAGGCGAGGCGACAAAAAGGCAGGCGAGGCCGAAACGGTGCCCCTCAGCCCCCCCACAGTGGACATCGAGTGATGTGTCGTGGCGGCAGAGTGAGGGAGGAAGAGGCGGAGGGGCGGCCCTGTGGGGAGGCGGAGACGCCTGAAGGAGGTACGGCTGGAGTGTGTGGTACTGGCACTGAAAGGAGGCCACCGAGGCTAGAGGAAGTGGTGGTGCTGCCGGCGTGGGGAGGAGGGGGAGGATAGTGCGGCGGTGCGTGGATCTCCGATGGCAGCTCCGTACTCCCGTGGGTCATGCCACCTCACCTTCTCCCCGCACCTTCACCTCCTCCATTCGCCCTGGACCGCACTTGCACCGCAAATCTGCTCTCCCTCACCTCCCTCTCGATCCTGTTGCATCCTCCGATGTGCGCATGTGAAGAAGTTGGACAGCCGTGGTTTTGGTGGTTGTCGAAGGAATGGGGATGTACACGCTCGCGAGTCACAGCGGAGGAATAGGTGGGACGATGGCGGCACGAGAGTGGAAGCGTGGGAGGCAGGTGGTACGGTTGCCTACCGCGTGATCAGATCGTGAGAGAGTGTGGGAGGATGGATGACCACCAATTCGTTCTTTTAAGTAGTAGAGATAACTCTATCACATATTTATTCAATCTTGCTTGCAAAGCTGAAAGAGAAGTGTAGGGTCGGTAATCTCGCTCTAAGGGCAATATTGGAGGATCTTTTGCAGGTCAGCCAATTCAGCAACAACACATGACACCTTCCTCCACTTCTGACCGAGATGCACCCTCCTCAAGTAGTGCACCCCTGCTGCTCCTTCCACTCCTGAACATGTCCTTAATGCAAGCAAATCAGCAAAGGTACAAGTCCCTACAAAAAGTGATTCTTCCATTGCTTTTATAGGGAGATCTAGAGATGTACAATATCACCGTTGTAAAGAATTTGGGGACTTGATGTGCGATTTTCCAAGTCAACGAGCTTTACTTATCATGGACAATGGTGAGTACACTTCAGTTAGCGATATTGAGGAAGAATATGTTTTGGTTGCAACTAACAATGCAAATGATGAAATTGAGAAAGAACAATTAGGCCATGAGACATCTGACAAGTACCAAAGCCTAGTTGTACAACGTGTGCTAAGTGCTCAAATAAAGTTTGCTGAACAAAGTCAACACCACACCTTGTTTCAATCAAAGTTCGTCATTAAGGAACGTTCATGCAAAATCATCATCGATGGTGGAAGTTGCAATAATCTTACTAGCACTGACATAGTCGAGAAGCTTGGCTTGACCACAACTCAACACCATCATCCTTACTACATTGAATGGCTAAATTCTTGTGGCAAGTTGAAGGTGACTAAACTTGTGTGCGTATATTTTTCTATTAGATCATATCATGACTATGTTGATTGCGATGTCGTATCTATGCAAGCATGCTCGTTATTATTACGTGGACCTTGGCAATATGATAGATATACTGAACATCATGGTAGATCTAATCATTATACTTTCACATATAAAGAAAAGAAAATCACTTTGCTTCCAATGTCTCCTGCGGTCATATTAAAGGATGAATTAGAAAGAACGGAGAGAACAAGTCGGGAGAAGCGAAAAGATGATCATCAGATTATAGCTCCAAGTGAAATTAAACTGAAAGCTCCTGTCATGTTGGCTACAACATCTGATTGCATTGATTTGGAAAAATATGAATCTGAATGCTATACTATGGTTTGCAAAGAATCTTTGTGTCTACTAACCTTTTGCAGGAAAGTGGGACTTGGAGAAAACGATTGAGTCGAGGACGACTCAAATTCAAGAAGGGAAGGATGATGAGGACATCAACCCTAAGGATGCAACCACTACTTCGACCCGCTGCACGACATCCTCTACTTCGACCACATCTTCTCCAATTGGACTTTCGGCCACATCAATGCTATATTCCGCAATTGGACCGAGCTACTTATACTCCTACGAACCAAGCTACGTGTGCATACCATAGTGCTACGTCTACATGCCATGGTACTACGTCACCAATTGTTGACCCATAGACTATGTAATGTTTGGGTCGACTTGGCCTATGAGGCCCATATGCTGCTGGCCACCCTAGGGAGGTCGTACTGTTCACGTGAACAGTACCCATGAACAGTACCACCGACCCTAGGGTTCCCACCTACTGGCTGCAATCCTCATATAGGAACCGCCACCCCTTAAGAAAAATTCGGGTTTTATTGATTGAAGTTTAGCTTTGCTACTTTACACTTTGTCCTCTTGTTTGGTGAGAATAACAGCTACATCGTCTTCGAAACCCAACTTATCGATACCAATTTTATTCATATTTGCAATACATCAAATTGTGTTTTTACCTTGTTCTTGCGTGCTTCTTCGATGTATGCAGGAGTTGATCGTCGTGATTAGGTCATCCGGGTATTCGTGCACGGTTGATAACGACTTGTCGAGCAGTTCAGCGATTGCGTGGTTTTGAGCCTTGCAAGTTCGTAGCTAGGATTGTGAGAGTTGAGCGACTTCTACCGAATTTATCTTCTCATCGAAAGATCGGGCCAAATCAGGACCTCCGTGGTTCATCAAAGAGGACCCAAATCAGACATCAAGAACTATTCACTGAGACGCTCCTTCACAAAATCAATATGCGAAGAGTCGTCCTAGTAATGATCATATCATCCACATAGTGAAGGAGGAGCGTCCACCCTGATGAGAGGTGTGTACAAAGAGGGTAGAGTTGTGATCACTGTCGGAGAAGCTGACAATAGTGACAACAGAGGAGAAGCGATCAAACCACGCACGAGGGGCTTGCTTGAGCCCATAAAGAGAATGACGAAGGCGACAAACCATACCAGTAGGGATAGAATACTCAGGGGGTGGCTGCATGTAGACCTCCTCATATAGCTCACCATTGAGAAAGGTATTCTTGATGTCCAGCTGAGAGATGGGCCATTGTCGAACAAAGGCTACAACAAGAAGAGTGCGAACAGTGATCATGTGGCGACAGGAGCAAAGGTCTCATGGTAGTCACGACCATACTCCTGCTAAAAATCACGCACCACAAGACGGGCCTTACAGCGCTCAAGAGAACCATCCGAGCGGGTCTTGATCTTGTACACCCACTTGCACGTCATAGGAGTGACATGTGTAGCTATGTGCACAAGATCCTAAGTGTCAGTACGCTCAAAAGCATCAATATCCTCAAATATCGAAAGCTGCCATTGAGGATGAGAAGTAGGCTCACGGTAGGTCGTATGCTCAGAAAGAGCAGCGGCTGCAAAGCTGTAACATTCAAGAGGTCTGATAGTGCAACGATCATGAAGATCATATCTAGGAGGAGAAGGCGGAGCAGGACCCAACAAGGATGGAGAAGGAGAGTTGGGAACAGGGCCTAGCAAAGACGAGGGCTCAACTAGAGAAGAATGAGTAGGCTGAGGATGGCGAGAGTAGTGCAGGGGAAATAGTGGAATCTCAACAAAAGAGTTGGGAGGAAACTCCGACGGAGGGAGAACAGGTGGAGCCATAGGAGAGGGAAGCGAAGAAGGTGGAGGCGGAAGCGAAACAGAAGTGGAAAGCTGAGTGTCAGGAAAAATCAGAAAGGAGATCGACTCAACAAGAGAATCTGAGCTAACATTAGAAGGACGAGGGTAGTAAGGCCGGGACTCATCGAAGGTGACGTCCCGAGAGATCCTCATCTGGCAAGCAACAGGGTTGTAGTAACGATAACCCTTGTTCTTAAGACTGTAGCCAAGAAAAATACACTCAACTGACTGAGCAATCAGCTTGGTGCTTTCACGAGGTGCAAGAAAGACAAAGCAGACACAACCGAAACAATGGAGGTGACTGTACTCAGGAGCCCGACCGTAGAGATGCTCGACAAGAGTAGAACCTTGAAGAGCAATAAAAGGCTGCATGTTGATGAGGAAAGCAACAGTGGAGACAATCTCAGCCCAGAAGTGAGGTGGAATAGAAGAGGCAAGCATGAGAGAGTGAGCTGTCTTAAGCAAGTGACGATGCTTACGCTTAGAGACATCGTTTTGAGCGTGAGCACCAGGACAAGGGTACTGGGGAAGAGTACCTTACTCAGCGAGAAAGCGATGCAAAGCAGTAGATAGGTACTCGCTAGTAGAATCAACACGAAAAACACGAATGACCAAATCAAACTAAGTGCGAACCATGGTGGCAAATCTCTAGTAAATAGAGAGAACCTAACTGTGAGAGGACATGAAGTAGATCTGAGTATGATGGGAATAATCATCAATAAAGATCATATCTGTAACATCCCAATTTTCAGAGCTTTAAAAATCTTTTAAATATTGGTAGCAAGAAAATTCATTATTTGGATTTAGTTGAATATTAATTTAAAAAGCTTAATATGGACTTTAAGGATAAATTGATTTAATGTGCTTAATCCCAACATCAACAATTGTCAAAACTATTTTATTTAAATTCTATATGCTTGGATATATTTTATAGAATTTTCTGGAATTTTTCCAAAGTCATTTGCTATTTTCTAATTGCTATTTGCATTTTCTGGATTTATTTAAAAGAAAAACCTATTTTAAATCCTTCGAATAAGATCGGGCCAAGCTCAAAGACTATTCCATCGCCTCGCCCACTCCCGCAGACCCATTCCCGCTTTGCGCCCTTGATCACCGCGTCCCCTCGCGTGATCGCAGACGCTGGCCAGATCGCGCTCGCCCTCGCTGTTCTCACCGCAGGATCTCCATCGCCGGCCGCTGCCGCCACGCCGCGCCTCGCTTTGTTACGACCGGTGGACCTGTCGCGACGCCACCCGCCGTTTTCGTCCCCGATCTCTCGCGCTCGCCGCGCTTTTCCGCCGCCGCTTTTTCTCCGGATATCTTCCACCCGGCTATAAAGGGCCGCCTCGTGCCAACCTCTTCGCCCGACCTCCTCCACTAAAACCCTAAGGCGCCGCCGCTTCGTCTTCGTTTGGCGCATTGTTCGAAGGTTCGCCACGGCCGCAACCTCTTCGCCGCCGGATTCCGCCGCCCCGGACCTTCGTTGTCCGTCGGCTGCCATCGCCTCGTGATCGCAACAACCGGAGCTACTCGATGCCGCCGCCGCCGCCCGAGGACGCCCACCGCCGCTGCCGACCGTCCGACAACGGAGCTCGCCGCCGCCACCTTCTTCGCGCGTGCCGCCGGTGAGCCGTTGTCGCCGAGCTCGCCGTCACCTCCAGAGCCTCGCCGCCTTGGTAACCCGTTTTGGGCTTCGGCTGCCGGCGAAGTCGCCGCCGAACGCCGTGAGCCCTCGTCCCCAGAGCGCGCCGCCGGCTTGGTGTCATGGCGACGCCAACAGCCACGCTCGGCGCCACATCACCTCGCGGCGCTATGCGTGTCGCTTGCGTGGCGACCACTTGGCGCTCTGCGTGGCTCACCCACCGCCAAATCTCCGTGGCTCGGTGAACGCAGCTCACCGTGGTCGAGCCACCGGCAGTGGGGCCCACTGCCGCTTTTATTTTTATTTTAATTCTTTTTCCGGAAATTCTCGGCTGACGCAAGCATTGCGCAATAATCCGATTTTCCTTTATAAAATTAATTCGGGAAATTCGAGAAAATCCAATTTAGGGTTTAATTGATTTTTCCAATCTTCCAAAGCCCATATCTTTTGCATCCAAACTCCGATTGAGCCCATTCAAATTTGTAAATTCATATAAAATTCAGATCTATTTAATGGTGAATTTTATTTGATTTTTGGAGTTTGTTTGGCCTCTGTTATTTATTTGTTTTATTTCTTTTGTCTCGTTTGCGAGTAGACGCCGATACTTGGGAATTTTGCGTAAGAAGGAGCACCTCAAGACCAAGACCAATATCTAGATCTATTCCAAGGCAAGTTATACCTTTGATCATTTTGAACCCGCTTTCAAAATACTTTGTTTCAATGTATTGCATTCTATTTCAAGTATTTATTTAAATGCTTTTGGGTGTAGTTATTAATCCAAATTGTTATGCCACCTTGTCTATTGTATGTCATGATCTTTTGTCACCCTAGGTTGGTTCACTATTAGTTGGTATTATCGTAGCACCAACGTGGGTTGGTTAGATACGATTAGACTGCTTAGCCATGCCACGAGTCATCATTTCATGTGAGAGTTGCAATTATAAATTTGACTAAGTGATTATGGAACCATGTGATGAATCTGTGTGTGCTGTGTGCTGTTACTCGTTGATGGCATGTGTTGCACTTAACCAACAGGGTGGGAAAAGATTTAGACTGAGGCAAGTGGTGGATTCTGTGTGAATGGTGGAGCTGTGTGCTTATTAAACTTTGTGATTTGGGTAAATCGAAGTCTTGCCTTAGTCAATTAAGGATTTAACTTTGTGCGCCATTGAATCTGGCCTTACTGCATGCGACCACATGCCTAGTATGGGCCGGGCCCGACTTAGTAAGTTCTGGAGTCTTGACATTGACCACTCAGTTGTATTTAAGCGTGTGATGGGTTGGAGGTGTGATATGTCACATCGCGGATTGTTCATTGATCCTCGTCCAATGGTGTGTGTCGCTCCAAGGGTCGTGTGTACAAATTGACTACATAAAGCACACCAGAGTGTCATTGTTTGAGATGAAGTCTCGAAAGGTTTTGTTGTGATCAACTCGATCCGGTTGGTTTCATCGTGTGGGTAAAGTGTACAACCTCTGCAGAGTGTTTAAACCAATCTATTCGAATAGCCGCGTCCCTGCTATGGACATGCTCGGAATTTCACACGAGGGGTAGATTTTCATAAAACAATTGGGAAGGGTCGGTGTGTGAGATAACTTGTTCATTGTGTGAAAGAACTTGATTAGACTATGTGTACTTTGTGAAATCAATTGTTAACTTATTATTGTCTATTTGTTTTGAATTATGCTTTCAATCTATTATTTGTATTCAATTGCAAATGTTGCATTTCTGCAAAATAACCACAGAAGCCATTTCTTTGGAATAAGCCATCATGTATAAATGCATTCTGTGGTATGACTTGCGAGTACGGTGTGTACTCACTCTTGCTAAACAAATCAATGTATGGAGGAGTCGTCACCGCTTTTGAAGAAGAGTTCTACGAAGGTTGAGCGTTAGGGTCTTGATCCCATCGGTTGCTCGTGGTAAATTGATGGGAGCCACCGAGTTTATTTCGCTTCATTGCAGTTCATTTCTTTATTGTCACCTTGCATGGCTTAATAAATGTAAAACTCGACCGTAAGGTCCCAACAGGTTATTTGTTATTTAAAGGTACTCGTTTATTCTTATATTCATTGTATGGATGTGATATTTCATCAATGTTGACACTGTGCACTAGCGTGATCCTGGACTAGTGCAGAATACACAGAGGGTCCAGATTTGCATATTTGGGTCCCGACAGAGGTGGTATCAGAGCCATACTGACTGTAGGTCTTGACCCTAGTTAGATTGGCCGTTCTTAGTGAGTCCAAACTATTTTCTAAAGCAATATTAACTTACAAGATTAATTGAACTCTTTAACTCATCTCATGTCTCTCTTGACTCAACTATTGTCAAATTCTCTCTCCCCTGCTTAAAAGTTGTTTTCATATCCTTGTCCATCTTGACAGATGCCTCGTCTTCAGAGTTATGGAGAGCGCAAGGGAGGACTTGCCGCCGAGCTTTGGAAGTTGCTACAAGTACTTGGAGGGTTCGATCGTCCATTGTACCGTGGCAGTGCTTGGATTGTGAACGGCCGAGATCGTGGAGTGATCTGCCATTTGACCGCTTCACGCCAGCGTAACACCAAGGCGAGCAAACCATCGAACATCTCACCAAGGAGTATTTGGATTGAAGCAATCCAGAGTCTTCACGCCTTGCCATCCCGAGGATCCGCAACATCTACTCGAGAGCTTCGTGACACGCTTTTCGTTATCATCCCCGCACTTCCGACGTGGATCTTGCCGCACGCTTTCCGCCTACAAAAGGAGAAGACAACGCCACGGTCGCGGCATCTTGCCCATTCGCCACGCTCAGAGGAATCGTTGGAGTTAGCCGCCACAGAGTGGAGGTACCTATGAGACTCTTGAGAGTCAAGAAAGGATCGCCATATTAGAAGAAACTCTTTATGGACGACACGAAGAAGATATCAAGAGGAAGACCTGTAAGAAGTCGATGGACCGGTGAACTGAAGAGCCAGCAGAGGCAAGCAGAGCTGAAGCACCAAAGAAGACTGCACTGTGGACACTGCCTCTGTTGCACCATCCCCGGACATCGGGATCGGCTTTGAGGATGCCACCACTTTCAGTCTACAAGAAAGTGAGCACCGCCAAGGTCATGGAGGCTATTTGATTGAGTAGTCTGCTCGCGTTGTTTGAGCTTAGCCGCTTTATGTCTTGAGTCGCCTTTAGGCTGTAGTTTGGTGTGCTTAAGTTCGTCCTTATTTTTGTGTGCAAGTATGAGCCGCAAAGGCCCTTAGGCATTTGTTGCAAGCCATACTATTATCTTAATCAAAATAAGAGTTTCATTGAGCTTTCTTAAAATATGTTGGGTTTTACCTACCCCGCTTAGTTCTACAACTTATCTCGTGCTTGCTACCTTATCTAACCCTCGAGATTCACCGGATGGTTCAGACTCGTCAAGTCTGCGCAAGTGGTTACGATACTCAAAGATCGTAAGGACAGAACAAATCCCGCAGGCGGTTTCACCACAAGCACCTTCATCGATCTGCGTAATTTTGGAGCATTCATGACGGCTCAAACCACCGATGTACACCATGATGAATCGATGCAAGCTATGAATAACGAGTAACAACAATCAAGATCACAATGGAGCCCCAGCTTGCTCATGGTCACAATGGATCATCCAAGTTGGCGGAGTTTATGAGGACCCATCCACCAACCTTTTTCGACATGTCTCACCAAGAGAAGTCGATGATTGGCTTCGTGTTATTGAGAGAAAATCGCCGATCACTCAATGCGGCGATCATGAAAAGTTCTCAGACGCTCTCACCGATGGAAGGCATTGCCGCCGAATGGTGGGAAAACTTTGTGCATCGCATGGAACGCCGCAAGACATTACTTGGGAAGAGTTCACAACGCCGCCAAGATTCATGTACCGTAAGGAATCATGGATCTAAAGAAAGATGAATTCCGTGCTCTCAAGCAAGGAGGAATGTCAGTGATCGACTACCTCAACAAATTCTCTCAACTTGCTCGATATGCTGCAGAAGATGTCGCCACTGACAAGGCTCGCCAGAGTCGTTTTCTGAAAGGATTGAACACTGGACTTCAAGTCAACTTGATCGCCCACACCTTTCCTGATTTTCAAGAGTTGATCAACAAGGCTTTGATTCTAGAGGATAAACGCAAGGAATTGGAAGATCATCGTAGCAGAATGGCTCAAAGAAGGAAGTCACCAACCCCGCTTGAGGGCAAGAATGATTCCACCGCAGCTTAGCCGCTTTCCACCACGCACTCGCTGACCACCGCACCAACTTCAGCACCTCGCCCAGTTGCTCAGAACTTCCGCAACCCTGCACCAGTCAACCCCAATCCAGTAAGCAACCCACAGAATACAACCAGAGTTTGCTTTACCTGTCGTCAGCCAGGGCATTTCGCCAACCGATGTCCGCAGAATGGGACTATCACTCCAGTACGCTTCAACCTTGGGAACACACTCACCAAGACGCCAAGATAAGGCAACCATCAAGGAACTTCTCAAGCTACCGGTCAATCCGGAGGAGCACCGCTTTCGGTGGTCGAGGTCGTGTCAACCACGCCACTGAAGGAGCCCAAGAAGCACCCGACGCTGTCTTGGGTAAGTTCCTAGTAAATTCAAGACTGTGATCGCCTGCTTGATTCGAGCTTCGATTCGCTTGTTTCGAATTTTTGCAACTAAGAACAAATTGGAAGTTATGCATCTTAAGCATACTCTGTTAGTCCAATACCGAGAAGAGCTAAGTTCTAAAGTTGGATGTTTAGGAGCTAGGCTACTCATAGTCGGAGTTGAGTTTCTAGCCAACCTAATAGTTCTAGACACTCGCACCATAGATGTCATCTTTGGTATGGATTGGTTATCCAAACATAAAGCAATGCTAGATTGTGGTCAAGAGCCGTGACAATTGAGGATACCACAGAAAGAAAGTAGAATTTCTAGCCACCTCAAGACGTGATGGACATTTGTAGTCAACGATCAAGACAGCTTTGGAAGACGACAGTAGTCGAGATTACCCGATGTATTTCCGTAAGAGTTACCAGAATACCACCGACCGTGACATTGAATTTGTCATCGATCTAGTGCCAGAACAAAGACCAATTTCAAGAGACCCTATCGGATGCGGTCGATGAACTTGTGGAAATGAAGAAGCGATAGAAGAACTACTTGAGAAAGGTTTTGTAAGACCTAGTTCGCCGCCATGGGGAGCGCCAGCTTTGTTTGTCAAGAAGAAAGATGGAAGTATGAGAATGTGTATCGATTATCGCTCTCTCAATGAAGTCACCATCAAGAACAAGTACCCATTGCCCGTAATAGATGATTTGTTCGACTGCATGAAAGGAGCCGAGTATTCTCTAAGATCGATCCGCGATCAAAGTTACCATCGATTGAAGATTTGTCCTAAAGATATACCAAAGACCGCTTCTCAACCCGTATGGACATTATGAGTTTCTAGTCATGTCTTTTGATTGACTAATGCCCCGCCTACTTCATGAACATGATGAACAAAGTATTCATGGAATATTTGGATAAGTTCGTGGTAGTATTCATTGATGATATTTTGGTATACTCAAAGTCAGAAGAAGAACATACGGAACATTTGAGATTAATCCTAGAGAAGCTCAGAGGACATCAGCTGTATGCCAAGTTCAGCAAGTGTGACTTTTGGAAGAAGAAAGTTGATTTTCTGGTCATGTAATGACAAACCAAGGAGTAGCAATGACCTTTAAAGGTTAAAGTCAGAATGAATTGGGAGCAGGCCAAGACGGTTACTCAAATTCGTAGTTTCTGGGAATGGCAGATACTATCGTCGTTTCATTGAAGGGTTCTCAACGATTGCTAAACCTCTTACGCAATTGTTGAAGAAAGAGAAGAAGTTTATTTGGACCCCAGCTTGTGAAGAAAGTTTTCAAGAATTGAAGAAACGTTTGACTTCAGCCCCAGTGCTAGTTTTGCTTGATATTAGTAAGGATTTTGATATCTCACCGTGATGCTTCGCGTCAAGGATTAGGATGTGTCCTTATGCAAGAAGGAAGAGCCGCCGCTATGCGCCAAGGCAATTAAGGCCTCATGAAGAGAACTATCCTACCCATGATTTGGAATTAGTCCGTAGTGCATGCTTTGAAGATTTGGCGACATTATCTCATCCAGAATCATTGTGAAGTCTACATGCATCATAAGAGTCTAAAGTACATATTGACTCACCGATTTGAACATGAGACAGAGAAGATGGTTGGAATTAATAAAGGATTATAATCTTGGAATCCATTACCATCCCGTAAGGCCAATGTAATTGCAGATGCACCGAGTCGTAAGAGCTACCGCAATACTCGAAGCAAAAGAGTTGTGTTCGTAACTTCGTGAGGAATTCAAGCTACACTAGAAGTTGTTCCTAAGGATTTGTGGCCAATTTGGAAGTACAACTACTCGAGAAACAGATTCGTGAAGCGCAACCCAAGGATTCGTGTTTGTCGACCTCAAGAAGAAGATGGCGTAAGGAAAATTTAAAGATTTCACCGTGGATGATCGTGATATATTGTGGATCAATGGACGATCTGTACCGATATTGATGGATTAAGACGGTGATTCAAGGAAGCCCATGACTCAAAGTATTCAATTCACCTCGAAGTACTAAGATGTATCAGATGTTAAGAGTAAGTTTTGGTGGCCAAACCTAAAGCGAGACGTCGCAGAGTTCGCTGCCTTATGCGACGGTGTCGAAAGTAAAGGCAGAGCATCGAGGCCAGCAGGATTGCTACAACCGCCAAGATACAAGAATGGAAGTGGAAGAGATCGGTATGGATTTTATTACCGGATTACCCAAGACTCAATCAGTTATGATTCGATTTGGGTAATAGTGGATCGCTTGACTAAGGTTGCCCATTTCTTGCCATCAAAACCACTTACTCGTGAGACCGCTTGGCGGAATTGTATATGTCAAAATCGCTACCGCACGGTGTGCCTAAGAAGATAGTGTCGATCGAGGATCTCAATTCACCTCTCGCTTTTGGCGTAGTCTACATGAAGCCCCGAACTCATCCAATTTCAAGATCGCTTATCATCCATGCATGCGGATGGATGATCGAAAGAGTCAACCAGATATTAGAAGATATGTTAAGAGCCCGTGCCTTAGCTAATGCTACCAGCTTGGGATAAAAGTTTACCGTATGCGAATTCTCGTACAACAACAGCTTATCAAGCCGTTTGCGATGTCACCATTTGAAGCTTTGTATGGTCGTGCTCGCAGAACTCCATTGAATTGGTCAAACAAATGAACGTAGTGTTCGGGCCGATATTATTCAGAAGTCAAGAACAAGTTTCTATGATCGAGAAAGACTAAAGATAGCCCACCCAGCAAAAGAGTTATGCCGATAATCGTCGCCGTGACCTCACTTTGAACCAGAGGATTTTGTGTATCTTCGAGTTACTCCGCCAGAGGTGTTAAGAGATTCCACACCAAAGGGAAGCTTGCTCCAAGGTATGTGGGTCCATTCAAGGTTTTGGAACGCCGTGGAGAAGTTGCGTACAGTTTGAGCTACCGCGATCGTTAAGGAGTGCATGATGTCTTTCATGTCTCTCACCAAGAAGTGTCTTCGTGTGTGTAAGAGCGCACCCGTTGGAGTCAATTGAATCAAGGAAGATCTCACATACAAAGAGCACTGTCAAGATTTTGATGTCGCAGAGCGCCGCACTGTAAGCAAGACCGCTCGTTTCGCAAAGTCCAAAGGAGTAACCACTGGAAGGAGAAGCAACGTGGGAACGTGAAGAAGAGTTAAAAGCCGAGTTCCTAGCCTTTTCTCTAGCTAGCCAGGAATCTCGGGACGAGATTCGCTTAAGGGGGAGGTTTGTAACATCCCAATTTTCAGAGCTTTAAAAATCTTTTAAATATTGGTAGCAAGAAAATTCATTATTTGGATTTAGTTGAATATTAATTTAAAAAGCTTAATATGGACTTTAAGGACAAATTGATTTAATGTGCTTAATCCCAACATCAACAATTGTCAAAACTATTTTATTTAAATTCTATATGCTTGGATATATTTTATAGAATTTTCTGGAATTTTTCCAAAGTCATTTGCTATTTTCTAATTGCTATTTGCATTTTCTGGATTTATTTAAAAGAAAAACCTATTTTAAATCCTTCGAATAAGATCGGGCCAAGCCCAAGACTATTCCATCGCCTCGCCCACTCCCCGCCCCATTCCCGCCTTGCGCCTTTGATCACCGCCGCGTGTCCCTTCGCGCGATCGACGCGCCAGATCGGCTCGCGCTCGCTTGCTTCTCACCGCAGGATTCCATCGCCTACCGCCGCGCCATCGCCGCGCTGCGCTTTGTTACGACGGTGGACCCGCCAGACGCTACTCATCGTCTTCGTCTCCGAACTCCCGCGCTCGCCCGCCTCGCGCGGCGCCGCCGCTTTCTCCGGATATCTCTCCACCCGGCTATAAAGGGCCGCCTCTGTGCCAACCTCTTCGCCGACCTCCTCCACTAAAACCCTAAGCGCGCCGCCTACTTCGTCTTCGTTTGGCCGCATTGCCGAAGGTTCGCCACGGCCGCAACCTCTTCGCCGCCGGATTCCGCCGCCTCGGACCTTCGTTGTCCGCGGTTGCCATCGCCTCGTGATCGCAATAACCGGAGCTACTCGGTGCCGCCGCCGCTTTCGCCGAGGACGCCTCCACCGCCGCTGTCGGACCGTCCGACAACGGGAGCTCATGCGCCGCCACCTTCTTCGCCGCCACCGGTGAGCCGCTGTCACCGAGCTCGCCGCCACCTCCGAGAGCCTCGCCGCCTTGGTAACCCGTTTTGGGCCATTGCCGGCGAAGTCGCCGCCTAACGCCGGCGAGCCCTCGGTCCCGAGCGCCGCCGCCGGTGTCTGACGACGTCACAGCCCACGTCGGCGCCACATCACCTAGTGCGCTTGCGTGTCGCTTGCGTGGCGACCACAAGGCCCGCGTGGCTCACCCACCGCCAAATCTCCGTGGCTCGGTGAACGCAGATTCATCGCGGTTTGAGCCATCGGCATGGGGCCCACTGCCGCTTTTTATTTTTATTTTAATTCTTTTTTCGGAAATTCTCGGCTGACGCAAGCATTGCGCAATAATCCGATTTTCCTTTATAAAATTAATTCGGGAAATTCGAGAAAATCCAATTTAGGGTTTAATTGATTTTTCCAATCTTCCAAAGCCCATATCTTTTGCATCCAAACTCCGATTGAGCCCATTCAAATTTGTAAATTCATATAAAATTCAGATCTATTTAATGGTGAATTTTATTTGATTTTTGGAGTTTGTTTGGCCTCTGTTATTTATTTGTTTTATTTCTTTTGTCTCGTTTGCGAGTAGACGTCGATACTTGTGGAATTTTGCGTAAGAAGGAGCACCTCAAGACCAAGACCAATATCTAGATCTATTCCAAGGCAAGTTATACCTTTGATCATTTTGAACCCAGTTTTCAAAATACTTTGTTTCAATGTATTGCATTCTATTTCAAGTATTTATTTAAATGCTTTTGGGTGTAGTTATTAATCCAAATTGTTATGCCACCTTGTCTATTGTATGTCATGATCTTTTGTCACCCTAGGTTGGTTCACTATTAGTTGGTATTATCGTAGCACCAACATGGGTTGGTTAGATACGATTAGACTGCTTAGCCATGCCACGAGTCATCATTTCATGTGAGAGTTGCAATTATAAATTTGACTAAGTGATTATGGAACCATGTGATGAATCTGTGTGTCTTTGTGTCTTTGTTACTCGTTGATGGCATGTGTTGCACTTAACCAACAGGGTGGGAAAAGATTTAGACTGAGGCAAGTGGTGGATTCTGTGTGAATGGTGGAGCTGTGTGCTTATTAAACTTTGTGATTTGGGTAAAACTGGAAGTCTTGCCTTAGTCAATTAAGGACTTAACTTTGTGCGCCATTGAACTGGGCCTACTTTGCACGACCACATGCCTAGTATGGGTCGGGCCTCGACTTAGTAAGTTATGGAGTCTTGACATTGACCACTCGTGTTGTATTTAAGCCGTGTGATGGGTTGGAGGTGTGATATGTCACATCGCGGATCGATTCACGCATCCTCGCCCAATGGTGTGTGTCGTTCCAAGGGTGTGTGTACAAATTGACGGCAGAAAGCACACCAGAGTGTCATTGTTTGAGATGAAGTCTCCAAAGGTTTTGTTGTGATCAACTCGATCCGGTTGGTTTCATCGTGGGTAAAGTGTACAACCTCTCGCAGAGTGTTTAAACCAATCTATTCGAATAGCCGCGTCCTCTGCTATGGACATGCTCTGAATTTCACACGAGGGGTAGATTTTCATAAAACAATTGGGAAGGGTCACCGTGTGAGATAACTTGTTCAGTTGTGTGAAAGAACTTGATTAGACTATGTGTACTTTGTGAAATCAATTGTTAACTTATTATTGTCTATTTGTTTTGAATTATGCTTTCAATCTATTATTTGTATTCAATTGCAAATGTTGCATTTCTGCAAAATAACCACAGAAGCCATTTCTTTGGAATAAGCCATCATGTATAAATGCATTCTGTGGTATGACTTATGAGTACGTGTGTACTCACTCTTGCTAAACAAATCAATGTATGGAGGAGTCGTCACCGCTTTTGAAGAAGAGTTCTACGAAGGTTGAGCGTTAGGGTCTTGATCCCAGTCGGTTGCCTGTGGTAAATTGATGGGAGCCACCGGAGTTTATTTCGTTTCCGCTGCAGTTCATTTCTTTATTGTCAGCCTTGCATGGCTTAATAAATGTAAAACTCGACCGTAAGGTCCCAACAGTTATTTGTTATTTAAAGGTACTCGTTTATTCTTATATTCGTTGTATGGATGTGATATTTCATCAATGTTGACACTGTGTGCACTAGCGTGATCCTGGACTAGTGCAGAATACACAGAGGGTCCAGATTTGCATATTTGGGTCCCGACAATATCTTATAAATGACTCTCTTTCAAAATGAAGGGAGCCAAACCACAAACGTCAGAGTGAACAAGATCAAAGGACAAGCTGAGACATAATCACTAGAGGGATATGAGAGCTATAGTTGCTTACCAAGCTTGTAACCCATACAAGGTCCAGAGACAGACCCAAGAAGACCACGACCTACTACAAACGAGAGTCACAATCCACAAAGATGATCCAAATGATGGTGCCACTGAGCAAATGAAGCAGTATAGGACACAACAAAATAGAGGCAGGTATAGTGACTATCTGGCTGGTGAAAACATTGGAAGGAAGGTGCAGCCAGTCGAGCTCCCAAGGATGCTACGAATCACGACGCCGAGGGCTAGCACCAAACAGAGTCCCTATGCGGCGGTCCTGGACACAACAAGAGTTGGATTCAAGAATAACATGAAAATCGTGATCAATGATCTGACCGACCGACATAAGTTGCATAGTAAGCTTGAGAACACAAGAGACGACAGAAACATGAAAGGAAGAAGTGGAAAGGATGTCTCGGCTTGCTACAAGAAGAGAGGCGCCATCTGCAATCTGAACAGTGGAAGGAACAACCGTGGGACCCACATAGGTGAGATTAGTGGAATCTGGTGTCATGTGAAAAGAAGCACGAGAGTCCAAGATCCACAGAGATAAGATATCAGACGAGAGAGGCGGTGGAGTCGAGCAAGACTGTTGAGAAGCAAGAGCTAGAAGAGTAGAGTCCGAGGCAGGGGCGGCAGTGGCCCAAGGCAGGAGCGATTAAGGTCGGTGTCGCCTGGGCGCATAGCCTCTGGAAGCACGGAGAGAGCTCGTCGCACTCGACGGCCTCGCGCTCGAGCCACTCGATACGTGCCCACAACGTGGTGGTCTCTGTCTCCACCTCAGCAAAACGCGCACAAAGAGTTGTGCTTGTCTTTGGCGGCCACAGTGCACGCAAGGAGGCAATGCTCGGCCTCCATCCATGAGACGGCTGGGGCGGCCCGGGCATCGACTGCGGCCGGAGGCGAACGGGGGGGAGGGGGTAGGGTCCTGGGAGCACGAGCTCGGACGATGACCAGAGGCAAGGCAACAGCTGGAGGGACGCCAGGTATCGGCGGCCGAAGGAGCGGCATTACCTCCAGGCTAGAATGTGAAAACGGATCGAATACGGACGGATAATGGCTCTATCATATATGTTTTCATATTATTTTTTTCGGATCTGGATACAAATATGAATACTCCGGACACGAATAATATCGAATACGAATACAAAGCGAATACGAATTGAAACGAATACAGCCGCATATATTTTTGAAACATGAAAACCCCTTAAATTGTATGCCAGAAATTAACGAAAATATATCACTAGTTTATTTAATGCAAACATTCATGAATTGTTCATATTTTCAGTAACCGTACATAACATTGGCACTAGCAAGCTGTATTAACTAGTTCATCACAAACATAGCACTTAGTTTACCATATTTAGCTCACAAGTCATAACTCACAAAGTCACAAGTCATCACACATTCACACTTAGCTCATCACATACATAAAACTTAGTTCACACTAACATTGATCATACTGGATGGTTAATCTATACACAAATGACTGTAACATTCCAAGGTATGTTACCAAAAATAAAATTAATAAAGTTATTATTTTATTAGATTTTCTGAGATTTAAAAGAGTTTTCTTGGTTATAAAGAAAATAATAATAAAATAAAGTCAATTATTTAATTTCCTAGATAGCACGCCTATCTGGACTCATCCGAATAATCCGTATTCGTATATGTATCCGTTGGATAGCACGCCTACCGTCTTCGTTTTCGTTTCCGACAAAAAAAAATCGAATTCGTTTCTGATCTAAAAATTATTCGAGAAAAATCCAATCCGAAATAATGTGAATCTGTTTCCATCCCCATCGGTCGAAAACACTCCGATCTATTTTCATCCGTCCTCCAGGCGAGGCGCGAGCTCTGGGCGCCTGTGTCCGGGCGGCACGCATAGGAGGCTGACAAAGCAGTGCGCCAAACATTGGTCTGCTTCAGAAGCTTAGTCGTACTACGCCGATCATCAGTGGCCACATACTGAGCACAATGAATAAGGAGCTTCTCCAAGTAAACTAATTCCTTCTCGCGTTGTTTCTTGCCATGGCCCTTGCCATGACCGGAACCTTTGCCATGGACACCATTTGAGTGCTTCGCAACATCATGCTGCAAGGAAATAACTAATCCAATCTGTTTGATGCACTGTTTACATATATAAACAGTGCATATAAACAGTATTTTCTGCCCATAATAGTCTCTTTTCATGCCCGTATCTCCCTCTGGACCCACGCCCATGACAGTATGTCTTCTTGGAGTGGATATCCAGGGCATTCCCCATTTTCCAACAGAGTTGTTCAGGTATGAGTTGTTTAATCATCGGTGGTGTCCTCTTTTTCCCCCCTTTTCCCCATTATGTTATTCATATACTTGCTAAAATGAAAGACACACCTGCTCAACCGAATTTAGACATATGTGGACTTTACTCAAGTCCATTAGTTGTTATCTCGTGAAAGAATTGATGCAAGAGTCTTGGTGGTACAATAAAAATCTACAATTACTTTACAGGGCTTCTTTAGATGTTGATTCTTCGCAGCTTCTTGTTAGTTGCTTTAATTTTAACATCTTCTAGTGACAATTTTGACCTTTAGATGCTTGCACTGAAGTTTCTACTCTCACAAAGTTGTCATACTTCCCCGTTCCTTTCTCAAAAAGACTTGTCTGGAACCATAAGTGGTGTATGACCCACGCAGGAGTGAATCTTTTGCTCCTGTTGAAATAAGTGGTGTATGACCCACGCAGGAGTCAAATCTTTTGCTCCTGTTGATCTTCCCTATCGATGTCTCTTGTCATCCGAGCAAATTGATACTTTTGTTTGCCTGCTTATCGGCTTATGTGTATTGTGAAGCTATCGCTTTTATTGTTGCTAGTGGGGTGTTGTTAATCACTGCAAGTGCATTTATCTTTGTATTACACTATATTAATCTTTTAACCACTCTCCATGCTATTGATCAATCACTCGGAATTGTTGCTTCTCAAGAAAAATTGCTGGTTTTCTACTACTTTGTGCATAGCTAGCACCTAGCTATAATCAATTAATAATTTGCAGTGATGGATGGACAGAAACTATTATGATTTGTAGTGGCACTCGTTACCTCCCGTGTTCATTGGGGTGGTTGCATGGACCAACAAATACAAAGTCTTTTTTTTTTGTAAGCTACACATGTCAATTTAACCTATGGTCCGTTTTATGCACGCTAATAAAATATTATTTTACAAGCTTTCTGAGCATATACCAAATTTACTACTAGTGACATGTTGTACATTGGGGGCATATTGGAAGATGGGGGGTGAAGATGCTATTTTAGTTTGGGAAACTATGACAATTCTATCTATACTTCTCTTTTTTCAGAGTTTCAACATTTTGAAAGATAAATGAGATAATTCACAATATATCATTCAATAATTATATGATTGTAACACACTACGAAAGATAAATAAAACAATTCACGGTACATGTATGGGAATACCTCTCCCTTTCGGCCTCTCTACAAGTCCACATTACGCCAATGTGGCATGCTCCTACAGACTGAGAAAGCTTTCGTAAGCACAGGCGCCCGCGGCCACAGAAGATCCGCGTGACCTTGACTAGCTACAGTGCTGGGCGCCACCTGTGTGGTCCTTCGCCAACCACTCTATCCAACCAGGAAAACCCACCGATTGGTGGGTTGCCCTCTCCACGAGGCCCACCTGTCAAACCACTACCTCACCAATCAGACACGTCACTGACAGGTGGACCGTGAGTACGCTGGCCCACCAGTCAGGGAGAAACGTAATAATGAGCGGCAGTGCACGACGCCCTCGTCGGGGAACAAATATCCTATCATGCTATCATATGGTCCGGGCGCCGGCCATCTTTTCCGGACGAAAATGTGATTGGAGCCCTCCCATCAGGTTGATCCAACGGCTGATGATGGGAGGGCCAGCAAATTTCCTTCCATCTTTGCCCCTAGCCGCCGTCCGCACAGACCACCCACCCCTCATCATCCCCCATTAGTCCACCTACTCACTGACCGCCTGACCCACACGTACGTTCCCATGTGTCATCATCTCCCGTGGGCCCTACGCGTCAGGGAGAGAGAGCGGTGGCCGAGCCGCTCCCGCCGAGGCGAGCGAGGCGCGACAAGTAAACGAGACAAATAAAGTCGTAAAGAAAGGGGGAGGCTTAGGGGGGGAGAGAGAGAGAGCACAAACATAGACGCACAAGCAGTCGCTCACTCCCGCACACTCATCGATCACACGCGCGCCGCCCAGATCTCTCTCTAGCGCGCCCTCGCCCTCTTGATTCATCGGAGTTTCCGCTGGCCGCCCTGATTCGGTATCCCGCAGCTTCGATTCGGCTCTGGTTGCTGGGTTTTGTGGGGTTTTTTTTTGTGGGTTTTGTTTTCGTGACCTGGATTCGTGGTGGCGGTGGTGCGCAGATCTGCCTTGCGGCGGCGGGGGCGGCGGCGGCTAGGGCTAGGGTTTTGGCGCGATGCAGCTGCCGGGGCGGAGCCTGCAGAGGTCGGGCTCGAAGCGCGTGCTCGACCCCACCGGCGGCGGAGACGACGACCGTGCGCCCAAGCGGCCTCGCGTGCCCGCCCTTGCAAGGTGCGTGTTTGGATGTGTTCGGTGATCTCGGTAGCAACTACTTTGCAGGGTGTGTGGGACTAGTTAGGGTTTTCGATTTGGTGGGTAAGGTTGCCGGCCGCTTAAAATGGGAGGAAATTTGGATCCTTGGCTTAGCTTGATTCGACTGAGATGACTGAGGGAGGTAATTGGATTGCTAATGCTGATGTTAATCTTCCTTCCAGCTCAAATAGGGGTCTGGAAGTTTGCCAAATCCTTTTTTTAGTTAAATTGGTTAAGTTGTGGGATTGGAATTCGGACCCAAGATGATTCTGTGAGAACAACACGTCCACTAATTATTGGAAATTAAAGGAGCTAAGGAAGTGACTCGAGAGGATAATTATGAGTCCAATATGTACTGTGGTCCATACATGATGCCTTTGGTTGGGACTTGGTGCTCTTTTGAGTGCTATTCTGTTCTGTGTCAGAGCACCAACTGACAGCAAAAACTCTCTGCTCCCAGCATGTTAACATTTTTCTGATTTTGTTATACATAAATATAAATGCCTGTTATAGGCATAACTTATTTTAGAAATTTCTATAAGCTCTGTATGGGCTCTTAAAATAGAATTCTTTCCCATTCTCAAGAGAATCAGAGATGTAGCTATGAATTATTTTTCTTATCAAATGTTAATAGATGGATGATCTTTCGTTAGTTCAATACCAGTACGTATTGGCACCATGCTGTTCTAGTGTTGATTTCTCCTAATTCATTTGTTTGTTCTGTTGAGTAATAACTTAAAAGTGTGGAACCTTGTTGATGGTGGGCACGCGGGGTGGACGCATGAGAAATGCTATGCAAAATTTTGTCCACAGTTAAACATCCTTAATATATTGAATATAATGATCTGACAGTCAAGTGGGATGCTAATAATTTCTCAGAGTTGTTTTGGGGAAAAATAGTTTTGGTATATATAAAAAAGTAGATATGCTACAGTTCTGTTCTCTGTTCCCTCTGAATTGCAAATTTTATGACTTACCTACAATATTTTCAAATTGTGATCACTTATCAAATGACACATGTTGCAGTGTCATTGTTGAAGCTCTCAAGGTGGACAGTTTGCAGAAGCTTTGTTCATCGCTGGAGCCAATTCTCCGAAGAGTTGTGAGTTAAAGCACTTATAGTATTGTCCGTTGGATTTTTTTTTTCCCGTTTCTGTAGAGCCCATATACAGCATTTTTATTGATCAATCTGTTCTGTTATATGCTGGAAATAGGTGAGCGAAGAGGTAGAGCGTGCTTTGGCCAAGTTGGCTCCTGCTAGAATTCAAGGAAGGTACAAGATCATGAACTTGTTCTTCATGGTGACACTTGTGGGATGAGTCTTGTCTCGGAATTCAGATTTATTTCTACAGATGTGGTTTGGCCACATTAAAAACTTGAGATATGATATGCTAATACCTATTGAAAACAGGTCCTCTCCCAAAAGAATTGAAGGCCCTGATGGGAAAAATCTTCAGCTTCAATTTAGAAGTAGGTTGTCTCTTCCGCTCTTTACTGGTGGAAAAGTAGAAGGTGAGCAGGGAGCAGCGATACATGTTGTGCTACTGGATGCAAACACTGGGTGTGTTGTTACTGCGGGACCCGAATCATTTGCAAAACTGGATGTTCTTGTGCTTGAGGGTGACTTTAATAAAGAGGAAGATGATGATTGGACAGAAGAAGAGTTTGAAGGCTACATTGTCAAGGAGCGTGAAGGGAAGCGACCTCTTTTGACTGGTGACCTTCAGGTGACTCTTAAAGAAGGTGTTGGGACAATAGGGGAGCTTATCTTCACCGACAACTCCAGCTGGATAAGAAGCAGAAAATTCAGACTTGGGCTGAGGGTTGCCCCTGGCTTTTGTGAAGGTATTCGTGTCAGGGAGGCGAAGACAAAAGCTTTTACTGTTAAAGATCACAGGGGGGAATGTACGTGTGGCATACATTTTGTATTTACTCGTATCATTAAATGATCTAAACATTAGTAGTTATGCATGCTGATCTTGTATTTTGTAGTGTACAAAAAACACTACCCACCTGCCCTAAAGGATGACGTTTGGAGATTAGAAAAGATTGGCAAGGATGGTGCATTCCACAAGAAGTTAAATGCAAGTGGGATCCATACAGTTGAAGATTTTCTCCGGCTTCTTGTTAGGGATCAGCAGGGGTTACGTAGTGTAAGTTCTACAATGCATGCTACTAGATTGTTGTTTATGGAGAGTTTGGTTTATGGTCTAACCCCCCGTTGTTCTGTGTAGATTCTTGGCAGCGGCATGTCAAATAAGATGTGGGAAGGCCTTGTTGAGCATGCAAAGACTTGTGTCTTAAGTGGAAAGTATTATGTGTATCATGCTATTGACTCGAGAAATGTCGGTGCGATATTCAATAACATCTACGAGTTTACTGGTTTGATTGCTGATGATCAGTTCATTTCAGCTGAAAATCTCACTGACAACCAGAAGGTTGGTATCTTGTTGTGTTTTCTTTTTTGAATCTCTGCCAACTGCAATGTCTTATGTCTGATTACATTTATAAATTTCACTAGTGTTGCAAAGCTAATTTTTGGTATCACGGGCCAATTTGCTACAGGAAACTGCAAATTTGTGTCAATTTTCTGTAGGTCACTGTTGTATCACTGACATGGGCCTGAGTCCCACACGTTCACCTGACATCCAGAGCACTCCAGCAATATACATAAATTTGAAGTGCACTCGAGCTAATTATCAGTAATTCAGTATCACACTTTCAGTGGATCTGTAGGATAGCTTATGACATTACTATTATCTGTCTCCCCCTCTTGTTGGAAAGCCCTTCCTGTCAATTTAGGTTGGTACCATTTCTTGAAACTTCAGCACTTCATTAGTTGGTATTTAGATGCTCAGTTTGATAGTGTGCTAGGTACTGAACAGATGATGTCTGGGGCCAAATAATCAGCATTCTGTTTTCAAGAAAAAAAAAATGGGAAGTTAAATTTCATGAAATCTTTTGTTTCAGATATGTGTTGTCTGTGTGAACAATAATTAAAGCAAATTTCCTGCAGACATTCTGGGTGATCCATGCTCCAAGTTATTTGTGCTGTGTACGTAGGAACTTTGGCTGTCTTAGTTCTGTATCTCCTATTTTCTCAGCTAAAACATTGCTCCTAATAATAATCTATTGAATACAGACTTTTTTTTAACTCAAGCATTATACAGTAGACATCAGAAACATCAATATTCTATTGAATACTTTACAACCTTGCTCAACTTGATTGCAGATCTACGCTGATGGATTGGTAAAGAAAGCATACGAGGACTGGATGCATGTTGTAGAATATGATGGCAAGGCACTCCTGAGCTTCAAGCAGAAAAAGAAATCGGTCACAACAAGAAGTGACACTGCAGCAGCTTCGACAAGCACAAGCAACCCTGCTCCATATGGTTCGGCCAATGCACAGAAACAGTTGTCACTGCCAGCAAAAGCTGGGCAAACTTCAACGGGTACTATGAGTGAAGGTAATAAGATTTTAAACTCACAATCCAGATACATCCCGTGAAGGTTTCTTATTAACCATTGTTGTTTTAACCATGCTCAGCCACGTTTTTTTCAATATGTTGAGCTTCATTTTGTTAGAAATATATGTTAGAGATATATGTATCACTGTGTTATTCCCATTGTTATGACGGGTTATTTGCATATTGTACTTGTCTATATATACTGGCCCTTTGGCCCATGATAATACAAGTTGTTATTCCTAACATGGTATCAGAGCCCTAGGCTTACCTCTCCGGACGTAACTCGTCTCCCGCCTAGCCGCCTCTGCCGGCTTCCTTCCCGAGATCGCCTCTCGCGCTGCCGCCATCGCTTATCGCCGCTTGCGATCGTCGGCCTCCGTCTGCCGCCATCGCCGCTTTCGGTTGTCGTGCCGCTACCGACTCGCCACCTCGGCCGATGGGCGGGTGACATCGCCGGCCTTATGCTTCTTGCGCTGCCGCCGGTCTCCTTCTCCGCCATCGCCGGATCGCCATTGCCATCCGCTTCCGCTCTACCACCAGAGATCGGCTCCGCCCGACGCCTCATTGACGGATCTGCCGCTGAAGCTCGGCTCGCTCGACGCCTCCGGCCGCCGCCGCCAGAAGCTTCGGCTCCGTCTCCGACGCTCCGGTCCGCCGCTGGCCATTGTCGTTGCCGACTCGACAACCACCGCGTTGCCGACCGCCGCCGACGCTCAAAATCGCCGCCGGTGAACTCGCCGCCGATCGCCTGCCGACTCGCCGCCGCTCGACACCACTCTTTGCCGCCGCCGCCAAAGAAGCCGAGCGGCGCTAATTAGGTTTTTTCAGCGTGTGACTGCGTTGCGCGTGTGGACCGGCCCGTTTTAAAACAAAGGGTGCAATCGCGGCGGTGTCGGTTAAAAACGCCGCTTAACCGCCGCCGCCGTCGGCGCCGCCTGTTAGACTTCGTTGCCTTGGTCGCCGCGCCGTCAAGCGCCGCCTACCAATGGGCACTGTTTCCCTCCCTCGCTGCCCGGTGATCTTCGACGGTGTTAATTACACCGACTTCGTGTGTCACATGCGCATCCACATGCGTGGTCTTCGTCTCTGGGGCGTCCTCTCTGGCGATGTCACCTGCCCGCCTTGCCCTATTCCTCCGACGGAGTCTACGTCTGTTGGGCTATCATCGACAACCGACAAGGCTGATGTTGAGGCTGCTGGCCTTACTGATGAAAAGACTGCCTCTGCCTACCAAAGAGACTCTGGATTTCTACATGGATCGATTGACCTCCTACACTCAGTGGTGCGACGACGACGCTCGAGCTGCTGTTGTCTTCATCGCCAGTGTCCAGCCTCAGTTCTCTTCTGAGATTGTGGGATTTTCTTCGGCTCTCCTACCGGGATGTTGTTACTCACCCTGAGTGGCAGCATGCCATGGCTGAGGAGATTGCTGCTCTCGAGCGTACTGGTACTTGGGATCTTGTTCCTTTTCCATCTCACCCTCGTCCCATCACGTGTAAGTAGGTCTATAAGATTAAGACTCGCTCTGATGGCTCTCTTGAGCGCTATAAGGCGCGTCTTGTTGCTCGTGGCTTCCAGCAGGAGCATGGTCGTGACTACGACGAGACTTTTGCTCCTGTGGCCCACATGACTACTGTCCGCACTCTTCTTTCGGTGGCGTCTGTTCGCCATTGGTCTATTTCTCAGCTTGATGTCAAGAATGCATTTCTTAATGGTGAGTTGCGTGAGGTCTACATGCATCCGCCACCTGGGTATTCTATTCCTGAGGGTATGGTCTGTCGTCTTCGTCGCTCTCTCTATGGCCTTAAACAAGCCCCTCGTGCTTGGTTTGAGCGCTTCTCTGTGGTCACTGCTGCTGGCTTTTCAGCTAGTGATCATGATCCTACTCTTTTTGTCCACACTTCGTCTCGTGGTTGGACTCTTCTTCTTCTATATGTTGATGATATGATCATCACCGGAGATGATTATGAGTACATTGCCTTTGTCAAGGCTCGTCTGAGTGAGCAGTTCCTTATGTCGGATCTTGGTCCTCTTCGTTACTTCCTTGGGATTGAGGTTACTTCCACTCCAGATGGTTTCTTTATGTCCCAAGAGAAGTATATTCAAGATCTTCTTGATCGTGCTTCTCTCACTGATCAGCGTACTGTTGACACTCCCATGGAACTCAACGTTCATCTCCGGCCCTCTGATGGTGAGCTTCTTTCTGATCCGACTCGCTATCGTCATCTTGTTGGGAGTCTTGTCTACCTTGCTGTTACTCGCTCGGATATCACTTAACCAGCCTACATTCTGAGTCAGTTCGTTTCTGCTCCCACTCAGGTCCACTACAGCCACCTTTTTCGAGTTCTGCGATACCTTCGTGGGACTATCTCTCGCCGTCTCTTCTTCCCACACTCCAGCCCGTTTCAGCTGCAGGCTTATTCGGATGCTACTTGGGCCAGCGATCCCTCTGATCGCCGGTCTATCTCTGCTTACTGTGTTTTTCTTGGTGATTCTCTCATTGCCTGGAAGACGAAGAAACAGACTGCAGTATCCCGTTCGAGTGCAGAGGCTGAGTTACGAGCTATGGCTCTCTTGACAGCAGAGATTAGGCTACGGTGGTTACTTGAGGATTTTGGTGTTTCTGTCACTACACCAACTCCTCTCTTGTCAGACAGTACAAGTGCTATCAGTATTGCCCGTGACCCTGTGAAGCATGAGCTCACCCAGCATATTGGTGTTGATGCTTCCTTCATGAGATCTTGTGTGCATGATCAGGTGATTGCTCTTCAGTATGTGCCTTCCGAGCTTCAGATAGCGGATTTCTTCACGAAGGCCTAGACTCGAGCACAACACGGCTTCTACCTCTCCAAACTTAGTTTTGTTGATCCACCATGAGTTTGAGGGGGTGTTAGAGATATATGTATCACTGTGTTATTCTCCATTGTTATGAGGGGTTATTTGCATATTGTACTTGTCTATATATACTGGCCCTTTGGCCCATGATAATACAAGTTGCTATTCCTAACACATTTATCCATTTTCATGACTTAAGCCCAGTGATTTTAGTTTATGCCTTGCCTGCTTATCCTCATCCTCACTGACCAACATTAATGTGCACAGTGTTGCTAAAGTTTCCATATAGTTTATTTTCATTTGGTTACTCAATTGTGTTTCAAATTATTTTCTTGCCTTCAATTTTCATTTTCATTGTAACCTGCCCAGATAGTATAAATGTATAATAAGAAGGGTACTAGAATGTGATGTAGCATGCATCGAATTATAACAAAGCACATGTCAAGTAGGGCCCATTGAGAACACTAAAATTTGGACATCTGTAACGGTAGCACCAATGCCATTAGTGGTGCACTTGCATCTTGGCTTCAAACTACTTTAACTACCTTTTTAATACTTCAGTCTGGACTTATTTTGTTGGTTCGACATATATGTATGCATAAAGAAACATGCTACTGCTTCTGATTATGGATGTGCAGGTCACATGATATTTTTGAATTTATTATGCCGTTGCTAATATGTCATATTACTGAATTCCTATGGCCTGTTGAGCAGATGGAGCTATAAACCCATACAATGGGAACCAGGCAGCAAGATACACAGCCAATCCTCAGAACATGCCTGCAAACATCACCATGCAATATGAGAGTTCACTGTCACCTGAAAGCCAGTTCAATGGGTCCTCCCTTCAGGCTCAAGCTTCTAGAGGCTCCAATGTGTTGGCATTGGGACCTACACAGCAACAGCAGCAGAGTTTTGAACTCCCAGCACTTGGTCAGTCCATGCAGCCGGCGGCAGCCCTGAATCCTTTTGATGAATGGCCGCAGCCGCAGGAGAACCATGGTGGTGGGGCTGATGACTACCTGATGGAGGAGATCAGGATGAGGAGCCATGAGATACTAGAGAACGAAGAAATGCAACAGATGTTGCGGCTTTTGAGCATGGGTGGCGCGTCGACCAACCTGACTGAAGACGGCTTCAGTTTTCCTTCCTACATGCCTTCGCCTTCCCCGAACTTCAACAACTTTGAGGATGATCGCACTCGCGCACCTGGGAAAGCCGTTGTCGGGTGGCTCAAAATCAAGGCAGCTATGCGGTGGGGCATCTTCGTCAGGAAGAAAGCGGCTGAGAGAAGAGCTCAGCTTGTCGAGCTCGAGGACTAGCAAATATTATCCTAACCGCTGGTCTTGTAACAAAGCTCCATTGATGTTGCTGTTTTAAGGATATGAAATGCATGGGCTCAGCGATGCACCTTGGGAGCACAGTTGAGGTCCTGAGCCCTTATTTTACGGACGAACTCTTGTTTACTCTTTCCTCTCTTCTTTTATTGTATAGCTGTTCATCATTGTCTGTGCTTTGTTTGTTTGGTGTGATGCTCAATTGGTTAACCCTGATTCGAACCTTAAGCTGAACTGTGTGCATTTATTTGTTGTAGGCCTCAAGCAGGCTTTAAACATTTACCGTGTTTAAAGTAGAAGAGAGGTGCCCCTCCTTTGATTAGGAAACACATGGGCCATCAATTTTATTTTGGGGTTACCAATGATTTACCACTGTAAACGTCGATGAGTAAAATTTATAATGTTAAATCCTTGAATCCTTATTTTGCCTACAAAAACCAGACCACTGTTCTGCTGTACCGATAGTTGATATGTACTGACGTACTGTTGCCATAGACTCTTTTTTTTTAAAAAAAGAAAAGAAGAAGAATCTTCATCCTGTATCCTCAATAGCACTGCACTGCACTGCACTGCACTGCAGTCAGCGAAATTTACCGTGCGCTTATCATTGTACCCTGCTTCGTGATCCATGTGAAAAGCAGGAGCCAAATATGCATGTTTCCGACTGTAGTAGAGTCCCAGATAAAGTTAAACGACATGTACTTCGTTTGCCCTTTCTTTTGAGAGAGACAAAAAAAAAAAAAAAGGGAGAGAGCTATAGCGGATTTTTTTAATTAAAATTTTAAAGTTAACTCTCTACGAATTTTATTTTCAATTCTGACACTTTTGATCATACCACCACCTATGGTGTAATAAAACAACATTGTCACGCCAATCTGTATCTAGATAAACTTTTGTCACGCCATCTGTGGTTACCGGTGGTGTGATATTGTTATTTGGTCACGCTACCACCAGTAGCGTGATAAAAAGTACTATTTTAGTGAACTTATCTTATAGCAGGATAATGTTGTTTTGTCGAAAGAGGTTAAAATTGGAAATAAAGTTTGTAAAGTTAACTTTAAAATAAATTTTTTAAAAAAATTAATTAATATAAAAAAGATTCGCTATAGCGTCCTGCGGCTATGTATGGTGGAGAGTCTTCAAGGAGGAATAAAGAATGTGAGGTGGAGACCGACTCTGCCGCTAGGCTGCTAAAGTTTCCCCCCCCCCCCCCAGAATGCGTAAGAGAGCTACGTATCGCATAGCTAGGTTGCAAATTTGCTTCGGCAACCCTCTCACCCGTCGCAATTAACGGATTGAGATCCTCTGACAGAGTCGGTGAGCTACAGTATCATAGATTTGCTCTAGTCTCAGACATGGATGGGAAAAATGGAGGGCCTGGATTGCATACTACAGTATGTGGTACAGTACCATAGTTGCATTACTTTTGGTACAACGCCTATTACCGTTCTTTGCTACCGTCAAAAACACAATATCAGCCTTGGCCTTTTGATCCTATGGCTACGAAGCAAAGTCACGGTGCTACACTTTGCTTCGCAACCTCGGATGATTTGATCCGCGATTTACCTAGCTGGTTCTCCTTGAAATACGGTGATGTGTTGCAGTTGACGGGTATCTAAGGGGTAAAACATGTTGAGTAACCGTCACTGGCGAGTCCAGTCCGAACGGGTACCTCGTATACAATGATCAGAATCGTAAGAACGATGAAGAACACAAGAACACAACAATAGAATGAACACAGAGATATGCGGGACTTCAGGGTCTGCTTTATTGCTTCGGATCAATCAGGGTTACAATGAGAGGGTGACCTCTATTTATAGACTACGGGATGAGGAGTTCAAGCTGGGCCGGGACTCTCCGGGGTCCTGGTTCCCGTCGGGCCAGACTCTCGAGTCCCGGGCCTGTTCTTAACACTCCCCCTTGAACACTCATCCAACATGTTCATGTCTCGTCAAAACTCCATAAAAACCCAGTGGGAAAAATTTGGAGAAAGAGTACATGTCATGCGTTTTGCTATGTTGCACGAATTGCCTCATCAAAAACCTTAGCAGAGAAACTTCAGGAAAACTCGTAAGGGAAAAAGAGTACAATCCACCCAATTTCATTTTATCTCCGGGATTTATTCTTTGGGTACTTGATCTTCGTGATCAAGATTCAATAATGAGTTCGTGAAGATTCTCCCCCTGAATTCTGCACTTCTTTAAGTCTTATCATTCCAATTCTACGTGTGCACCTTTCAAAGCTAGATGCTGGAAGTGACTTTAGTGAATAAATCTGCAAGATTCTCACATGACTTAGTATGCAGTACTTTAATTTCGTCCATCTTTTGCAATTCATGAGCATAGAATAACTTGGGGTTGATATACTTTATGAGGGGACTCTTCACATAACCCATTTGCACTTGTGCAATACAAGTTGCATTATCTTCATAGATAATTGTGGGGGTTTGCGCGGTATTCAATCCAAATGACTGCTGGATGTGGTGAATCTTCCGCCGAAGCCAAGTACATTCCTGTGAGGCCTCGTACAGTGCTATAATTTGCGAGTGGTTCGTCAAAGTCGATACAAGACTTTGCTTAGACGATTTTCATGGAATTGCAGTTCCACCACATAGGAATACATAGTATGTTTGCGACTTGGCTGTATGCGGGTTCGACAGGAACCCGACATCTGCATAGTCATTCATACACAAGTCTTGGTTCTTTCTGTAGAATAGACCAAGTTCTTTGCTTTCTTGGAGGTAACGGAAGATGTCCATTATTTCCTGCCAATGCCTTTGGTAGGTTACAGATTATACCTTGCTAATAGGTTTACGGCAAATGCAATGCCCGATCTAGTCTGATTTGCTAAATACATGAGTGCTCCTCTTTGCACTCAGTACGGGAATTCTGGTCCCGGACTTCCTCCCCTCTTCCTTAGGTGCTCACGGGTCCTTGTCTTGTCGCAAGGATCTCCCGACCATCGGCACTTCGAAGGATATGTCTTTTCAAAGCCGAACCTTTTCAACACTTTACGAGTGTAGGTTGGGCGATGTACTAGAATCTCTTAGGAATATGCTCAAGCCGCAAGCCTAGGCGATTTGGTTTGATCTAAATCTTTTATTTGAACTCGACTCGGGTAAGAGCTTGCTTTCTTAATACCTTCTAAGGTTCCAATGATATTGGATCATCTTCATACACCGAGATTTATACAAAATCCATCCTCGGATCGTCGTATAAATACACAGGGATAATTCTCATTGTTCGTGTAGCCTTTCTTGCATAGAAAGTCGCTTCGAGCGATTATACCACATACTCGCTCGATTGCTTCAAATTTCATACGGTGACTTCTCGAGTTGCTGCTGTATAGATTTCTATTTGCTCTATCTTGGTTGGGACGAGGATACATTGGTATCTTCATATAAATATCCGAATTCAAATTTCCATAAAGGTATGCAGTTACCACATCCATCAATTTCACTTCTAACTTCCAAGTTTGCTGCCATTGAGATAAATATCTAAAGGTAATTCTGCTCATGACCGGGGAATATATTTCTTCATAACAATCTCCTGGACGTTGAGTGAAAACTTGTGCAACGAGCCTTGCTTCTTTCATTTCTCTTTCGAACAAATACCCACTTATGCCCTACATGGTGCACATGGGGAGGTGTGCGGCTTACAGGCCCAAACACCTCTCTTTTATTCAAAGAGAACAATTCAGTTTCTATTGCCTTCTTCCAATCTTCTCAATTTGATCTTTTCTTATATTCAACGAGCGATGCAGGCTCTGGATCAAGATTGATGATTGTGACAATTTTCTTTGCAAAGTAAATGTCGACATTGGCTGTTGGCTTATTCATAGATTCTCCCAAGATCATAAAGTTTATAGCTATGTCTTCAAGGGGCGATATTTCTTATGCTTCTATTTGCTTACCGCTACTTTCAATTGCGGGGCAAGTCTCTTTAGTTTTTCAGCTCCGATGTGTGCGCACACATCCATGCTGATGTCTCCCTTCATGGGGATGTTCAATTCTAGTATGCCTTTTCTGAAGGTTCCATACTGGTGCCAGGTCTCAACTGGCTCCCCTTCCGATTATGGGGTACTTTGGTGATCGGTATGTCAAGTCCTTCTTATCCTTTTCACCAGCGTCCCGGTTACTTCGGATTCGAGGGGCCGGAGTTCTCGTCCTTTCAGAGGCCTTAGGACGGGATTAGGGATACCTTCATCGGTATTTCAACCCTCTCCGGTGCATTGCGTACAGGCATATACGACTTGGTCACGCTCTTCAAATCACTAAAGTGGTTAGGCAGTTGATTCGCTAATGCTTGCAAATCAATTATCTTCTGGACTGCAATTGTCTTCTAGACTTCAATTGTCTTCTAAACTTCTCTATTTGCTTCACTAGTGCGCGGGTCATATGCATGGATTTCAAATATCTTCTAGACTTCAATTGTCTTCTGGACTTCTCTATTTCTCGACATTTTACATCAAGGGTTGATTTCCTCCCCCTAATGACGAGAAATAATTCTCATCTAATATGCTATCGTAAGCGGTGCATGCAAATCTCTAGTCGTGGGGTCCAAATACGATTATGGATCTTTGTCTCATAACCAACATATATCCCGATTTTTAGAGAGTGCCCATTTCAGTTTCTTTGTGGTGGTGGTATAGGTACATAAACCTTGCAACAAAACCTTCAAAGATGAGAAATTTTCAGTGTTGACCCTTGCGCTAGTTGCATAGGTGAATGGATGTTATATGTCGGTGGTCTAAAATTGATTAGAGTTCTTTGCGTGCGAGGATGCGTGTCCCCAACATGTAGTTGGTAAATAACAATTCGCTAGTCCATTCAGGTGTGGACATGCGATGCAGGATGCTCAATTTTAATTCTCATTTTCACACAATAATCATCATATGCCATTGAAGTAAATTCTCGGCGTTGTCCATTCCGTGGACTTCACATGATGATAAGGGAAATTATTCTTAATGTTAATTATCTACGAGATTAGCTTTGCGAGCGGGGTTTCGTAGACATTAAACAAATGTGCGACCGTTTCGAGGAAGCATCGATAAGCACCATAAAATACCTAAATGACCCTTACGAGGGTGTTTAGGACCGCAAATGTCTCCTGGATACGGTCCAGAATGCGAGGATTTCGTCCTTTACTTTGAGTAGAGGTCTAGTAGTCGATTTCAGATGGTACATGCGGGGCACACAAAATCTTCAAGATTCGGAAGTTCTTTAAATTGACACTATGTCCTGTGAATTGTTAATTATATTTCTCATCATCCTAAGACCTAAGTGACATAATCTATCATGCGGAGATAGAAGAGGTTTAGAGCTTCTAAATATAGTTTTGAGGCGTTATAGGTGCAGATGCCTTAATATTAGTGTAGTATAGTCCATTTTTAAATGAAGAAGGTCATTCTAATACCAATTTTTTTTTCATCACGCTCTGTAATGAGCGGTATTCCTTACCATGCTCTTCTTGATCTCTGCGTGGAAGCTGTTAGCATGAATATCCTTGAGAGTTCTAGTCGATTATGGGCACAACAAGGCTTCTTTAATGACCAAAGTTGTGTCCGTCGGAGTATAATTGTGGCCCTTCCTAAGCCTATTATACATGTATCATTGCTGCGATTGTTGAAAAATTCCATCTCTCTCAAGGTGGTATTCATTGTGCCGCCACCGCTAAGCACACTTCCTCCATAGGCGCTACATGCGATCTAATATAATGTACTTTATTAATATGTAGCGAAATCCAAAGAACACATAAAATAAAAATACTTGGATATTAGAACATAACTTGCTATCATAAATACGGAAATATAAGTCTTGCGGGACTCATCATAAGAATTTAATGCTTTGCTCTTCTAGAGCCTACAACCATTATTCAAAGTTTCATCATAATCACAAAATGCAAGTGATCAAAAGGATCTAAGTGCAATCGTGCACTAGATCAAATCGTGAAGTATTCGTAAACTTCGCCTTAATCGCTACATGGCGATCTTCTCCTCTTGGGCAATTACGGTTGTGGCATTGCTATGTCCAAAAGGAGGCATGATGGGGTGCTACTAGGTGTCCACATCCATAAGTGCAACTAATGGGTGTGGATCTTCCGTGCTTGCAATGGTGAGGTGTGCCTCATGCTATCCTTTGCCCCTTTTCTTAGACTGTAAAAACACCCATTACGTGCGACTCACAACTTTACCCTTCTTGCCCCTCTCCTTCGTGAGAGGCTTCATTAACTTGTAGCTACTAGTATTGGCTTCATGGCCAACATTGCTACTAGGTGGCTGTGAGATGTAGTTCTTCCTTAGAACATCATCTTGTGCTTTCGCAATTTTCACGGTGTCAATTAATGCGACATACTTCTTGTAGCCATTTTGACAATAATTGCGTGCGGATTGCACCGCATTCGGGTGAAGGTAGAGAGGGTCTTGTCAATCTTCTGCTCATCCGTGATTACCTTATCACAGAGGTGAAGACTGTACAAATTCTGGCCATGCTGGGCCAACTCTTTCGAACTTCTGGTTCGTGATGCCAGTCATTTTTCATATTCATGCAAAAAGTTCATAGGGTTCTTCTTTGGTAATTTACATAAAATGGTTGCAAAATTCTCATAATGCTCTTGAACTCCCATTCGTGTTTCCGTATTTTTTCATGCATTTTCATGATTTACTGCTATTTTCAGTGATTAAAAGCAATATGAATAATCACAAATAATCAAAACAGTAAATACAATAAATAAATTGCATAGAAATAATAATGACAAGGTAAAATATGCTTCAAATGCAAAAACCGATTCAAAATTTGAATTCGAGGCCCTTTTACATTGGAATATGAATTTTCGTGAATTCTACAATTTCGAGGGCTAAAGCGTGAAAATTTCAATTCAGAAATTTTTCGCATAATTCTGGAAAATCCGAGGGCCTTTTTGCAAAACGGCCTTTTTTTTTCTTTTCTTTTCCGTAGTGTAAATGGGCGGCCTTGGGCGACCTTCTCGTGCCGAGCCCTTTCGCCACCACTAAAGGGGGTAGGGGTAGGTTTCCCTACCCGCGCCCGTGGCATGCGGCTCCTACCGAGGAGCCGCGCTCGTGAGGCGGCCGGGGTAGGTTTCCTACCCGCGCCCCGTGGTGGCGGCTTGCATGCTGGCGAGAGGCGGCGGTGCGGCGGGCGGCGCCGGCGGACGAGCTTCAGATCGAGGCGGCGCCGGGGCGGTGCGGAGACGGCTGCTGCAGAGGCGTTATTCGATGTAGCGGCCCGCGCGGTGCGGGCCGAGGCGCGTAAACGGCGGATCGGCCGCGTCGAGCTGGGCCGGACTTTGCGCGTCCGAGCGGAGGTGGCGTCGAGCCGCGTCCGAGCGGAGGTGTCGGGCGCCGAGGCGAGGCGTCGCCGCTTCAAAGGCGGCGCGCCATTGCCGGTGGCCGGTCGGGCGTAGCCGAAGCCGTCGCGGAGGCCGGCGGTGGAAGGCGCTTCCAGGCGAGGAGCGGCAGAAGACCGAGAGCGGCGCGGGCTGGCGCCGCGCGGTTGTTGGCGGCGCGCTCGGGCGCTGGGAACGCCGCCTGCATCCTCTCTCCTTCCCCTTTCTGTGATGTTGTTCGGCGCCCGTCGCGCGGGGGCAAGCGGTGTTGGCAGTTCAAGCGGTGTTGCGTGCGGCGGCGCCGGCCGTTCTAGCGGCGGTGGCGGGGCGGCCGGCCGATCCCCTTTTTTTTTCTTCTTCTTCTTCTTGTGATGTCTGCTGTGATGCGGCTACGAGCCGGGGGTAGGCGGGGACAAGTCGACGACGGCTCCAGGCCGTTCATGGCGTCGGCTGCTGGCCGGTGCGGGGTTGGGGTGCGGCCACGCCGGGGGCCGTGCTGGGCGTCGGTGGCGGTGCCGTGCAGGGTAGCGCCGTGCTGGGCGGCGGTGTGCCCGTGCGGCTTCAAGCTGGTGGCACTCCAGGCCCTTGGTTACTGTTTATATGTATTTACTATACATATGCGATTACTATTCATATATAATTACTGTTCATGCAAGCAATTACCATTGACGACTTCGAGTCGGTTCGCGGTGAATTGGCAATATTAATCTACGGTACAATCAACATCTGATCTTTCGTGCAATCTCCCGATTGACATTGTGTCGGCGACTTCAAGTCAGCTCGCGGTAGATTAGAACATATTTGCACCGTAGAAAAACAATCTAGAAAGCAAATTTGCAGAATTGAAAGCAATCTAGAAAATACGATTCAATCTACGAGTGTCGTTCTACGACGGTTACCTTTCGATGCGAGGAGAGTCGATCGTGCTGATAACGTGTTGAGTAACCGTCATTGGCGAGTCCAAATCCGACGGGTACCTCGTATACAATGATCAGAATCGTAAGAACGATGAAGAACACAAGAACACAACAATAGAATGAACACAGAGATATGCGGGACTTCAGGGTCTGCTTTATTTCTTCGGATCAATCAGGGTTACAATGAGAGGGGGTGACCCTCTATTTATAGACTACGGGATGAGGAGTTCAACTGGGTCAGGACTCTCCGGGGTCCTGGGCCCGTACTGGGCCAGGACTCTCCAGAGTCCTGAGCCCGGTTTCTTAACAAAACACTGTTTCAATGAGAGCTGCGCGAGCGATACTAATACTAGATATGATCCAAAAATAACAAGGGTCAAGGTCAGTCATCGAGACTAGACATGACCCAAAAATAAGTCAAGATCGGTCATCGAGACGACGATGGTATTGTTGATAAATTTATCCCTGTCCACAACTGGACATGCTTAGGCCATTTTGAATTTTTTTTTTTTGTAATAAGAAGTTTTGAATTAGATGGTTGGACTTGGAGATAGAAACATGGTATAACACTGCAAATTAATTAATGGCTGAAACCTTAGACATCTCAAAAGGAGTTTAAATTACGAGTCTATAACATTATAAGTTAATTACTCCCTCCTTTTGATAAGGCTATAGCCACCATTGTCGAATTAATATATTGTCAAGTTTTCACCACTGGCAAAAAAAAAAATTTATGACACTACGAAGGTGTTTCTGTGAGTAATAATCTAATAGCCGTTTTGAATAGTCTCATACATAGCCGCCAAAGCCGGAAGAATTTGACCAGAAGTGTCTTACCGTGGCTTACATTTGTAAACGGACAATCCCTGAAAAAGAGATGCATTACAGGAGAATGAACTGCTATCAGCAGTTCACCACGGCATCATCGACCAAGATACTCTCCCCCTCAGCCCCTCACGCGGAAGTAGGCGCAATGATATGCTCCAAATCAAAGGCAGCCCTGCAGATCAGAGGCAATTGTTTAACTTTTAACCCCATCTGTAACAACTGTAAAGGGCCACATCAGGATCGCCAGGTTATCTAGGCACAAATAGGGACACGCAAGAAAGAAACAAACAAACAAACTGTGGTAGTTGTATCACCGATAGAGACCATGCAAATAATAAAATAACTAAGTGGCGACTGAGTACTCTGAAGATCAGTCCAACTAAGTAGTAACAAACAAGAGGCCAGCTACGTGTAATTGAGTGGCAAGTAGTAGTTTACTGAGTACACTGACCAAAAGGGTGGCCAGGGGAGAGGAACCTGAGCTGCATGCTTAGCTGCTGGCCGCTGCAATTCTTCCGAGACCCCAGCCTTTGCTTATAAAATCCATCGCCATCACCTCAAGCTTTGCGTGGGGCTATGACTCGTTAGCCTCTACTATGCTGGATGCAGTGTATCCACCCCCTCACCCCTCTCTCTCTCTCTCTCCTCCGGCTTCACCTCACCAATATAGTCGGCTAACTTGTCATTGGGTTCTTCTTCCCCGTACATGTCTCTCTCTCCTCTCTCTAACTCTATCTCTCTGACTGAATGAATCAATGAATGACTGAGTGAGTGAGGAGAGAGAGAGAGAGAGAAAACTGCATCCACAGCCTCACCTCCCTCTCTCTCTCTTAGGAGAAAGTAATGAAGGTTCTGACGACTACATGAGCTTGAAAAGATGGGGTTATCATGCTATCTGCATGCGTCTCACCGGCATCTGGTGAGGTATGCTGCTTGTACGATCCGCCACTGCTTTCTTCTTTCCTTGGGGGGGTGCATGGAGGAGAGGATGCATGCATGTGAAGCAGTCGATCGATCGTGTCATCGTGTGTGTGTTTCGGCGTCGCTGTCTCTCTTTGCATGCATTTACTCCCTCTTTTGGATGCCTCGATCAGTGATACTATTGCTAGCTAGCTTGTGTAGACGTACCGTACCACGTTCGGGACTTGTAGATTGTTCCGGATCAGCGATATTTTGCTAGCATCTATGTACGGCATGTTTGGTAAGGCTTCTTCTCTGGCATTCTCAACCAGAGTTATAGAACCCAGCCAAACACTTTAGCTTCGAATTTTTTAAATCAGAATCACACGAGGAGGAGCAGAGTGGGTTCTCTGTATAAAACTCGCCCAAAAATTCGCTCCACGCAAGAATCAAACATAACTCAATTTGAGATGTATTTACTCACCTTTTTCCACCAGATATAAAGCCTAATTCAACCCCCTAGCCGTGCATTCCCCTTCTCCAACTCGTCTCCCCTCTCATGGCACCATGGAGGCCTAGCGGTCCCGGCCACGGAACACCTCCCCCGCCGGCCCATAGGACCTCACCTCCACCTGGAATCTCGTCGTTGCCGCCCGGAATCCCTTTTCCACCGCCTGCAATCCCCTCTCCACCGGTCGGCATCCCCTCGCCCCTAACCCTAGTAGCCGCCGCCACCCCTAACCCCACCAACCTCATCCGGCTGCCTACGCCTGCACTCTCGTCCACTGGCCTCCTCTCGCCGCCTCCATTACAAAATCCAAGAAGCCGTTGCCAGTATCGCAAGCAGTTGTCGCCGGTCTCCCTCCCTGCCACTAGTCCCTCAGAGCCGAGAAGGTAAGATCTGACATCGCCCTTGCCGGATCCGCGCGTGGAGACCACCAGATCTAGAGGCCGGCAAGGTGGAGGAGGCTGGCGCGGTTGAGGATGACCACCGGCGACCAACGACCCCTTGACGACCTTGACCACGACCTCACCGTCTGCGCCTGCACTCTCGTCCATTGGACTCCTCCCACCTTCATTACCAAACCTGAGAAGCCATCGCCAATCTCGCAAGCCATCGCTATCAGTCTCCCTCCCCGCCGCCGGTCCCTCGGAACCGATAAGGTAAGATATGGCCTCGTCCTTGCCGGATCCAACGTGGAGACCGCCGAATCTAGAGGCCGGCGAGGTGGAGGAGGTCGACGCAGTTGAGGATGACCGCAGGCAACCTGCGTTTCGCCCTGGCGACCTTGCCGCTGGCCTCGGAGTCCCTCACCAATGAATCCCCTCGTCCGCGGCACCTCCCTCCACCCTCATTTGCACATTATCCCTCCGGCCAGAACCACCTCATCGTCTAGATCCATCCACATACGTGTGTTCATGTTTGGTTGATCTGGAATCATTGGCTTGATTTATTTGTTGCTGATTCATGAGATTCATGTGTGTTGGATCGGGAGATAATGACTTGATTTATTGTTTTCCGATTCTAATACACATGTGCGTTTATGAGATAATTGTAAGTTAAATTGGAGATGAACTCGTAGTTGTTAAAAATAGGGGCAGTATGGTCTTTTGCAGTTTTGAGAACCAACCTCCTACTAAACGTTTCAGCCAGTCAGCTTCAGGTTTTGAGAGGAGTAGATTCTATGATAATAAGGAGTTGTGAGCTGAAAAATAAAGAGCGGAACCCTACCAAATAGACTTTTCTCATGTTCTATGGGATTAGTCGTCCATCAGGATCCCTAGTTTTTTCTGGAGCCTGGACGATGTCGACCAGCATGTGTGTATATTAGTAGCTTATTGATAATTGTAATTAACCACAGACCCGAGCAGCTTGTGCGGCATTAAATACTATTGGAATCCTGGTGTTTATGATCTTATATCGAACTAATTAATCCACAGCTTTATAATATGTGCTCAACAAACAATGGTGTGCATATAGTCTTTACTTATTGATCGATCAATTGTGGATTACCACCCTGTAGCTAGGATATGTGGAGGTGACGCTTTCGGTATGTACATGGAAATGACATGAGTAATAATATTGTTCAATACGATCACAGAGATCATCGAGTTAGAAAAATAATGTACAATTAATATGCCACTCTCACTGTTATGTAGCCTGAGGCTTCACATCCCGGCTCACATTGGATGTTATTATTTTATAGTTTACATTATGTCTGCCATGGCACCTAGCTAACTTGTTCTATGATAAATTATAATGTCACGGCCGGTATTGTTTATACTTTAAATCCAACGGTCAAAATTGCATCTTGTTTAGAGACACACACACACTAAAAAAACAATTTTTTTTAGGTGGAGGGAGTGCGTAATTAATCAGTGAGTCCAGTACTTGACAGGCTAATTAGGCTAATGTCCTGATTTGGTTTGGTTCATGCAAGTACAAGTGTTACGCCGTACACGCCTCCTGCTACTAACCCGGCGTCAACGTCAAGAATCAAGAGCAGTGTACTGCCCGGTTCAACATGCTGCTGACCAAAAGGCTATAAAAATCCTCTCAACTCTGTGCACACTTGCAGCAAAGGACAGCGTAAGAAGCGTACTCTACAGTCCACACCTCATGCTCTTGAGCTCAAGCGCAACTTCGCCGCACGACGTAGTGCAAGAACCGAGCAGCGCCAGGGGCAAACTAACCACCGCCGGCGACGACAGGCGACGTCGCACGCAGAGCGGCGGCGCGACAATGCCGTCGTCACCGACGACGTTGAGGCCTCGCCTTGAGCACCATGACGGCCGGCACAAGCAGGACGATGACTCGAGCACGACGAGGGGTTTCTGCGCCAAGTACTTCTCCGCGGAGTCGTTCCTCCTGCTCGTCCTCGTCACCGTGCTGCTGCTGGTGCTCCCCCTCGTCCTCCCGCCGCTCCCGCCGCCGCCGTCGATGCTGCTGCTCGTGCCGGTGGCGCTGCTGGTGCTGCTGATGGTGCTGGCGCTCATGCCGGCCGGTGGCCGGAACGACGTCACGGACCCGACGTCCTACTTGTAGACTGATGTAGATTACAAGACCTTTTGCTCAGTTTTAGGTTAGAGTGATCGAGGAGGTTTTGACTCAAATTTCGCGTTTGGTGAGCTTAATTTCTTGCTTTATTTTTCTACTTTAGTCGTCTTGTTTCCGGATGATCGAGCTCTATACATAGTAGCTGATTTTGAATCCTTCACTTACCTTTGTATATCACTCCTTAGAGCCCATCTTATAGTATGCGCATGATCCATCGTTGTTCTTAAAAGAGTTCCACTTGCCGTGGTTCACTTTCCTCTTGCTCCCTCTATCTATTTTCCAAATAGATGTCGTTTTACGATACGTAATTTTAAAACATAGATCATTAATGTACACACAGTATTTCAGGTTTGCCGCATAAAAATGATACCAATAGATGTGTCGTATTCTCGTATTAAAAGTAGTTCCATACATTATATTTCTTATATTTTTTAATTGCATATAATTAGAAGAAAAAAAACAATAACCGAAGTTGTGTATTGGAGACAAATGTCGATGTCTCGGTGACATCTTTTGCCTCAGTGGCATCTTTTGGAAACAGAGGAAGTACATAATTAATGTTGCCTAAAGTATGCACTTAATGTGAGACTTAATATGACTATACTGCCAACATTGTCCCATTAGAAAAAAAGATATTTTTCCTTTCAAAAGTGAACAAGATGCAACTTTTACTGCTACACAAAACTTCATCACAGATGATTCTAAATCATCATCATAAACGGTTTTTTGAACCATCTGAATTTATATGTCTATGATAACAGACAGTCATCATAGACGGTTTTCAAACCGTCTGTGAAAAAATGTATCACAGACAGTTCTTGTTCAGAACCGTCTGTGATAGTCTATTTTCACAAATGGTTCTGAACAAGAACCGTCTGTGATAGTATCACAGACGGTTTTTGTTCAGAACTGTGGATATCATGAGGATATGCTCATTATCTTAGGATGATGTTACAATTGGCAATAACATTGAAGGTTTGTCGAATCACGCGTTTTCGGCAAAATTCTTGTGTTGTCAGGTCACTGGCGGTCAGACCGGCTAAGAGGAAGCGGTCCGACCGGCCAGTGGCGATCGGACCGACCAAGAAGTAGTGGTCCGATTGGCCATTGGCAGTCGGACCGGCCAAGAAGCGGCGGTCGGACCGGCCACCTTGGCAGTCCGACCAGCCTGATGGCGGTCAGACCGGCCACCTCAGGCAGTCTGACCGTCCATTTTAAAAGTTGGATTTTGGAGCTAAGCAAAAAAATAGAGGGTGTAGGTAAGAGATGAGATTCTTCTACACTTGGTCTCATAATTTTTTGAGCTTCCAGTCAAAAGATCTATTCGTTTGAAATTTTCAGAGATGTTTCGGATTTCCAGGGTGAAAATTTGGCTAAGTCTCTAGATGGGCGGTCAGACCGGCTCATGGGTGGCGGTCAGATCGGCCAGAGCGGTCAGACCAGGCCATGGGTGGCGGTCTGACCGGTTTTCACTTATTCGTCGGCCATCTTGGCGGAGATTGTTGTGTGTTGGGTCAAGTTCATGATTTTCTATGCATATGTGTTGTATGATGCATGTTTTGACTAACGTAGGTCAAGTTGCGAAGAACTTATTTCCAGAATCGATTTTTTAGTCTATTGTTCTGCATGTTGCTTGGAGGTAAACGACGGTCAACAACGGTCAACAACGAGGATGATCCGGACTAAGCTTGGAGAGCAGAGGTTCAGAACGATCGAGAATGCCTGGTGAAGTCGATGGATTCAAGCATGACGCAAAATGGACAAGGATGACCGAACGAAAAGTTCGGTGCGACAGGTTGCATCAAGCGGCGCGGGGGTCGGTGCAAGTGCCATAGTGGTTTCGGTGGGAGCCGGATGGGAGAGACTTACCGACATGAAGAGAGCCGTTGATCAACCTACGCGCGGTGAAGCATAGGAGTGCTTCATAAAGATTGGATTCGATCTTTGGAGAAGGATCGAGAAGTGATATTTTGGTAATTTCACCAGGATACCGCCTTGATTGCTTTTGGCTAAACCGCGGTGCAAGACGACGCAAGGAGAAGTGGTTTAGGTCAAGAGAAGATGAAGATGTCGCTTTAAAATACGTGTGTGAGTGAAACCCGTTTGTGTGTGGGCTTAACGGGTGCCCATTAGGTAATACTTTCTAGAAGACTAGCCTCCACTATAAATAGGGGAGGGTGCTGGTTGTGCACCTCTCACTTTTTGGGTTTTTTTTGTTGAAACTCTAGTTTTGGTGTTTAGAGAGAATAGCGGAGAGGTTAGTTTTCTAGAGTTTGGATTGATTGTGTGCTCGTGCGTTGAGTATTCATCCTCCATGATGGAGTGGCTGTAAACCAATATCTATCTCAAATCAATCCAAGCAAGATTCCTCAAAGTTGAGTCTCTTTATGTTCTTGCTCTCTATTTTGTGATTTTAAGGCTTTCTTTGATCCACTTCTTTTCTTTTGGTTTCTAACCTGGATCTTGCTTGTTGTGATATGTGAGAACCCATCTAGGATCATCTATAATGCACGAGCAAGTTTTTGGATCATATTTTCGTTTTGAATCGGTTTTGAAGCAACCTTCACTCAAACGAAAAAAGGTCGAAACTTTGGCAAAGATCTTCATGATCTCTGATTGAAATAGGTTCCTGACATCCTAGAGAAGGTGTGTTTCAAATTTCGTGGAGTTTTGAGTTATAGATCAAAAGTTAGACCAATTTGTGATTTTGAGTTCGGGCAGATTTTACTGTTCATCGGGCTGGAGGTCAGACCGCCCATCTGAGAGGTCAGCCCGCCCCATGTAAAAGTCAAGCTGCCAATCTGAGAGGTCAGACCGTCCAACTTATTACAGATTGAGTTTTTATGGTTTTTGGTTGTTTTGCTTCGAGGTTTTGATTGGATTCAATACAAGTCTTCTGCTATACTTGTACATTGATCTTCATAGCTCTCATAGCTGTTGGAGTGAAAATCGTGTTGAATCTGATCTTGGTGAAAAAGAGATCGTGCTCCTATTCACCACCCTCTAGTCGCCGTAAGAAAAATTCCAAGTCATGGTAAAATCACATACGGATCTTAATACAAACCGTCTGTGATGAGATACTTATCACAGACGATTCTTCATGGTTTGTATTATGAACCGTCTGTGAAGTATAAGAACCGTCTGTGAATTATCATAGACGATTCTTCATGGTTTGTATTATGAACCGTCTGTGAATTATCACAGACGATTCTATTTACAAACTGTCTGTGATAATTCTATATCACAGACAGTTCTTACGAAACCGTCTGTGATAACTACAATACAGACGGTTCGTGTGATAAAGCGTCTAGTATAACTTATTTTGTAGTAATGTTTGGCCATTAGATTTCACCACAATATAATGAAAAAAATTATGAAGGAAAACCATCGCTAAAGTAAAAAAAAGCCATGCAAACTTACTCATGCCACTTTCATATATATTACATATAAATATTTAAAATGATATATTCCATGACAGTTATAATGGTTTGACTGCACATATTTTAAAATATCATTCTTGTGTTACTTGAGGCCCTCCTGTATATGTGAGCCATACAAATGTTAATAATTGAAACAAACCCATGTGATTTTTTTTTTGCAGATGCAGCATCTTTTGAATATGTATTTTCAGAAATAACCACACGCGAGTTGTACTTGTACATATAGTACTATTGCCACACAACCGCCATGCGGCAACACCCCGGCGCGCGCCACATCAACTGTGCGGCAACCATTACTGCACGGTCGTCGTGCGGCAATGCCATGCAGTTTTTTTTTTAAAAAATCATTCCCATCATGCGACAACACGGCTTCTTTTTTTAAAAAAATATATATATTTATACATAACTTTTTAAGGAGTGTTTAAATATAGCAAATGAACTCCAAAAATTATGAATTTTCTTGCGGAGTCTCCTGATACAATGTACTTGCTTGTATATTTTTTTTCCAAAATTTTATCCGTTATGAATTTTTCTCAAAAGTTCATTTAGGTATACTGTTAGTAGGAATTAAAATTCTGTCACTACTGCTATAACGATTACTGTACATAGACTGGTCCATGTGGTACTAAACTTCACACATTGCAAGTTACATGAAATCATGAAACCCTAATTTTCGAAACATAAAACTCTAATTTTTTAGATCTAAACTCTTAATTTTTGAGACGTTTTCAGAACATATGAAATTCTAAAAAAAATTACACAATCAAGTATATAGTGTATAAGGAGCCTTTAAAAATATTCATAATGTTTGGACCTCATTTTCTACAAATAGTATACCTAAATGAATTTTTGAGAAAAATTCAGAATGAATTAAATTTTGAAACAATTACACAAGTAAGTACACTTTGTCAGTAGGCTCCACAAAATATTTCATAATTTTTAGAGCCTATTTTCTATATTTAAAAATTCCTATAAGAATATGCATAAATGATTTTCTAAAAAAAGAAAAACAATTGCTATAGTGGTTGCCTGCAACCACACTGTAGCATTTTTTCTTTCTTTTTTCGAGAAAAATTCAGAAAGAATTAAATTATAAAAAAATTACATAAACAAGTACACTGGTCAAGAGGCTCTACAAAAAAAACTCATAGTTTTTTTTAACCCATTTCCTATTTTTAAAATTAATACGAAAAATATGCACAAATAATATTTTTTTTTAAAAAATAAACTGCTACCGTGGTTATCACGTTGCCGCACGGTGACGTGACGGCGGGGCTGGCTGGGGAGGCCACGTGGCGGCGACGGAGATATTGCCGCGCGACGGTTGTGCGGCAACGGTGACGTGCGGGGAGATGTTGCCGTACGGCCGTCATACGGCAACAATGCTATATGTGCAAATACGATTTACGTGTTTTCATTTATGCAAATAAGGGTTAATTCTTGGCTGTAGATGTGCACATTGTACTGCTAGCTGTATATCATAGGTTTGGAAGCGCTCTACTCATGGAAGCCACATACTCCGCTTTTATATCGTGGACAAACACTCAATCTACGAAAGCCGTTTTCAGACCGAACGGCGGCAGATAACCTACCGTACTCCTTTCCATGACACGATGCCACACGAGCGCCACAGCCAGATAGCCTGCACATATTCGACTGAGAGTATGGCTTGAGATCACGATAACGTGGCATTTCAGCTCAGCCAAATACTCTGGGTTGAGAGCGTTGCTTTCCGCGCACAAATCAAGTCGCCGGCCGGCCAGAGGAGGTGCATGGTACTTGGCCCGTCCGACCAAATCGTACGTGGCCCTGCTGTGTTCGTTCTGTAGGACCCGTCTTTGTTCTTTGGAGACCGGATCCTCGTGAGACGATAGCATTTCTGGAAAAATAAGCTGCATCTTGAGATTTTTCTTCTTCTTTTCTGTTTGGAGTAGGCTGCATCTTGAGAGCTGACAGGGATCGTGACCACTCCGGTTCATCGTATACGAAAAGCCTTCCTCTTCCCCGGACTCGAAAAGAATCTCAACAAAACCCAGAATCTCAGATCGATCTGGCATCTGATACCAACACCAGCGGCGCTTACAAACAGCGCGACAGATCAGATCGCAAGAAATAAAATCATCTCCTGAAAACGATGCTGCACAGATCAAGTGCAGTTGCATATAGCCTACTGTTGTTCAGCTGTTGTGGTTTCAGCAACCGCTTTGGTGGCATTTGTAACACAGCCATGGATAGGTAAATACGACAACCCCCCCAATACACAATCAAAACTTACGAAACTTCTTTGTATATTTATTTATACATGGCAGGATATGAGGGTTGTCATGCACCGAGGTGTCAACGCTATCAAGAGCTCAAACAAAATTATTACTTCCATCCCATGGCGAGTTGGCAACCGCATTTTGTTTTGCACACTCTTTAGATCAAAACTGTGTTTGCCACGATATAGACAGTAGTACCTTCCATTCAAGGACCATATGCTACGAGGCATGAGTAGACGCGCAGAAAGCTGCGCATCTCTTCCCTTCTCTGCGCCAATCGCTAATGGTTACTTGATTACATTTCAAAAGCCTCTCAAGTTCCAATTAAGAATGACGGCAGGTAATGCTCCAAAGCTGGCAGGAGATCCTTTCCCTGGCTCTCCATGTTGGCAGGCTCACCGAGCCGCCTGACTGCCTCGACCAGCTCTCCCCTCAGCCGTTGTGGCAGCAACTGCCCACCTGCACTCATGCATGCCCGGTGCAGTGGCAGGTACGCGATGGCGAGCACCATGGGCTCTGGAAGGTCCTGCAGGCAGATTGGGGATGCCCCTCTCCTGAGAACCCTCGTGATGTTCACAAAATGCGCTTCCCCAGCGCTCACTCCTTCGGCAAACGCAGTCTGAGACCACTGCTCTTTCAGAAAGGTAACCAGGTCTGGGGACATATCCATGTTATCCGCAGTTGCAATGCTGTCCACCATTGCGTATGTTGCAGCAGCATCATTCAGAAAGTTTGATCGGAGAAGGAAGGCAACACCGTCAAGGGAACCGCTGCCCTGCCCCCTTGCAGCTTTGAGAATCTGTGTGCCAAGGGCTTCAAGAACGTGCTCGGGAATATGTGCAAGCAAGTAGGAGGCAACCCCAAAGTGGCCAGTGGAGGCAGCAGTTGTGAGGGCAAGGCACATTTCAATGTCCGAAACACCTCGATTCACGAACCAGTGGACAACCTGCAAGCACCCGCACTCAGACGCTTTTATCAGGGGACTAAGGAAAGAGGCAGCATTTCCTTCGTCAACCAAGCATTCCATTGTTTCAAACTTGCAGTAGTGAGAGGCATACACTAGAGCAAGATCGATATCCACAGCCAAGCTGTTCTCATCAGCAATCTGCATAAATGGGCAAAAGTTGAGAGTTATTATCCTGCATTTCCTGATATTTACTTTTTAAAGAAATATAAGAGCATACATGCCAACTAGTTTGCTTCTTGGAATCTACTTTTCTTTTTTTTAAAAAAAAGAAAGGAAAAAAAAGGAAGCATGCAGTAATGTTTGGCCCTGTTTGGCACAGCTGTGGCTTTCCTAAAAAGTGGTTTTTTAGGATAATACAGAATTTTACAATGAAAAAGTGATTGCCAAGGTTCTAAAAAGCGGTATGCTGTATTCACACGATCACCCACCTAATAGCGATCATATGGCCTAACTGACCTGATTACACGGGCTAACCGGCGATTATGCGGTACAGGTAGTGTTATGTGCAGAGGCACTGGTGACGTGAATTGGCAGCCACCGATTTGATTGGCTTAGTTGCCTTAGAGATAAGATTAGTTTGGATTGTTAAGATAATCTGTTTCCATAATATTAGAGATAAGTTTATTAGGGGTAAAGCTATCCAATCTATATAAGGATGGGAGTGTATCTCTTATTGGTTAAGCAAGAAATAAACAAGTTCTCCCCAAGAAACTGCCTTTGGCGGTGTTTATCCCATAATGATACAGGTAGGGGCACCCGTTCCTTGTATACTAGCCCATGCTAGCTCATTAAGAAGTCTTAATGAGCTATTATACAATGGCGATTAAGAATATGATAATCCAATAATTCTGTATACTTAGTGAGTTGGCAATAGTACTTGATAAATTCGCTTTCAGGCCAAATTTTAGAGTAATTCACAAAAGCTACAAAACTACAAGCTTAAACTACACTTACTCAGAAAATCAACATTTTGTTTAACCAGTCCAACTATTCCCTTTACCAAGCAGATGACTTAATGTCTTTTAACTAATATCTAGTACATAGGCCCAATCCAATCCGGTGGAAATGTGCAAAATGTCTGAGCTAGTTTAAGTACTTTTTTAGGATATCCTCTTAAGTCAAAAGCCCAAAGAAAAGGACAATAATAGAGCAGTAAGGAAGAAGTATAATTCAATTACAACGTAGCCAATTCTGAAGAGCCAAGCACAGAACATGCCAGAATACTGAGTTTTCTGAGAATATATTGCAAGATCCTACCAGAATAGGATAATCTAACAATTGAAATTATGATTTGCTTTGTTCACGGCCCCACCTAGCCTCCGCCAAGATTTTGGTCATCAATTTGGTTACCCTAACTTGGCCACATTTTGGCAATAAAATGAACTAGTATTAGATATGTCTTTGTCACATGCCAAAATTGGAGTGAAATTGTGGCTACAAACCAAATACATGTCAAATATGGTCAACCAATCACAAATTTTGGCAGCCCCGGCCAATGCAATGTGACACCACAAACCAATAATACCAAAAGTCTAAAATCTAAATCAATGCCATCATTGATAAATATGCTTTCTATATGGAAACATCAGCTTGTCAGCAACAAGCATCTTAAGGAAACAATGAAACTATGTGCGATACCATTTTAAACTACAACTGGACTTGATGTACTAATATCATGTCTTATACTGCTTTACAAATAGGGAAAATATTGTCTGCAATTATATGCTCATGCACAACATTGCATCAGATTGGATGCCATAACCATTTTCCTCTGTAGGAACATACCAAAATTAGAAAAATACTGTAGGTGTGTAGATGAATATTTTGGTCACAACTCGCAAGACCAGGTGCTTCCAGAACAGCAAAATAAAATGCCATTGACACGCTCATTTAGCATAATATGAAACACAACAATTAACTCCCGTGTTAAGATCAACAATGGCGATTACCTTCAGTAGAATGCGTACAAGTCCAGTGCTTCCAAAGCGCGAGGCTTCTAGGAAACACTGATTTACATTGTCAGCACCTCCTTCCACCAGCAATGATAAAAGCCCCTGTATGGCGACCGCTGAACTTCCAGAAGACCATCCGGGTTCAAATAAACTTGAGAAGAGTGTAAGTGGGAAGCAGACCGCATCGAATGCTTCAGTAAAAATCTTGCCACTGAGATTGTCACCAGCTATGTCCAGGAAGGATCTAAATGCTGATAAATGGAGCTGTACCTCTTGGGGAGTGCTGCAGTTCCCTCTGCACCTTTGTGTCTCTTCAGAACAATGATGCAGATGAATACACTGCAAAGCCCATTCTATAAACTTCTGCACTTTGGCACCTGCTTCAATTTGCAGGCGATCACCACCAGGACAATCTTGTAGACGGTCATGTAATCTAAATTTGAAAAGCAAAAGAATTAACATCCCAAATAATGTATTAAACAACAATTCTGGAAGAAACAGTAATCGTAAGCTGAGGTCACCTCTGAGCTATGATTTCCTTGCTATCACCTGAAGCAAGCATCTTGCTCTGGCAGGCAACAACACAAGACGCGAGCAGCGACGTCCTGAGGATGGCCCTGGCAAAATCCTTCGCCCCTGATGCCACAATCTTAGCAATCAGACGGTTGAGCCGCTCAAGCTCCTCCTTTGTCCGCAAGAACCATATCACATCAAGAGTGACGGACAGCCCATAATCCAGCATCAACTGGTGGTCTGCAAGAGCAACAAGGCTCTCAGCAAGGCCCCACTGCCGCGAGAACAGCACCAGCTGCAGAGAATGCCCGAAGTCAACCCGTCCAAGCTCGTCTAGCCCCCGGTTTCGCATGCACCCATCGGATTCTTGCATCAGGCCGCTGCTATGGCCATGGCTGACGCTGCATCCTTGGGTACTCTTGGGCGCTAGGGGTGCTTCCCTTGCAAACACTGCCCCACTCGCCTGGCCATGCTCTGTGCAGTGCGACAGCGCACCATGGAAGCCAAGCTCATCAGCTTCTACCTCCGCGAACGCGGAGTTCTCCAGAGGCATCACCTTCGACGGGATAGCTGGTGGCTCGCCGTGCTTGACCATATCCAACTTTTTTTCTCTACAGCACAATCCAATCACACCATTCTATGCCTTACTAAGAAAATTCGGCCACCGCCGTGATCATAGACAAGCAAAGAACCCTAATATAACAAGAAAGGCGACGTATTTGCAGCAAAAATTGCGCTGATCTGCTAGCTCCAAGAGTAAAAAATAGCTATCACTTAATATCAAGCGGATAAAGGATTCGAGGGGAACAGAAAGATCCAAACATTAGGATTATTGGACATTTTAGAACCCTAAAATCAACTAAAATTTTAGCTGAGACAATAAATAAAAATAAAAATTGAGGAGTAGAACTACGAATCAATAAAAATAGATTAGCAAACAATTTTGGGGGTTCGCCATATGAGATCAAACCTGGAATTTGGCAAGATCAGGAGACCATGCGGATAGCGATGGAACGAACATATGAAGGAGAGGGGAATCAAACGTAGAAGCCAAAGGCAAAAAGAGATAGAGACAGCATCGTTTTTTTAAATCGGTGAGTGATTTTGATGGATTTTTTTAAATAATATTATTTTAATTAAAAATTATAAAATTAAATATTTTGTTTTTTTACAAAAATAAAAATAACGACATGAGTCTGTCGTCAGATGAAATGGCGACGGAAGGTGAACAGTACCAAAATCGCCAATTCGTCCGATGATAGGAACCCACGTGCCACTTCATTCGACGACGGAGTTTACCCTACAAAATGGATTTTTTAAAAAATAATATTATTTTAATTAAAAAAATACAACATTAAATAGTTAAAAAATGGGTTCATATCACTAGATGAAATGGCGATAGGAGGCCATTTATTGCCGAGTCGCTGGTTCAACCTTTGTCGTCATTTTATCTAGCGATAGGAGGTAAATAGTACTAAAATCGTCATTTCGTCTGGTTCCTATCGCCACTTCATCCGGCGACAGGGTCTACCTTATCAAATGGCCAAAATTCGGCCAAAAACTTATTTCTATTTCGAGAAAAAGATAAGAGGGCGAGAAGGAAGAGGAGGAGAGGGGAAAATAGTATAGCAAAGCCCTGCCAGTTCGTAGTGGAGAGAGGGAGAGGGAGAAGTAGATCTCGTTACCTACTTTATAGGTAAATGTTTTGGCAACTTTGAAATTAAATTTGAAACCCCGGAACATTAGCGAATAAAACTAGTGACGTAAAATTGATTTAATTAGAACATTTTAGTTGTAGTGTAGTCTGTTGTAGTTTAAATTATCGTATATGTGTTATTTATAGCGCAGTATGTGAATGATTTATATTAAATCTGCAAAAATACCAAAAAAAGCTAAAAAAATCTAGCTTTTCATATTTACACGGGAAATAATTTTGAAATGCGGGAAATACTTTTTAAACTATGAAAATAGCAATGTAACTCTAAAAATTCTACAAAATTTCATAGTAGTTAAATAGAGTGTTTAGATCTTACTTCAAATATTGTCATCTTCAATTTGGTCGTCCTTTTTATACCGTAAATAATATTGTAACGCTGAAAATACCTTTTAAACTAGAAAAATAGCAAGATAACTCTATAAATTCTATAAATATTCTATAGTATCTAAATAGGGTGTATAGAGCCTAATTAAAATATTCTTAGCATCAATTTGGTTCTCATTTTTTGAACGGTAAATATTTTGTTAGTACTGAGAATAACTTTGAAACTAGAAAAATAACAAGATGGCTCTAACAATTATATCGAAATTCTAGAGTAGCTAAATAGGGTGTGTAGAACCTAATTAAAATATTCTTAGCTTCAGTTTTATTCTCATTTTTACACGGTAAATATTATTATAAATACCGATAATACCTTTTAAATAACAAAAATAGCAAACTAGCTCTAAAAATTCTATAAAAATTCTAGTGTAGCTATATAGAGTGTGCAAATCTTAATTAAAATATTGGCAGCTTCAATTTTGTTCTCATGTTTGCACGGTAAAATATTTTGTAAATACCAAGAATACCTTTTAAACTAGAAAATAGCATGATTGCTCTAAAATTATATTAAAATTCTAGAGTAGCTAAATATGGTGTGTAGAGCCTAATTAAAATATTCTTAGCTTCAATTTTTTTCTTCTCATTTTTGCATTGTAAATATTTTGTAAATTCTGATAAAACCTTTTAAACTAGTAAAATAGAAAGATGGATCTAACAATTATATTAAAAATTCTAAAGTAGCTAAATAGGGTGTGTGGATCTTCTTTAAAATATTACCTTAATTTTTGTTCTAATTTTTGCTTAGTAAATATTTTATAAATACCGAGAATATCTTTTAAAGATGGAAAATAGCAAGCTAGGTATAAAAATTCTAGAGCAGCTACATAGGGTGTGCACATCTTAATTAAAATATTATCAGCTTCAATTTGGTTCTCATTTTTGCACTATATTAGGTAAATGTCGAGAATACCTTTTAAACTATGAAATAGCATGATAGCTCTAAAAATTATATTAAAATTTATGAGTAGCTAAATAGGGTGTGTAGAGCTTAATTAAAATATCCTTAGGTTTAATTTTGTTCTCATTTTTGCACGGTAAAATTTCTCATGTTCTGTTGTGCATGGTGCCTCCCCGCCTCCCCTTCCGCGTCCTGCCATGCTCGCACCCACCACGCGTCTTGCCATCGTCGTGCCAGCGCTGCCTCCTCCTCAGCGCCGGCTGCTTCCCACCGTGCCACTGAGTTTGCCCTGCGCCGCCATGCCCGCCCCGAGCCATGCCCAGTGCCAGGCCGCTATGCCGTCGTGCGGTGCTGGTGCTGTGCTGGCAAGACATGACATGGACAATTGGGCCGTGCCTGCCCGACCCATCTACAGTGTGTGTTGTGTCGTGCCTGGGTAGGGCCAACAGTGTCGTGCTTCGGGTCGGCCTAGTTGGCATGGCCCATCTAGCCACCTCTAGCCACAAACAAGATTTGTAACATCTCTACTTATCTGACCTATAGGCCCTGCCTAAACAAATGGTAAAACATAGGGAAGTTTGGCCTATTTACTGAACCATTCTATAATTTTTTTAAGGATACCTATGACACTTATTTTGTACGAAGGGAATCGATTATTTGCCCTATCTTTAATGTGGCTTCTATCATTTGCCAGTATTTTTGTCGCACTTGATAATTTGCCACAAAATTGGGGCGATAATCTATTATTTGCCTTTTTGGACAATTTTGCCCTGGTCTTCTTCCCCGTTTGTAACACCCCGACCCAACACTGAGCCCATAATGTCACCAAAATCATTCTCACTAGCAATTTAAAACCATATTTACCAATAATTTTAGCAAGCAATTCATGGAATAAAACCCCACAACAGGCCACATATCAACAAACATAACAGTATAAAGGCACAAAGGATTAACTTTCATAGCTTGGAACCACGCGCCCAAGAACACTAAGGTCACCTACACCTGAGAAATGCTCTGGTCACACGCGCACGAGTAACGACCAAAATCATGCTCCTGGGAACATCGGATGGCAACAAATATTATAATCAAAATGATATTAAACAAACAAAGTTCCAATCATTAAACTAATGATAACCATGTCTAATGATCAATTCTAAATGAAAGTATCATGTCTTTAGATTTAATAAAAGCAAACTAACTAAAGAATGTATGTATGATTGATAGCATGTGATGCATATGTGCTACTCCATGCCATGCATATCACCTTCAATGATCACCTAAAACAACAATTGATCAAGAGTAGGTCTAAGACTCTGTAAGTACATAATAGAACAATGAACAAACAACTTATCATTCAATGAAATTATTATCATTGTCATTCTCATACTCAATTAACCATATCACTTTCATGTAGTCAAATAACAGAAATATCTTTTCATATATGCAATGCTCAAGTATGCTGCATGCTCATATGCAACTCCATTAGCTAATATCGGTATAGCGGAGTGATCACCTATCAGGACCAAAATATGCAAATCCAGATCTTTTGTATATTTTGCACTAGCCTAGGATCACGCCATAAGATCCCAAAGTTTTATTACCAAAAAATAAAATAAGCAAAGTTATTATTTTATTAGATTTTCTAAGTTTTAATAGAGTTTTCTTGGTTTTCTTGAATTTACCAGTTTTTAAAGTCAAAAAGAAATTTTATTGATTTTTCTGGGATTTTCTTGGATTTAAAGTTAAAAATAAAAACGTAATTAATTACTTAAAAATTTCTTGAATTAAGAAAAGTTTTCCCTATTTTCCAGACATTAAAAATAACTTATGTGCAAAAAAAAAAATCAAATTGAAGTTGTAAATTTTTTTATCAAGTTAAAAATAATTCAGGGAATTTTTTTGATTTTTTTTTCCAGAATTTTAACTCTCTCTAGTTTCTATTTTCTAAAAGTCCTTTTGATTTCTAGCAATTAAAAATGAATTTTTGTTCACAAATAAAAACAAAATTTGTGTTGAAAATATTTTATTTAAGCTGAAAATATCCTATTTAACTACTTTGAAAATTTATAGAATTTTTAGAGCTATATTACTATTTTCAAGTTTAAAAACATTTTTTAGCATTTTAGAAATAATTACTGTGTAAAAAATTATTGTTTTACTGTTATTATTTTATTAGAACTCAAAATGTTGTATTTTGTATTTGAGTTTTTTTTAGATTTGAATGGTTATTTTTTTCAAATTAATTAGTGTTTTTTGGATTTTTTTTGAAGAAAATAACTATTCTCTCGAATATTCCTGATGGAACAGTAACCACCGCCCTAACTTCGGCCATAACTTTGGCGATCGATTTTGGCCAAATTGTTACTCCTTTGCCTCTATTAATTGAACTGTAGTATCTCAATCCTATTCTCCACAAAGCCCTCGCTCAGTTTTGGCCAAAGCCTCCGAGAGCTCCCTCTGCAATCCCTTCTTCTTCAAGTTCGGCGAGCACTCCGGTGAGCTTGATCTCATTATCCGTTGCGTCGTTGTGCACCAAATTTTACCGGCGAGTTCCTATTGAGATTCCCCACATTCCTATTGACGACCACCTCTTCTTCCCCAACTCCGGTGACATCTTCGGCGAGCTCTCCTGGCCTATCCTGTCAACCATTGATCATCACAATTTTACTAGAGTATCCTCAAGATATTCTCTACGTCGTCTCAGTTCAGTTTCACATAGAGTTCACCGGAGCACCATCGGTCACCTCTTCTTGCCCAAGTCTGGCGAGAACTCTATCGAGCTCATTCTCTTCATCCGTTGGGTATTTTTGCAAGCCCTTTTACCTACATGTTCCTTTCAACATTAATTATCTACCTTTATATTAAAATGAAAATTTGAATTTCGCAATAATTCATCGTCGACCATATCAGATTCTTCCTTTGTTAATTTCCCAAATTTCTATCATTTCATATGAAATTGAAACTTTCGAGGACTCGTTCTGCTTCATACGAGCTCCAATTCAAGTGATTCCAATTTATAAATTCATATTTAATTTGGAGTTTATTTTAATTTTATTTAAATTTAGCTTATTTTCGCCTATAGATTTTGACGACTTCGGAGAGTCAGATTTCGGCGCCGTTTTAGAACAACAATTAATTGAGCAAGGCAAGTTATATCATTTGATCATATGTTATACCAACATTTCAAATTATTTAAATTTTGTTTTAAATTACTATTGCATGCTTATTTGTATTTAATTTAATTTAAATTCCTGTTTTAAAATTATAGTTATTCTCATTACCATTGCATAGCCAACTTTGATATTGAATTAAATGTGCGTTAACACCTTTGATGAAAATCTAGTTTTTGCAATAATATGAACTAGAACACTTTGGTAAAAATATATGCCTAGTCATGCTTAGATAAAAAATATTCAATTAGTGGGATTTTAGCTGAAGATTCAGCTATGGATTTAAAATGAGTCTATGCCATTATTATACCATAGAAATTTACAAATGATTTGAAACCCAAAATAAAAACTGGTTTGGACTTGGGCAAAAATTGATAGTTGGTGGGGGCAAGTTTATGCACGGGATCGATTCAGTGAATGTTCGAGGCACAGGGGTTCTTTTTGGAAGTCGCCCAATCAACTAAGGACCAGCCTGAGAGTCGTATCTTGCTAAGCTCCACCGTACTACTACAAGTATGGAGTGGGACAGACATGACTAATTAATTTACAATGTTCCACCGTGGTTGTGCCATCCGGATGTGTGGGTGTTAGAATTGCCTAATTTTTATTATCCTACATGGCGCAAGAGGGGGCTTCCGTTTGGCGTGAAACCTTACGGTAGCGAAACCTTAGCAGACATGACTACTTTGGGATTGCGCATTGTAAAGGTTTTGTGATAATCACTTAGTTGCACACCTATAAAAGTGTGTGAAGCGGACATTATAAGTCGATTATCTGTTGTGGGTAAAGTTGTACAATCTCTGTAGAGTGTAAAACTATTCGAATAATCATGTCCACGGTCATGGACATGCTGAGCAAAGCCACTCAAAGTTAGACTTTGGTTTCTTATTTCAAAAGATTTTACCAATTGATTTTGGATAGTTTATCCAATTGGAAAATTCGTGTAGGAAGCTTTTGTGTAAGGGGGTTAATCCTTCACCAGAAGTACATCTTGCACTAACTTAATAGTTTAAAATCAAATAATTTTAGATATCATATAACTGCTTTGGAACTTAGTAAATGTATTTAAAATACCAAACATTGCTTTTGCACAAATAACCATATAAGTCTTCCTTTGTTATATCCCTACATGCATTACAATCTGTTATTAGGTGTAACTTGCGGAGTACATTTTTGTACTCACCATTGCTTAATAAAATATTGTTCAGAAGAGAAGAACTTCGTGTAATACCCCGAAGGTGATTCGGCTTATTAGAAAAAGTTTCGGAAGAGGGAGCTAATCGAAAAACCAGAATCATCTTTTCACCGGGGGGTTTTCTGTGATTTCACGGCAACCTAGGCCTGGGCCACGACCTAGGAGGGGCCCATGTGGTGGCTGGCCATAAGAGGGGGGGTTCCCACCCCCCAAACCCTAAACTCCACATTTCTCTCCCCCTCTCACCCTTTGGAGCCGCCGCCCCCCTTCCCCCTTGCTGTGCATCGCTTTGTACGTCGATTGTGGGTAAGATGCGTTCGTTTTCTGTCCTGTCCATCTGTTAGAAAGTTGTAGGTATTGTTCTTAGCTTTCCATAGCCACCGAGATCACGTGATTCCGCCTTACGGTTTAGGAGATATGATGTTTTTAGTGCGCGCTGTTCTGTCTGTCTGACGAGAAAGATCTGTCGGCTTGATCCTAGGTTTTGATTTAGTTAGAGGCATTTCCATAACCTCCACCCCAATAAGTTATTGTAGCCCTTTAAATTATATTTCAAAGCTGATAAAGATCATCTCCATTGGATCTGTATAATGAAAGTTATGATAATTTCTTTACCACTGTTCTGAATTTTGGACAGATAATTGTTAGTATTTTCATCTATTGTTTAGACTACTGTAGAGGCCGAATCTGGGGTTTTGTCCTTCTAGAGTTTTATTCCTGGGAACGTTAGCTTTCTTTTGGCACCGAGATCAGGAAAATCTGATCTGTAGTTTGGGAGATATGAATTTTTGATTACGAACTGTCCGGTCTGTCTGAAAACCGAGGTCGTAGGTTTGTCCTCGGTTTTTTCAAATTAGGGCCGAATCAGAACCTTCACCCAACTAAGTTATTTTAGCCCTTAAAATTATCTTTCCAAGCTAATAAGAATCATTCTCATTGGATCAATAGGTTGAAAGTTACGCCATTTTCTTTATCTCTGATCTATATTCTGGACAGACGTAGATGGGTTGTGTTTAGCTGTTAATTAGCCCTCTGTTTTGGCCGAATCAGAGGATTCCGCCAACTAATGTTTTGTAGCCTGATCTGTTAAGATTCAGTGAGCACTAGTTTCAGGTCTTTTGGAGTTACAGATAATTAATGCTGATTTTTCTAGTATCGCTGCCAGTTTAGCGGTAATCGGGCTGTTGGGTAAACTTGGTAAAAATTGATCCCGTTGTTTGGGTGGGAGAGATAGAGGGGATGGAAGGGCTCTTGTAGCAATGTCATACCTTGTTATTCTTATTTCGATTATACATTTGTGTAGGCGGTGAGGCGGTGAGTGGAGGGGCATCTTCGTGTCCTCCTATTACGTCACATCGCGGAAGGCAAGTACCCTATGCTGTTTGATGATGTTTCCAATTGTTTGCTTGATGTTGGGATAAATTGTGAATGCTTTTTTTTTCTATCCATCTTGATGTTTATTTCATTTCAAAAAGATGATTCTTGTGATTAAAGAATTAGCATTCATTTCAGTTGTTGCATTCCATTACATGCAACTAACTTGTGTGGCATCCTTGATATATTATGTTGTGTGGGAATGCATACTCATACTTGTTTACACATGTTGTTGAATGCCATGTGTCTTTTCTACTAATGTGTGTTATTCATTCATACCATGAGAAATCATCATATTCATTCATAAAATTCATTATGACCACGGGAGTGGATTCTTTTGGTAAGTCCCATCAATTCCAGTATGGGCATTTGAAAGACCCATCAATTCCAGCATGGGCATTTGAAAACCCACCATTCCAATGTGGGTAGTGTTGACCACCATTCCAATGTGGCAACTTGGACACCCGTATGAAACGTTCTTCATACGGTGATTGGGTCCCCGTATTTTATGGCACACGGGCTTAAGTGAACACCGACGGGTGTATCACTCGCTATACCGGTATAAACTGTGATTAGTCCATTCCTTCAATGCATTCTTTCATTCCATCCATTCATGTATTCATTCCATTCAATCATATATGTGTTCCAAGATTTGTTCGTAATTCAACTGGATTGTGTTGTCCACTCTATGTTTGATTATTCTTGTATGTACTTGCTGAGTCTTCGACTCACCCTTACTTTGTATGTTTTAATTAGGTAATTGAGGAGAAGACAAGGTGATTTGGTGGGGTAGTTCGGCGCACACTACACTTCACTTTTATCAATCGAACAATTATTCTTGCCATTCACCAAGTCAAATTGTTGAAATAAGTTCCAGATTGTAATAATCCTATGTTAGTATCGTTTGACTGTTCGTGGTATTATGACCGTTTATCCATTCTTTACCATGATTCTAGTGATCGTTCATTGTCTTTCCTTAGGAATTTATGTTGATTGAATCTGGATAATCTAGTTTTAATGCTACGCTGAGTAGTTTGATAGGTTTGTGTGACATTTTGGCTTCCGAATAGCCAGGGTGTTACACTTCGTTACCAGTGTGGATCTCGATGACTAGACCGCTACCCTAGTCGATTGCCTGTGGTAGATTTGCTGGACTCTACTACTTATTCTTCGTCTTCTGCTGTATTCTTTTATTGTTGGCTTGTAAGCCATTCTTGTAATAAACTCTGATAAATATTAATAAAATTATGCGAGATGCGGTTGTTACCATATTTTTTATTGTGTACACTAGCTACTATTGCAGAGACTAGTGTAGAATACACAGAGGATCTAGGGTGTTACTCTCGGGTCCGGCAAACATGGTATCAAAGTCGTATCGACTGTAGGTCGTGACCTAGTTAGAATGGTCGTTAGTTGAAAAACTTAAAAACATATTTTATATAATGAGAAAAAAGTGTTCTCCTCATCTTTCGTCATCTTTCTATCTTTAGCTTCTTCGTAGCAATTCTTTCTTATCTAGTTTTTCCTTCACCATTTTATAATGTTAAACAGATCCTCTTTCCCATGTAAATTTCTATAGATGGTCAACACATTTCTTACCATTACGTTCAAGACCACAAGACAAGAAGCTATCAGGACAACATCGTAAAGTCGTCAAGTCATCTCTACCATTCAAGAACAACATGCAAGATTCGTCGAAGACCACGATGTTAGCCAAGCCATATAGTCTAAGTTTGTCAAAGACTCATTATGTGTGTTAGGTCGTCTGACTAGCTTAAGAGTATCGATCGAATATACGATTTTCTTTGAGTTGTTATCAGTTGCAAAAAAAAAATCAATTTTTGCAAAGTAATTTGGATTTTGTTAGTTGCTACAACCTCTGTTGTTTCCCTTGTCCCTGCTTTCCCCCCTTGTCTTTCACTAAGCCCAACTACCACTTTAGATGGTCAGCAACAACGTCAACCACAACAGTAAAGTTTGTCTCAACACCAATGCCATTGTCAACGTCAGTAATCAACAACTGTCAACAGTGACCCTTCAGGATCTGAATCAGTTTTTCAACACCTAGACTTAGTTTATGCATATGATGCTGCAACAGATGAGCAACAACAATGTTAACAGTAGCAATCAACAATCCACTGCTTTAGCGACACATCCCCAAACTATTTTTTGCAGAATTCTTGGCACCAGGCCACCCACTTTTGCAGGATTAGCAACCCTTTGGTATGCAGATAACTAGCTTTGTACTATGGAAAAGAAGTTAGCCGTAGTGCAATGTAATGACTGAGAGAAAGTGCTATTTATTGTTCATCAGTTAGAAGGTGCTGCATTAGAATGGTGAAAAACTACTGTACAATCCATGAAGACCAACAAGCCATCACTTGGGCAGAGTTCACTAATGCATTTCGATAATCACATGGTCCACCAGGGATTACTGAAGTAAAAAAAACCTAGAAAGACTGTAATGTTTCTAATTTCAGCAACAAAGTTGATCATTGTCATTTGGAGAGTTACCAACAGATTTCTAAGTAAAATTTTTACACATGTATACAATGTGGAGAAATAGGACATAGTGCTAGTGAGCATAAAATTAACTGCTCTAGCTATAAAGGAAATCATCCACTCGGAGAATGTCTAATGAACAAGATTACATGTTACTTATGTGAAGTTGAAGATAATTACTCGGCTCAATGCCCTTTGAAGACTATATTGACCTCTGTATTACAGTAGTAGTGTTAAAGTTATCAAGCCGCTCTCATTCAAGCTAAGGAAGGCAGAACCATGGTTAGTTCTACCAAGTTACCCCAAGAATGAGAGGAACTAAATTCCAACAGGATCAATCCCAAGGCCCTCAATCTAGAAGCTACCTACCATCAGCAGGATAATTATCATAAGAGGAAGATGGTAGATCAAGGGCAATATGTTACAAGAAACCCCAAGGCTCGTGTGATTCAACCTCAACCCAACCAAGTACAAATAACAACCGCACTCATGACTCCAAGATCAGCACTACGTCTAGTGATGTAGATGTGTCACGACAACAATGGTGGCCAATCTCAGCAGAACAAAACATCAAGGTCAGGATTACAATGCTACAGGTGTCAGGATATGGGCAATTTTGCCAAGCAATGCTCAAAAAGATGCTTAGCACTCACCTTAGACAGCATTCCAAAAGCTATTCTAATCAAGACAATAACACCAGCAGCAGGTAATAAAAACAATGGAAGATACTTGTTCGAACTACAAAAGTACAAAAGTTTAAGCTTGCCAATGCCTCAAGAAACAACATGTAATACCCCATAGTTGTTCGATGAAGAATAAATAAATTAGGGAGAAGGATCAATTAGCAAAACGATTTAACAGATGTTTAGGGGGGAGTTTTGCAAAAGTTAGACAACCTGGGCCGGGGCTTTTAGCCCACTTGATTTCGGCCCAAGGTGGGAGGGAGGGGGCAGCCGGCCACAAGGTGGGAGGGGGCAAACCCTAGCCGCCACTCCCACCTCCCCTTGGCCGCCACCCCCACTCTCCTTTGGCCGCCTCCCCTGTCCACCCTCCAGCAGTGCCGCCTCCTCCCATTAGCACCTCCCCTGCTGGTGAAGCCCCTGCTGCCGGTGAAGGAAGCCATGGTGGCTGCCGACCAAGAGGAAGGAGAAGGGAGCACAACCGGGGTTTTGGTCGGCCAAGATGAGGAGGAAGGGGAAGGAGAAGAGGGGAAGATTTTTGGGAGGTGGATCAACGTCTCCTTGCTGGTCTACAAGGGTAACGATACATCCAATTCGTTGTTTGATTCCATTAGAGTTGAGAATCCGATTGGATTTGTAGTTTTGTTTTATTTCTGTCTGTAGATTGATTCTGTCCAGTACGTTGTACCTCAGTTTTGGGTGTCGTAGAGGCCGAATTGGATATCTGCGTCTTCTGGAGATATGATCCTGGTTTCATTAGCTTTCTTTTGGCACCTGGATCACGAATTTTCACCCAGTATTTTAAAAGTTATGACTATTTTACCACGTACTGCTCTGTCTGACAGAAACTCTGGGTACAGTCGGTTGCACCTAGGTTTTGATCTAGTTAGAGTCAGAACCAGGTCGGACACCCAACTAGTTTTATGAATATAATTGCACCATGTTTCCAGGATGATAAAGATCACTTTATTTGGATCAGTGGTTTAAAAGTTAGAGACTTTTCTTTGGGGCTGTTCTGAATTCTGGACAGATTTCTGTCAGTGTTTTCAGTGACTGTTTAGTCCTCTGTTTTGGCCGAATCAGAGAACCCCACCAACTAGAGTTTCGTAGTGTCATGCGTTAAGATTCATTGGGCACTGGTTTCAGATCATTTCGAATTCCAGATAATTAAATATGCTTTTTCTCGTACCGCTGATCAGAGGGGCTGAAATCTGGCTGCATAGTTTATTTTCAATTCGGGTCTGTGCGGTATATTGGGTAGTCAGGAGATATTGTAGAACACCGGTAGCAATGTATTTCCACGTTGTTCTTATTTCGGGAACACTTGTGTAGGCGGTGAGGCATCGCGTGTGGGGACACCTTCATTGCTTGCTAGCGCGTCGCAACGCGAAAGGCAAGTACATTGAATCCTTTACATTGATGAATGATGTGTTTGTGTTCATGCTAATGTTTCTATGATTCATGTTTTCAATCAACGAAGTTACTCAACATTCATATTCCAGTAAAGACAAGTACTGCATATTAACTTGTGGTGTTCTCAATTGAATGCATGATAATGTGATGTATACGTGTATGTTCTTCCACTTGTTCATGATGTTGATATGTTTCAAATTGATAATTGAGAAAAGATGATGACATTCATATTACTTGCTTCATTCCATTCATACATGCTTTAATTTCCGTCCACGGGAGTGGAATTTTGAAAGACCCATCAATTCCAGTATGGGCATTTGAAAGACCCATCAATTCCAGTATGGGCATTTGAAAACCCATCAATTCCAGAATGGGTACGTGTGATCCACCATTCCAATGTGGGCCACGTTGGACACCCGTATGAAACGTTCTTCATACGGTAACTTTAAGTGAACACTGACGGGTGTTACACTCGCTATACCGGTATAAGCTGTGATTAGTCCATTCCTTCAGTGCATTCTTTCATTCCATCCATTCATGTATTCATTCCATTCAATCATGTAGGTGATGCAAGATTTGTTCATAATTCAATTGAATTGATTTGTCCACTATTTGATTGATTATTCCAATATGGTACTTGCTGAGTTTCGACTCACCCTTGCTTTCAATGTTATTTAGGTGATCCACCCTGATGTTGATAATTTTGGGAAGGGAGTAGACCAACACGTTGCACACAGAATATTCCTTGATGAGAGATGGATTGTATTAAGTAATGTTTAAACTTTATGTCATATCGTTGCATGATTAGTTTCTTCATTATTCGCCACTGATGTATTGGCTGCTTTCACCTCGTTATCCTGTTATTGATATTTGGATAGATGCATATTGAATCTTATTCCGTAAATTGTTCATATGTTGTATCCTTAGGTGGCAACTTGGCTTCCGAATAGCCAGGGTGTTACACAACAGTGAACCATCTGCCAACTTTTGGTCCCCAACACATCTATTGAAGACCAGTCACAGAAGAACTCATCTCATGCCACAGGAATCACGTGCTTCAACTGCGAAGAGACAGGGCACTATGTTAATAGATGCCCCAAGAAGCAACATACAACAAATCCATACACGAAGAACTCTGAAACACCAACGATCAACATCATGCTGGCAAAAAAGGAAGCCACAGAACTCTAGAAAGGGGCATCTGTACAACATTACAGCTTAGGCCATGTCATATGTGGAGCAAAGTACGTGCAACGACAATTCTAGTTGAAGACCGTGTATTCCCAACTTTCTTGATAGTGTCTTCGAATCTCGGGGACGAGATTCATTTTAAAAGGTGTATTTTGTAACATGCCAAAGTTATGTTAAAAAAATAAAATTAGTAAAGTTATTGTTTTATTGGATTTTTTGAGTTTTAAAGGAGTTTTCTAGGTTTTCTTGAATTTCCTACTTTTTAAAGTAAAAAATAAAGTTTATTGAGTTTTCTAAGATTTTATTGGATTTAAATTTAAAAGGAAGAAATTAATTAATTTCTTAAATTTTCTAGAATTTAAAAGGGTTATCCCTATTTTCTAGACATTAAAAATAATTTATGTGAACAAAAATAAAAAACAAGTTTAAGATGGAAAATGTTTTATTAAGTTCCAAAAAATTCAAGGAATTTCCTTACATTTTTCCAATTTTTTTTAACTCTATTTATATTTTCTAAAAGTCCTTTTGATTTCTTATGATTTATAGCAATTAAAAATGGATTTATGTTCGCAAAAAAACTGAATTTGTGTTGAAAATATTTTATTTAACCTCAACATACCCTATTTAACTACTTTGAAAAATTATAGAATTTTCAGAGCTATATTACTAATTTTCAAGTTTAAAAATAATTTTCAGCACTTAAAAATAACTACTGTGTAAAAACAAAATTATTATTTTTGCAATTTTTATTTTATTTGAACTCAAAATTTTTGTAGTTAGTATCCTAGTTTTTTTTTCTGGATTTTTCAAAGTTGAATGGTTGTTTTTTTTTTGAAATAATTAGTGTCTTTTGGAATTTTCAGAAGAAAATAACTATTCTCCGGAATATTCCACTAGAACACTAACCGCCGCCCGTTACCATCGTATTAACTCCGTCCATAGCTTGGGCGATCAATTCTGGCCAAACCGTTACTTCTTTGCACCTATAAATTGAACCGTAGCCTCTCCATCCCATTCTCCACAAAACCCTCGTTCCGGTTTGGCCAAAGCCTCCTAGAGCTCCCTCCGCTAGCCCTTCCTCTCCAAGTCCAATGAGCACTCTGGTGAGCCCGGTCTCCTCATATGTTGCTCTGTTGTGCACCAAATTTTATTGATGAGTTTCTCTTGAGATTCCCCACATTTCCCTTCAAACGGAATTTTGATTTCTTTATTGGTTCACTGCGGCCTGAAAAACATCGACGACCACCTCTTCTTCCCCAACTTCGGCGATATCTTCGGTGAGCTCTCCCGGTCTATGTATGTAATACCCTGGCTATTCGGAAGCCAAAATGTTACCTAAAGGATCTAACTTGTAATCAACCAGCGGAAGAATTCAAACAAAACTCATAAGAGGAAATAAAGAAGTCAAACTTTCATAAAGTAATGGCAGTAATAAAGATTTAATCCAAACGATTAAAACAATGGAGTGATCAAGGACCACGAACAGTACTAAACAACCATGGCATCGGGGGAATTATCAACTACATTAACATTATTTATTACAGTTCAACATTCTACGAATGAAAGATATAATCAAATCTTATTAATAAAACTGAAGGAAGGTGAAAAGAGTGTATAGTGTGGGTGTGACTACTTGTAATACCTCATTTATCCGGTTAGGTTGTATCGTTTTATTGGTATGGGAATTCTATTCGAAAACGAAATTTTCAACTTTCCGGAATCGGTTCGGTAGAAAGAAAGAGGTCGGGAGAGTAAAAGAAATCGTTTTTAAATCGGAAAATCCAAATCTTGGGGTAAATGTTATTGTTAGACAACCTGGGCGCAGATTCGCGACCAGGTGGCCCATGAGGCCGGCCGCCCATGTAGGGCCGCCAAAAGGCCAAAAGGGGGCACCACTCCCCCCCCAAACCCTAAAGCCCCCACCTCCTCCCCCTTGGAGCCGCCCCCACCTCCTCCCCCTTGGAGCCGCCCCCTTTCTTCCTCCCCTCCTCCTAGCGCCTCCCTCTCCATTGGTGGCTGCCATTGGAGATCCCCGAGCTGCACACCGGTCTTCAACGCGTTCTTCTTGATTCTTCCCCCGGCGCTTGCATCCACTGGTTCGCTGATTTGGGGCTGGCCAAAGAAGGAGAGGGAAGGCTTTGGGAAGTTGTTCCTCATCGTTCTTGGGTCTACAAGGGTAACGAGAGACCCCATCGCTGTTTGTTTGCGTTAGAGTTGTCGATTCCATGTTTTTGATAGTATTGCGTAATTTCTGTTAGTAGATCGGTTCTGTACAGTAGGTTTCAACTCGGTTTTGGGTGCCTTAGAGGCAGAATTGGATGATTTCGCCTTCTAGAGTTTTGTTCCTTATTTCATTAGCTTTCTTTTGGTACCTGGATCACAATTTTTCACCCAGTAGATTAAAAGTTATGGCTGTTTTACTACGCGCTGGTCTGTCTGTCAGAACTGATGGGTATAGTCGGTTGCACCTAGGTTTTGATCTAGTTAGAGTCAGAATCAGGTCGGCCACCCAACTAGGTTTTTGAAGATAATTTCACCATGTTTCCAGACTGATAAAAATCACTTTATTTGGATCAGTGGTTTAAAAGTTATAGCATTTTCTTTAGGGCTGTTCAGATTTCTGGGCAGACTGCAGTTGTAGTTTTTCAATGGATGGTTAGACCTCTGTAATGGCCGAATTAGAGTTTACCATCAACTAGAGTTTTGTAGCCTGTTAAGTTAAGAAAATTTGAGCACTGGTTTCAGGTCTTTTGGACTTACGGTTTTTTATTGGTGAATTTTCTAGTAAAACTGCCAGATTGGGGTTAATTGAAATAGTTGGAAAGATTGATCAAATTGAACTTTTAATTGGTTAGTTTGGTTAGAGATTGAGGGAGGACACGTGTAGCATTGCCATAGTCGTTGCCCTCATTTCGATTATATTTTATTGTAGGCGGTGAAGCGGTGAGTGGAGGGTATCACAATTACCTCCCAACCCGTTCTGTGTAGCGAGCAAGTAATTTGTATTCAATGTTTGATGTCATGTATGATGTGTGAATGAATGTTTACACTTGTTCGTATTTGTAGATGAATGCCATGTGTTCTTTTCATTTATGATTACTATTCAATATTGACATGGGATCATCATGACATGCATACATTATTTTGGTAAGACCCATCAATTCCAAATATGGGCACTTGAAATCCCATCAATTCCAAGATGGGTGCGTGAGTCCACCATTCCAATGTGGGCCACGTTACGTGAGTCCACCATTCCAATGTGGGCCACGTTGGACGATCGTATGAAACGTTCTTCATACGAATACTTTAAGTGAACACCGACGGTGCTTCACTCGCTATACCAGATATATCTTTGCATTATGTCCATTTCCTTCAATGCACCATTCCACTTCATCCATTCATAAATTCGTTTCCAGTAGTTGTTCAAATTATGTTTGTGATATATTGCTCATGGTATGCTTCTTTGGTTACATACTGATTTGTTTGTGAGTCTTTGGCTCATTCTTGCTTTATTGTCTTATTTAGGTAAATGACAAGGAAGAATGATCTTGTGGAGGGTAGTTCATCACGTTGCACTCACTCTCATATATCAATCAATTTGAGGACTTTGATTGTCGTTAAATATGATTTGTATTGCTTTGTAATAAGCCGTCATGGCATTGTTTACCATATCTTTCGAATTGTCTACTTCCATTTCGTTGATTAAGTATTGAGGATGAATGCTTGATTACATATATTCTTAATACTTGCTCCATAATATCATGCGATTTGATGTTATTCATTTGAAGAGTAGTGATTGTAGGTGACATCTTGACTTCCTTATAGTCGTGGTGTTACTGATTGGTATCGAGCGGGCTTTAGGTCCGTGGTTCATTCAAACATATTAAATTGACACATCGTGCACATTAGGAGGATTGGGTAAGCATTGCTTTCGCATTTCAATTGTTGTGACTCGATTAATGAGTCGTTGTTGAGTTGTTTTGTGCTGTGATGTGTTAAATTATGATATGATGTGTTATCCTATATATATATATATGGATTAATTTTATGATCGTCAAGAGATGATCCGATATAATATATATATATACTCATAATTGATTGCATTAGTTATGCGTTTCGCTAGCGGGCGTTGATCAGTTGAGTTCGTGGTTGATGTCACTGGGTTTTGCCAGGCTACACCACTGTTTGTAGTATGATATTAGAGAACTTCTTACCTCTGTTCTATAAGTTCTGTATTGATCATGAGCTCATTGATGAACTTGTTACCTTTCTCGAACTGATATCTGGTTTCCTGGTTGTGGTTCCTGGCAGTTCGTGACTTCTTTTGAAATTGGGGTTTTAATGAAGAAGGCAAGCTCCATCAGTTCTCTGATTCGTTCTTTAAAACAAATATTGCCCTTTCGACTATTGTGATATTTCTGCTCCACGTGAGCATAGCTCAAATGCAAGATTTCTCTTTTCACAAAAGACTTGTTTTACCCCTGTTGGGGAAATTTAACTCATTCGTTCGTTTGGAATCTCGGTATTGGAAGACTTCTTTTGCAAGTTCTTTATTAAGTGTGTATTGATCTTGCATATCTCTTTTGAGCTGCTATAGTAAGTCGTTCTCTTCCTTGATTTTCGAATTTGACAAATTCTTGTCCGGTGGCGATTGATGAATTTCTCTTGGGTTCATGATTTTCATAGACGAGTTTAAAAAGGCCTTTAATGGTACTCCGAAAACATTATTGTTTTTCGATTGTCGAATTGCTTTTACTACGAATGATCTTTGTAAATTGGCAACATTGATATTTTCATGGTTGTTCTTTCTTTCTCATTGGAAACGAGCGACTCATTTACTTGTTTGATGGTTTGCCTAATGAGAATTCTTGTTGCAAGATCGTTAACACGAGAAAGCATTGGCTCAACGTATTCCTTTTGAAACCGTCTGCTTGTTGAAATTTGATGCATCTCTTTTATGAAGAAAAGCGTTAAAACCCTTTTGGAGTGCTTGGTTATGCTTAAGATCGTGGGCTACGGGTTTCTATTAGACCCTAATTGTTTTTCAAAAATAGTTTCTTACCTTTCTGGCTGCGGAGCTCTCATTGCTGTTTGTGAACGTTATTCTTGACAAGATCGTTCTCCTTATGTTATCCCTATCTCTCTTGTTGATAAGGGCAGCTCGGTTATCCGTTTAACAGTTCGGAGAATGAAAATTTCCTTTCACAAAGATCATTGAAGAAAATTTCGACTATGTTCATTTCTTTGGAATATTTGGAGTGTTGGAGTTTAGAACCTCCCTTTGAAAAGAAAAGTGTCGAAACCCCCTTTCTCTAGAGTTTTGTAGTGCTGGGTGCGACGTTTGTTCAACTTTGTGGTTTTTGTACCAGAATTCTTTTCTAGAATAAGTTGTTATTACAATTCCATTTGATGCCGAAAATTTTTATGATCCGATTTGTCATGTTCCCTTTAGAAGGTTTATTGACACGATCAGTAATATGAGAGTAAGGTTGATTCTTTTATAGAGAAAGAAGTTTGACCACCTTTCTTGATGTTTCCAAAATGATCCAATTTCGAGTTTTGTGTTCATGACCTATTGGAGGTCCCAGTTAATTATGATAAACGAAGTTTGCCACGTAAAACGATTTGTTGCGAGTTATAATGGTTCTTGATGATTCGAGCGCTTTGATATTGAATGCTCGTTGTTCTTATCTCACGAGGTCGGACATTCTCTTCTTTTGAAGCTTATGCATTCAATGTAAACTCCTTATGTTCAATGAGTTCATTGCTTAATTGGTTTTCTCCTTGGTCCGGTGTTTGTGGCGAGTGGTAAATGATTTTCTAGTTGGTGAGAATCATGGTCATGTGCCTCTTCTTTTCAGAAATATTCGACCCATTCTTTTCACATGAGTCTTTCGAGGTGTTTTCTAATTGACGTTGTGAGATTGATGTTGAAACTTGTAGTAAAATAATCACCTCTGTGTTACCACCTAAATGAGAATACTTCAAGTCTAGTTTCCGTAACCTTTTGGAGTTCGTGAATATTACGTAATGAAATTGTTTTAAGTGAAATGGTGCATGGAGATATCCTATTGCTTCTTAAGAGTTTTGTGTGATTTAGTCCTAAAGGTTCCTTGGTTTGAGTTCGCAAAGTGAGGTTGCAATCAAAGGAAATTTTAAATCGCTTTCGTTGAGAGTCCGTTTGCTTTCCGTGAAGTCCTGTAAAGGAAAATGCTTGTTTTGTGGTGAGGTCATTTGGATTACGTGTTTCATGAGTAAATGAACTATTTGAACAAATTTGGCGTGTTGAAAAATTTTATTTGTTCTTAAGTAGTTCCGTGGGTTGAACTAAAGAACTTACTTTGTTCAGTGGTTCAGTGTTATTAGTTCAAGAACTAATTGTTGTGTTAAAGGAAAGAGTGCAGAGAGTATTTGATAATTTGAGTCAAGTTTCAGTAACTTGTGATTATTTGCATTGTTCCTAAATCTGTTGCTCTTTCCGCTCAAGAGATGGCGAATTTCAAGCGTATTATCTTTCTTTCGTGTCTATTTGTTATTTGCTATTCTCTTTTGAGGATGTGTGTCTCCAATTATGAACTCATCTTTCGCTTTCCAAGATCACCTTTATCGAATATTTCTTTTGGTTTCGCTCGCCGTGATGAGCAACGTCTTTCTCGTGTGAATAAACTTATCTTTGTTCGCCTCTTCCATTTGAGAAAGGATCACAGTTTTGGGTTGCAAAGTGTTTGCAAAGGATAAGTTTGGCAATTGTTTGGTGGTGGATGAATAGTCGTAGTGATGATATCTTGCTACCAAGTTATCGGAGGAGTAGTAGAATGTGAAATAATTTTGAATCTGTATCCCTTGGGGAAATTGATTCACTGAAATGTTTGACTTCAAGTAAGTCCGAATAGTGTTACTGGTTTGAATAACACGGTATAGTGAAATTCTAGAACTTCAATTCAGGATTGAAAAGTTAGTGATTATCGGAGGTATGGAAACCTTCATTGAATTTTTTTTTTGAGTAACGCAATTGGATAGCATTGCGAGATGGTGTGGGTGATTTCTGATGATGTCATTGAGTGAGTATGTTAGAATGGTGGTGCTATTGGAGATTTAATTCGATGATTTCACTATCAGTTATAAGAACAATCGGTTGTAGAGGTTTTGGAAGTTAAATTTGGGTTTGCATTGTTATGTTAGACCTTTGGTCACACAATGATTATGTGTAGAGAAAGTGGAATAATGGAGTTTCCTGATCAGTAAAATGATATTTGATAGAACCCTTTTGATGTAGTACATGATTGTGCGGGTTAAGGATTCTGAGTTGTTGTTCTTGGAAATTGGAGGTAATGTGATGGTATGGAGCCTTTTTCTGTGGTGCCTTGAACGCCTTCTATTAAATCGACTTTTGGTTAGTAGAATGAATTGCCTAGAGTATTCGGTGGATTCAATTTAGCCTCTCCACAATTGAGTGGATGATGTCCTTCAGTTTGATCATAATTTGATAATGTTCAATTAAGAGGTTTAATCTCATGTGGTATGCGATGAATTCAAATTAGAGAAATTTTATTCCTGGAGGAGAGAAGCTGTGGAAAGGTATGTTCATCGGATAATGAAGTGTTTTCTTGATTCTCGTTTGAGTTGTTGTGTTGACCGGTGTTTTCTGCAATTTGAGTTGAGGCTGTGTTGGCAAGTATATTCTTTCCAATTCAGACAAACTGCAAGTGTTTGGTTTGGGCGTTCCAGTAATTTCTCCTTTGGTTGTAAAATGGATTTGTTTTCGAGATGAATTGTCAAATTTGGAATCTAACCTTTTGGTGAGAGTTAGCATTACGTGGATACGATGAGGACTCTCTATTTCTAGTTGGATTCTCTTCGTTTTTGAAAGTTGTAAGAATTAGGACGTTGGCTTATCGCGTTGATCGTCCTGGATCCTTATGCGAGGTACGCATCGTCTGGTGTGCACGAGTGTTAAGCGAGTATCAGAGCAATTCCAAGCTTGAATTATCGTTGTTTCATTCCAGACGCAGTTTCCTCTCGAGTAGTTTGGTGCGTAGATTCGAGGTCGAATCTTTTCTAAGGGGGATAGAGTGTAATACCTCATTTATCCGGTTAGGTTGTATCGTTTTATTGGTATGGGAATTCTATTCGAAAACGAAATTTTCAACTTTCCGGAATCGGTTCGGTAGAAAGAAAGAGGTCGGGAGAGTAAAAGAAATCGTTTTTGTCGGAAAATCCAAATCTTGGGGTAAATGTTATTGTTAGACAACCTGGGCATGATTCGCGACCAGTGGCCCATGAGGCCGGCGGCCCATGTAGGGGCCGGCCAAAAGGCCAAAAGGGGGCACCACTCCCCCAAACCCTAAAGCCCCACCTCCTCCCCTTGGAGCCGCCCCACCTCCTCCCCTTGGAGCCGCCCCTTTCTTCCTCCCTCCTCCTAGGCGCCTCCTCTCCATTGGTGGCTGCCATTGGAGATCCCCGAGCTGCACACCGGTCTTCAACGCGTTCTTCTTGATTCTTCCCCGGGCGCTTGCATCCACTGGTTCGCTGATTTGGGGCTGGCCAAAGAAGGAGAGGGAAGGCTTTGGGAAGTTGTTCCTCATCGTTCTTGGTCTACAAGGGTAACGAGAGACCCCATCGCTGTTTGTTTGCGTTAGAGTTGTCGATTCCATGTTTTTGATAGTATTGCGTAATTTCTGTTAGTAGATCGGTTCTGTACAGTAGGTTTCAACTCGGTTTTGGGTGCCTTAGAGGCAGAATTGGATGATTTCGCCTTCTAGAGTTTTGTTCCTTATTTCATTAGCTTTCTTTTGGCACCTGGATCACAATTTTTCACCCAGTAGATTAAAAGTTATGGCTGTTTTACTACGCGCTGGTCTGTCTGTCAGAACTGATGGGTATAGTCGGTTGCACCTAGGTTTTGATCTAGTTAGAGTCAGAATCAGGTCGGACACCCAACTAGGTTTTTGAAGATAATTTCACCATGTTTCCAGACTGATAAAAATCACTTTATTTGGATCAGTGGTTTAAAAGTTATAGCATTTTCTTTAGGGCTGTTCAGATTTCTGGGCAGACTGCAGTTGTAGTTTTTCAATGGATGGTTAGACCTCTGTAATGGCCGAATTAGAGTTTACCATCAACTAGAGTTTTGTAGCCTGTTAAGTTAAGAAAATTTGAGCACTGGTTTCAGGTCTTTTGGACTTACGGTTTTTTATTGGTGAATTTTCTAGTAAAACTGCCAGATTGGGGTTAATTGAAATAGTTGGAAAGATTGATCAAATTGAACTTTTAATTGGTTAGTTTGGTTAGAGATTGAGGGAGGACACGTGTAGCATTGCCATAGTCGTTGCCCTCATTTCGATTATATTTTATTGTAGGCGGTGAAGCGGTGAGTGGAGGGGTATCACAATTACCTCCCAACCCGTTGCAGCGCGGCAGGCAAGTAATTTGTATTCAATGTTTGATGTCATGTATGATGTGTGAATGAATGTTTACACTTGTTCGTATTTGTAGATGAATGCCATGTGTTCTTTTCATTTATGATTACTATTCAATATTGACATGGGATCATCATGACATGCATACATTATTTTGGTAAGACCCATCAATTCCAAAGATGGGCACTTGAAATCCCATCAATTCCAAGATGGGTACGTGAGTCCACCATTCCAATGTGGGCCACGTTACGTGAGTCCACCATTCCAATGTGGGCCACGTTGGACAGTCGTATGAAACGTTCTTCATACGAATACTTTAAGTGAACACCGACGGTGCTTCACTCGCTATACCCATATATCTTGCATTATGTCCATTTCCTTCAATGCACCATTCCACTTCATCCATTCATAAATTCGTTTCGATAGTTGTTCAAATTATGTTTGTGATATATTGCTCATGGTATGCTTCTTTGGTTACATCTGATTGTTTGTCGAGTCTTTGGCTCATTCTTGCTTTATTGTCTTATTTAGGTAAATGACAAGGAAGAATGATCTTGTGGAGGGTAGTTCATCACGTTGCACTCACTCTCATATATCAATCAATTTGAGGACTTTGATTGTCGTTAAATATGATTTGTATTGCTTTGTAATAAGCCGTCATGGCATTGTTTACCATATCTTTCTGAATTGTCTACTTCCATTTCGTTGATTAAGTATTGAGGATGAATGCTTGATTACATATATTCTTAATACTTGCTCCATAATATCATGCGATTTGATGTTATTCATTTGAAGAGTAGTGATTGTAGGTGACATCTTGATTTCCTTATAGTCAGGGTGTTACACTACTCCCGCCCAGTGTCAACACCAATGATCACCTAAAATAAACAACAAAGTAAGAATGAGTCGAAACTCAGCAAGTACTATACATGATAAATCAAGCATAACGTGGACAAGCCAACTACAACCGAAATATGAACAATTCTCGAACACATACATGAATGAATGGAATGAAAGAATGCATTGAAGGAATGGACTACTCAACAGCTTATACCGGTATAACGAGTGCCCGTCGGTGTTCACTTAAGCCCATACTTAACAAAGTCCGGGGACCCAAATACCGTATGAAGAACGTTTCATACGGGTGTCCAAGATTGCCAACATTGGAGTGGTAGGACTTACATGCCCATACTGGAGTTGATGGATCTTTCAATTTCCACTCCCGTGGTCAAAACGAAAACGATGTGTGTACGGAATGAATCACATGCATTGAATCTTTATCACATAAGAATGAAAATAGTACGTTGCATAGGAACATGAATAGCAAATCTAGCAATACAACCACACACAATCATCAACATTCCATATGAAAAGACATAGTACTTGCCTTCCACGCTGTGACGTGTTAGGAGGCAACGAAGGTGCCCCCCCACTCACCGCCTCACCGCCTACACAAATATATATTCGGGATAAGGATAACCAGGTATGACATAGCTACAAGTGTCCTACCATAACCCTCTATCTATCCAACACAACCCACGGGTTCCAACTGACAATTACACTAATCAGCCAGCTTTCAGTTCTACTGGACAACAGTACGAGAAAAATCAGAATTAATTATCTGGAATTCGAAACAACATGAAACCAATGCCCAATGAAACTTAACTAACAGAGCTACGAAGATCTAGTTGACGGGGTTTAACGATTCGGCTAAGACAATTGGCTAACCATCAGTTGAAAATGTCTAACAAACATCTGTCTAGACCACATAACAGCAATAAAGAAAAATAGCATAACTTTCATTCTACAAATCCAATGGAGGTGATATTTATCAATCTGGAAAGATTATTAAAAATTATACAATAACCTAGTTGGGTGGAGGTTCTGAGTCTCAAAATAACAAGGTCAACATTAAGCAACAAACAGACAGTTCCTTCTCGTCAGACAGACAGAACAATGCGCAGAGAATAAATCATATCTCCTAAACCGTAAGGTGGAATCTCGTGATCTTAGTCACTATGGAAAGATAAAAACCAGGGATACAAAACTCTAGGAGACGAAAATATCAAATTCTGCTTCTAAGACACCGAAACTGGGCGCACAAACTGCTGGATCTAATATGGAATCTGACAGACAGCATAACAGTTTACCACTAATCAATCAATTTACCTCCAAACAATATCAAACAGCGGGTGAGACTCCTCGTTACCCTTGTAGACCTGTAGGAAGACGTTGAACGGCACTTGGGGAAGACGACGTCCCTTCTCCTCACCCTCTTCTCCTCTTCTCCTTGCTTCTTCTCTTGGCCGATGCCACCAAATGGCTTCCTCTCCTTCTTCCTCCCAAATGGCAGTAGCAAGAATCTTCACCGGGGAGATGGGGGCGCTGCTAACGGTGCTGGAATGCAGGGAGGAAGGCACAAGGAGGAGGGGTGGCGCATGGGAGAGAGGTAGGGCCGGCTAGGAGGGGAAAAGAGAGGGAGAGGGGGAAGGGGTGGCCGGTTGGGGGTAGGGGAAGTGGGGGCGCATGGGCCTTGGGTGTAACATCCCAATTTTCAGAGCTTTAAAAATCTTTTAAATAGTGGTAGGGAGAAAATTCACCATTTGGATTTATTTGAATGTTAAATTAAAAAGCTTAATATGGACTTTAAGGACAAACTGATTTAAATGTGCTTAATCCCAATATCAACAATTGTCAAACTATTTTATTTAGATTCTATATGCTTGGATATATTTTATAGAATTTTCTGGAATTTTTCCAAAGCCATTTGCTATTTTCTAATTGCTAATTGTATTTTCTGGATTTATTTAAAAGAAAAATCAAAAGAAAATCCTTTGAAGCTGGGCTGGGCGAAGCCCAACACTATTCCAGTAGCGCGCCAGCCCATCTCGCCCCGACCGCGCTCTCGTCCGTTGGATGCTTGACGCGTGCCCTCGTTTCCGATCGGACGCACGCGCTCAACCCCGCCTTCCTCCGTTGGATGTTCGCGTGGCTTCGCGTGATCACGATTCGCTTCGCTCGCCGCGCCTCACGCTGCCGCCGCCAGTGGGACCGTCACCGAGTCGTCGTCTCGCGAGCCTTCTTCTTCCTCGCCCGCGCCGCTTCGCCATTCTTTGGAGCTTCGAGGTTCGTCCGACAAAACCGATTCGATTCTTGATTCTTCGCGCCGACCCCACCAAATCGTACCTCAGTTGATTTCTTATCCGTTCCAAACCGAATCAAACCCCGAATCGGTTTCAATCTCCCCGAATCTCGGAAATTCAAATCGCGGCCGTTTCGGACCCGATTTGGGGGTTTCCAAATCTCGGCATCTCCGGGCCTATAAATACCCCTCAAGACCGCCGGACCTCTGCAACCCAAAGCCGCCACCTCGTCGCCTGATCGCTCTAGAGCCGCGATTTCGAGTTTTAGGGTTTTCGGCCGAGCTTCTTCTCCGGTGAATTGCGCCGCCTTCGTCGCCGCCCTTGCCTCGCCGACTACACCACCGTGATCAGCAAGTCTCAGGCTACCTCGGGCGCACCTCCTCGTCGCCGGAGCATCGCTGGAACACTCTCCCGACAAAACCCGAGCCTTCACCGCCGCTTCTTCCTCGCCGCCGATCGCGACCGTCGCTGCCAGCTACCGTTAAGGGCGCCCCTGAGTGCTCAATAGCACGGGGAACAATCTGGTACCCTCCACTGCCGGCGTGTCACCGCCGTTCGCCGGTGACCATCGGGTCCCGAGCGCCACCGCCGCCGTTGTCGCCGGCTCGGCGCCAAGATCGCCGGTCTTGGTGTGGCGGCCGCGTGGCGCCAGATCAGCCAAGACACGCACGCGTGCGTGGCTTTCGGTCCACCATGGCAGAGATCTCCTCGGTTCGGTGCACTCGGTCCACGTGAATCCCGAGGCCCGACATGTGGGGCCCACATGTCGATTTTATTTTAAATCTATTTTTTTCCGGAAATTTTAGGCTGACGCAAGCATTGCGCAATAATCCGATTTTCCTTTATAAAAATAATTCGGGAAATTCAATAAAATCCAAATTAGGGTTTTTCTTTATTTTCCAATCTTCCAAAGCCCATATCTTTTGCATCCGAACTCCGATTGAGCCCATTCAAATTTGTAAATTCATATAAAATTAAGATCTATTTAATGGTGAATTTTATTTGATTTTTGGAGTTTGTTTTGCCTCTGTTATTTATTTGTTTTTGTTTCTTTTGTCTCGTTTGCGAGTAGACGTCGATACTTCGGCGAATTTTGCAGAAGAAGGAGCACCTCAAGACCAAGACCAATATCTAGATCTATTCCAAGGCAAGTTATACCTTTGATCATATTGAACCTAGTTTTCAAAATACTTTGTTTCAATGTATTGCATTCTATTTCAAGTATTTATTTAAATTCTTTTGGGTGTATTTATTAATCCAAATTGTTATGCCACCTTGTCTATTGTATGCCATGATCTCTTGTCACCCTAGGTTGGTTAATTATTAGTTGGTATTATCATAGCACCAATGTGGGATGGTTAGATACGATTAGACTGCTTAGCCATGCCACGAGTCATCATTTTATGTGAGAGTTGCAAATATTAAACTTGACTAAGTGATTATGGAACTGTGTGATGAAACTGTGTGTGCTGTATGCTGTTACTCGTTGATGGCATGTGTTGCACTTAAATCAACAGGGTGGGAAAAGATTTGGACTGAGGCAAGTGGTGGATCTGTGTGAATGGTGGAACTGTGTGCTTTAAACTTTGTGATTTGGGTTAAAACTGGAAGTCTTGCCTTGGTCAAATAAGGACTTAACTTTGTGCGCCATTGAACTGGCCTTCTGCATGCGACCACATGCCTAGTATGGGTTTGGGCGACTTAGTAAGTTATGGAGTCTTGACATTGACAACTCAGTTGTATTTAAACTATGTGATGGGTGGAGGTGTGATATGTCACATCGCGGGATGGGATTATTTGCATCCCCGCCCAACGGTGTGTGTCGTTCCAAGGGTGTGTGTACAAATTGACTACAGGAAAGCACATCGGGAGTGTCATTGTTTGAGATGAAGTCTCTGAAAGGTTTTGTTATGGTCAGTGCTGGCTCCACTGATTGTATCGTGTGGGTAAAGTGTACAGCCTCTGCAGAGTGTTTAAACCAATCTATTCGAATAGCCGCGTCCTCGGTTATGGACATGCTCGGGAATTTCACACGAGGGGTAGATTTTCATAAAACAATTGGGAAGGGTCAGCTGTGTGAGATAACTTGTGCAGCTGTGTGAATAACTTGATTAGACTGTGTGTCCTTTGTGAAATCAATTGTTAACTTATTATTGTCTATTCGTGTGAATTATGCTTTCAATCTATTATTTGTATTCAATTGCAAATGTTGCATTTCTGCAAAATAACCACAGAAGCCATTCCTTTGGAATAAGCCATCATCTATAAATTGCATTCTGTGGTATGACTTGCGAGTACGGTGTGTACTCACTCTTGCTAAACAAATCAACAGAAGTGGAGGAGTCGTCGCCTGCTTTTGAAGAAGAGTTCTACGAAGGTTGATCGTTAGGGTCTTGATCCCAGTCAGTTGCCTGTGGTAAATTGATGGGAGCCACTGGAGTTTAATTTGTTTCCGCTGCAGTTTATTTCTTTATTCTCAGCATTGCATGGCTTAATAAATGTAAAACTCGGCCGTAAGGTCCCAACAGTTATTTGTTATTCAAAGTACTCGTTTATTCTTATATTCGTTGTATGGATGTGATATTTCATCGATGTTGACACTGTGTGCACTAGCGTGATCCTGGACTAGTGCAGAATACACAGAGGGTCCAGATTTGCATATTTGGGTCCCGACATTGGGCCTAGTGCGCCTCCCCCTATTTGGCCCCCCTCTTGGCCGGCCATAGGTCGGCAGAGTTTCACTGACTGGTAGAAGGCCGTGGTCCAAAAATCCACCGAAATTTTGAATTTTTCAAATAGTTCTCTCTCTCGAATAAAATACTTCCTAAACCAAATTTGGAATATTACAATGTCGTCAACCATTAATCTTCAAATTTTTGCTGGAGTATCCTCAAGATATTCTCCACAACGTGTCAGTCCAGTGTTGCCTAAAGTTCACACCATCAAACTATCTCTTCTTCTCCAAGTCCGGCGATAATTCTGTTGGATTTCGTTCTCTCCATCGGTTGGCTATTTTTACGACCCCTTTTACCTACATGTTCCTTTCAACATTATCTACAATTATATTCAAACAAAATTTTGAAGTTCACAATAATTCACCGCCGGCCATGTCGGATTCTTCCTCTGTTAATTTCCTAAATTTCTATCATTTCATGTGAAATTGAAACTTCCAAGGACCCGTTCTCCTTCATACGAGATCCAATTCAAGTGATTAAAATTTATAAATTCATCTAAATTCAATATTTATCTCCAGAACCTAAATTATTTATTTTAGAGTTTATTTAAATTTGGCTTATTTTTGCATATAGATTTCGACGACTTTGGAGAGTCAGATTTCAACGTCATTTCAGAACAACAATTAATTGAGCAAGGCAAGTTACATGCTTTGATCACATGTGATACTAATATTTCAAATTATTTAAATTCTATTTGAAATTAGTACTACTGTAATACTCCGTATATCGATTTTGAGAGTTTATTAATCGGGAGAGAGAATTAATAAAAAATTCAGGGTTTTCGGGGGAATTTTGGAACCTGGGCCTTCGACCCAGGCTAGGGCCACCTAATGGCCGGCCATTGGTGGGCCAAGAGGGGGGAGGTGCCCCTTGGGCCCAAGCCCATGCCGCCCCACCTCTCCCTCCAACCCTAGTCGGCCACCACTTGCCCTCTCCCTCCCCTCATTTCTTCCCCCCTTGAGCCGCCACCCCCTAGCCCCAATCCAGCATCTCCCCTGCCCCTTGGCGCCTCCCCTCCCCATTGGTGCTGGCCTCCGGCGATCCCCGGCGCTACCCCAAGGTTTTCCCCGAAGCCGATCTCTCCTGCCGTCACCGCCGACCATTCGTCTTCCTCGCCTTGGCCGGCCATTGAAGGGAGGAGAGGGAAGTTCTTCAGGAGGTCAATCCACGTCGTTCTTGAGGTGTTACAAGGGTAACAATGGCCTCCCCTTGCTGTTTGATTCATAAGATATGAGAATTTGATTCGATTAGTTGGATCATTTTGCGTCAGGTTTTAGATCAGATCTGTCTAGTAGGTTTCATGGTCAGTTTCAGATCCTTAGAAGCCGAATCTCGGGTTTTCATCTGCTAAAGTTTTGTTCCTGGTTTCGTTAGCTTTCTTTTGGCACCAAGATCACGAGATTCCACCCTGTGGTTTAGGAGTTATGAATTTTTAACCGCACACTACTCTGTCTGTCAGAGATTTTGGAGACTGTCGGTTGCTCCTCAGTTTTGTTCTAGTTAGAGCCAGATCCAGGGCGGCCACCCAAATAGGTTTGTGAAGATAATTTCGCCATGATTCCAGATTGATAGAGATCATCTCCATAGGATCCGTATACTGAAAGTTACAGGCTTTTCTTTATGACTGTTCTGGAATCTGGACAGGTTTCTGTCAGTGTCTTCTTGGGCAGTTTAGTCCTTTGTTTTGGCCGAATCAGAGGATCCCGCCAACTAAAGTTTCGTATCCTGGTTCGTTAGGATTAGCTGAGCACTAGTTTCAGGTCTTTAGGAGTTACATATATTTAATTGTGAATTTTATCGTACAACTGCCAGTAGAGCAGTAATCCGGCCTTTTGGGTGAAGTTGTCAAATTGAACCCATGGTTGTGTGGGATGGTTAGAGGGTATGGTAGAGCACCTGTAGATACGTCATACCTTGTTATCCTTATCCCGTGTAAATGTTTGTGTAGGCGGTGAGGCGGTGGGTGGAAGGACAGCTTCGTTGCTTCCTAGTACGTCGCAGCACAGAAGGCAAGTACATTGCAATCCTTCACCTTGATGAATGATTTGTGGTTGTGTTCTTTCTAATGTTTCCAAGATCCATATTTTCAATCGAAAGTGTTAAACAACATCCATGTTCCATTACATGCAAGTACCTTATGTCAAAATGTGTTGATTTCGACTGTTGCTTGATGATGTGATATGTTTGTGAATGTCCTTGTTATTCATCCATGATGTCGATTCTGGTTCAAGTGATAATTCTTGTGAGAGAAGATAATGAATGTTCTTGATATTCGTCCATGATATTTATTTCGTTTCGAATGGATACATCATGTGATTTCAGTTAATGGCATTCATATTCATTGATTCATTCCATTCATGTTGTTCTATTTCCTTCCACGGGAGTGGAATTTTGTAAGTACCATAAATTCCAGTATGGGCACATTATACCCACCATTTCAATGTGGGTATGTAAGACCCACCATTTCAATGTGGGCAGTTTCGGACACCCATATGAAACGTTCTTCATACGGCATTTGGGTCCCTGGACTTTGTTAAGTACGGGCTTAAGTGAACACCGACGGGTGTGTCACTCACTATACCGGTATAAGTTGTGAGCAGTCCATTCCTTCATTGCATTATTCCATTCCATGCATTTCCATAAATGTTCAGAGAAGTGTTTACAAGTGGATTGTGATTACCTTGTTCTCTTGATGTTTCGGTTATTCGTTAAATGTACTTGCTGAGTCTTTGGCTCATCCTTGCTTTGTATGTTTTATTTAGGTAAATGAGGAAGAAGGTAAGACCTTTTGTGGGGTAGTCCAGCACGTTGCACATCACCTTTATCAAACCATAATAACTAATATTATCTGTGGATATCGTGAGGATATGTGCACGATCTCAGGATGATGAGTCAATTGGTAATGGCGTTATTGGTTTGCAAAATCTCGCGTTTTGGGTTTGCTCCAAGGTCGTCAAAGCCCACCGCGGTTCGACCCGGTTGTCTTGGCGGTCGATCGCCCGTGGAGCAGTCCGACCGGCCATGGTGGCCGGTCCGACCGCTGATTTGAAAGTTGGGTTTTTGGAGCTGAGCCAAAAATAGGTTGTGTAGGCAAGTTAGGGGAGTCTCCTGGATGTGGTCCCATCATTTTTGGAGCTCCCAGTCAAAAGTTCTATTCGATTGAAATTTCCGTAAGGTTTGAATTTCTCGCTTGAATTTTGGCTAAGTCTTTTGGACCGTCCGACCGCCGTTGTGGGAGCGGTCCGATCGCATGAATCGGTCGGGACCGCCCACGTAAGCGATCGGACCGGCGATCACTGAATGAAAGCCAAGTGTTGCATTGAGTTGATTTTGAGTGTGTGATTCTCTCGAACTTCAATGCTTTATTGATGTATATCGCATTGCGGAGGCGACGTGGGTCAAGTTGTGAAGAACTTGTTCCGGAAGCGGTTTGTTTGTCTATTCTTCGTGCGTGATGGCTTGCGTGTCAACGACGTCAACGGTGAGTGGATCGACTACGCTCGAGAGCCGAGGTCCGTAACGATCGGGGATACGGGTGAGGTTGTGTGAGTCGAGCATGGTGCAGAATGGACAAGATGGATCGAACGGGTGGTTCGAAACAGCTGGTTGGATCAGGCGGTGCGGATATCGGTGCGAGTCTCTGGGAGGTTCCGATGGGATTCGGACAAGAGAGGCTTGGCGTCGATGAGAACCGCTGATCAACCTACACGTGGTGAAGCAGGCGATTGCTTCAAGAGTTATTGTGTGTGGGTCCCATGTGTAAGAGACCCAAAAGGGAAACCCTAGCTCTCTAGTATAAATAGGAAGGGAGATGTGGAAAACCTAAGCAAGCATTCATTTAGCCCCTTCTTCCTTTTCTAGGGTTTGGAGGAGAGGAGAGGAAAACTAGGGTTTGGAGTGTGCTCCTTGTTGAGCTCTTGCCCTCCTTGGTGGAGAGGCTTTGTAAGCATCTATTGTGGATGATCAATCTTGTGATGCTTAATTGAAAGATCAATTGCTCCCTTTGTGTTCTTCTCTCTTTTGGATGTTTTTGATGCTTCCTTGATTCAAAGGTTCATGCTTGGTCTCTTGGCCTACTCTACCTTGCTTTGATGTGTGGGATTACTTCTAGAGTCATCTAGATCATCAAACCCCCACAAGCAAGTCTTGAATCAAGATTTTCCCTTTTCTAGGGTTTGAGCACTTCTTGATAAAATCTCGAGAGATCGATTCTGCGAAGTGGATCGACGGATCGTCGCTAGAAATAGGTCTCTAATATCATTAGGAGGTGTGCTAGAAATTTGGTCAAGTTTCATTGGTTGAATCAAAAGTTGGATCAAATTTCGTTTTGGTTTTGGGTGGAGTTTTCAAGATCGACTCTACCGTCCGACCTTTCAACGGCGGTTCGACCGCCTGTATTCGATCACTGGTTTGGCGGGTCGAACCGGCCCACCGTCCGACATTGGTTAGTTGTCGGTCGGATCATTGGATCACCGCCGGTCCGACCGCTGTGGTAGCCGGTCCGACCGCCTCGGTGTCGATGAAGAACATTGAGTTCTTTTCTCCTTTTGTGTCATGTGCTTGAGGGGTTTATCAAATTCAACACAAGGCTTCCGTTGTGTGCTCACTTGAACTTCTTAGCTTCCATAGCTAAAGGAGTAAAGTTCGTGTTGGTTTTGATTTAGGTGAGAAAGTTTTGAAAGCGCCTATTCACCCCCTAGTCGCCTTTCCGGTCCTACAAGTGGTATCGAGGCGGTTAGCTCTCTTCTATAGATCTTAACCGGTCTTTGGAGCCATGGCGATCGACAAGTACTCAACCAAGCCACACATTTTTGAGGAGTTGACTTTGCATACTTTGGAAGGCTCGTATGCAAGCGTATATCGAGGCTCAAGGGCACGCTATTTGGCTAAAGGTGAAAAACCCTTATGTCGTGCCACCGATGACGATACGATCACCCGGATGTGGAGGCCAACAAAGAAGGCTCGAATTATTTGATCCAAGGCCTTAGTCGATCCGAGTTTGAGCGTGTTGCTCACTTGCGGTCGCTCACGAGATCCGCGACACTTTGTGATTATCACGAAGGGTCCATCGCGATCAAGGAAGTGAGACAGTAACCAGCTCAAAAGGTTTACTCAAGATCGAACAAAGGCACCGTGAGTCTTTGGATGAGTGTGGGAAGATTCTCTAAAATTCTTCATGATCTCCGCACCGTTGACTTGATATTTTTCGAGTCGAAAATGCACGCCATCTTCCGGGTGCTCTTGATGTGAAGGTCAGGGTATGAAGATCACTTCCATCAATGACAACATCACATGAGTGAGCTTACCATGGATAAGCTCTACTCGAGGTTGAAGACGCATGAGATTGACTTTATCTCGCGTCTCCCCAAGACAGTCGATGGCTTTAGTGGTCGACAAATCCAAGGGTTGCTCTTCCGATTCTCTTGATTGTAGCTCATCCGGCTTTTCATTATCTCGCTTTACATTCTTTGAGTGATGAGCAACTTGAGAAATTGCCCGAGGATGACTTAGCCCTCCTTTCCACCAAATTCACAAGAGCGCATAACAAGGTGAGAAATAGGAGGAGGAGTGGACCTATCACGTGCTTCAATGTGGTGAGCCAAACCACATTCGCTCCAAGTGCCCCAAGCTAAAGGGCAAGGAGGAGAAGGAGACAAGAAGACATCCCGGAGAGGATGCAAACCCAAGAAGACAAACTATCGGAAGTTTGTCACCGGTCCTGCCGCTCTTGAGAATGTAAATATGAGCGATGTGGACTCGGAACGGAGGACGACGAGAGTGATTCTCGTGGCAAGAAGAAGGCGCATGACTTCACCGGCATGTGTTTCATGGCCAAGAACGACCACGACAAATGATTCCTCCAAAGATGAGGATCCTTTAGTGATCCCGATGAGGTATGCCCTTCTCTTGCGATATGAAAAGGGCTTTGGTGCTTGTTGAATGTAAATTGCATAAGCAAGTAAAAATGATTAGGAAGGTGACATTATGATTGATAATTTAAATCTTGAAGTTGTTAGGCTTAAATCTATCAATCCTGCTGATATTTGTGATTCTGCACTAGCTTGCTTAAAGATTTGACAAGCTTGAAATCGCTCATTCCTCTGTCACAAATCAACTAAAAGATGCTCTCGATGAACTAGAATCTTTCAAGTCTAGATCGCTTGTTTAGATGTCATTCCTCTTGATGTGACTGCCATGGAAGCTATCCCTTTAACTTGCTCTAATTGTGCTTTGCTAGAATTAAAATTGGATAGTTCCTTAAAAGAATTGCAAAAGTTTGATGCTAGTCACACATGCTCTCATTGTAAGGATAATAGGATTAAGATGCAAGAGATGATGAAACATTGATTTACTCTAGAGTTGCATCTTGTGAAAATTGTCCCAAGCTTACAATTGAGATTGAAGCCTTAAACAAGACCCGGAAGAAAAGGCTAAAATTGAAAGATCCATGTCTTTATCGCTTCTAAAAGGTTATTGATTCTAACTCTTGTGTTTTGAATGCTGAAGTTGAAACCATGGTTAGTCAGATGCAAGAGGCTTTTAGAATCAAGTTTAAGGAGCAGTTGAGTAGGATTCAGGAATCCTATTGTGTGTCTTGTGAGGCCTTCAAAGTGGAAGTGGCCCTTCTTAAGAGTAAGCTTAATGAGGTAATCAAGTCTAGCAAGTGTACTAGATGTGAGGAGTTAATGAAAGAGAATGATTACCTCAAGGTGACTCTTGAGAAATTTTCAAGTGGGAAAAAGAAACTCAACATGATTCTTGATCAATCCAAGGTGAGCGTGAAAATAGTGGTCTAGGTTTCAACCCCTAGAGCATTCCAAGAAAAACCCACCTAAGATTGCTAGAGTTGTGAAGAATGGTTTGTTTGAGCTAGAACCTCCTAAGCCATCCGGGTTGTTTTCAAACCGGTGGTTTTGCTCAAACTCTTTCGCAAGAAAGGTGCTTTCACTCATTCATGCATGCACCCTCAAAAGGTCCAAGACCATTGCACCTTTCAGAAGAAAGAAGGCCATACTTGCTGAGTTACGCTCCGAGAGCAAAACTTGAGAGAAAAGAGAGGATGAGCGCCCTAAGATCCATTAGAGGAGTCCCTTCTCCGGATGTAGTCTCTAGAGCTAGGCACTGCTTATCGCACCACACATAGGCCTAGATTTGTAGAGAACATTGTAGACTCTTTTGATGGGTCTAGGCAAGATGTTGGATTAGGACATCGTGAGGAGAGACAGGGTAGCACCTAGACAGGGGAGTATCGATCTTTTGGTAGATCGTTTGGAGAGGTCTAGGTGGTTCTCATGTGCATTCTTATGATTTTATTCCCGATCATGTTTCACTATATTTCATCGCTGCTCCCGGACATCGTGCTTCTCAAGATCGATTCCTCGCTCATTTATCACTAACCCCAAGATCGAGGCACGGGTGTTTTTCGATTGTGCCTTTTAGGTCCGCTCGTGCGAGGAAGGAGGACAAGTGGCTTGTTGACTCGGGTGTTCTCGACATATGACGGAGATTCTAGATGGTTCTCCTCCTCACACGTGCATCCGCAATGAATTGATTACATTTGGGGATGCTTCTCTTGGGACCGTGGATCGCAAAGGGCTTTGTCTTGGCGTCAACGACAAGTTCATGCTAAAAGACGTCGCTTTGGTAAGTAAGCTGAGGTATAATCTTCTATCTGTTTCTCAGCTGCTTGATGAGGGTCTAGAAGTGAGGTTTAAGAGAGGTGATTGTAGAGTTCTAGATTCCTCAGGTGAGCTTGTTTTTGAGATCTCCAGATTTGAGAAGATTTTCTGTGCAAATTTCAGCATTTCTTCTGCTTCTAGTCCTAGGTGTCTTGTGGCCTCTGATTCTCATGACCTTGTTTTGTGGCATCGTAGACTTGGGCATATAGGTTTTGATCATTTGTCTAGAGTCAGTTGCAAGGACTTGATTAGAGGTTTGCCTAGGCTGAAGGCTGTCAGAGATCTTGTATGCTCTCCTCAGAGACATGGTAAGATGGTGTCCGCTTCCCACCCACCTCTTACTTTGGTAATGGTGATGGACTCGGATGACTTCTTCACTTAGATACAGTTGGTCCTTCTAGAGTTCAGTCAGCTGGTGGGAAATGGTATGTGCTTGTGGTTGTGGATGATTACTCCAGGTATTCATGGGTTTATTTTCTTGCTTCTAAGGACGAAGCATTTGGATTCTTTAAAGATTTGGTCCTTAGAATTGCTGTTGATATACCTGGAGCTTTGAGAGCCATTAGGAGTGATAATGGGATGAGTTCAAGAATTCTTCTTTTCTACCTTTCATACGATAGGGAATTGAGCATCGTTTTCTTCTCCTAGAGTTCCTCGTGAGAATGGTGTTGTAGAAAGGAAGAACAGAACCCTTGTAGAGATGGCTCTGACCATGCTAGATGAGCATTCTACTCCTAGGAGATTTTAATGAGGCGATCTCTCTCGCTTGTTATATCTCCAATAGGGTTTTCTTGAGATCTGTGGTTGGGAAGACTTCTTATGAGCTTAGATTTGGTCATTCTCCCAAGGTCTCTCATTTCAAGATTTTTGGTTGCAAGTGCTTCATTCTTAAACATGGAAATCTTGATAAATTTGAGTCTAGATGTTTTGATGGCATATTTCTTGGATATCCTGCTCATTCTCGTGGCTATCGTGTTTTTAATGTTGATACTAACAAAATTGTTGAGACTTGCGAAGTCACTTTTGATGAGGCTAGTCCTGGTACTAGACCCGATGCTTGGTACAGTGTTTCAAACCCAAGAAAGCATCTTCGCCGATGATGATTACGAGGATGAAGACCCAAACCATCCTCCTGCTACCTCGAGAGGGTGGAGAGCCTGCTACTACTACTTCAAGATGTCACCGAGCACCGCCTCCTATCCCCACCGACGATCCGAGTGGCTCTGCTCCTACCTCCACAACTCATGGGGTAGAGGCCATACGCACTAAGAGCACCTCTTCGCATTGGCGACAACATCCTCCTGAGCAGATGATTGGGGATCTTCAAGAGCGAGTCACTCGCTCCAGGTTTATTTCTCCTGATTCCCATGCACATTCTGCTTTTGTCGCTTCTTTTGAACCCCGAGATATCACCCATGCTTTATCTGATGCCTCTTGGGTCAATGCCATGCATGAAGAGCTTGAAAATTTTGAAAGAAATAAAGTCCGGTTTTTAGTTGAGCGACCTTCCGATTCTCATGTTATTGGAACAAAATGGGTTTTAAAAATAAGCAAAGTGAGGATGGATTGGTTGTTCGCAATAAGGCTAGACTTGTTGCTCAAGGTTATTCAGTAGAGGGCTTAGACTTTGAGGAGACTTTTGCTCCAAAGAGCTAGATTGGAGGCCATTCGCATTCTTTTAGCATTTGCAACATCCAAGGGTTTCAAGCTTTTTCAAATGGATGTTAAAAGTGCTTTCTTGAATGGCTTCATAGAAGAAGAGGTCTTTGTCAAGCAACCTCCTGGGTTTGAAAATCAAAATTCCTAAACCATGTTTTTAAACTCTCTAAAGCCTCAGATGGATTGAAACAAGCTCCTAGAGCTTGGTATGACAGCTTAAGAGTTTCTTGCTTGAAAATGATTTCAAAATGGGAATGGTTGATAAAACCTTGTTCACTCTCGTGCATGGCGTTGATTTCTTGTTGGTTCAAATATATGTGGATGATATTATTTTGGTGGTTCCTCTCATGCTTTGGTGTCTAGATTTTGATTCTATGAGCGGTGAATTCGAGATGAGCATGATGGGAGAGTCGACATTCTTCCTTGGTCTTCAAATCAAGCAAGCGAAAGAAGGCACCTTCGCCCACCGAGTAAGTATACAAAGGACCTTCTTGGCGCTTCAATATGGGAAGCGAGAGGCCAATGTCTACTCCCATTGCAACAACCACCTTTGGACCACGATGAGGATGGAGAGTCCGTGGACCGTAAGAAGTACCGCAGATGATTGGCTCCTCCTCTATCTTACGGCGTCGAGTAGGACATACAACCGCCGTATGTCCGTGCGCTCGATTTCGAGCTTCCTCGTGCTTCTCATCGTCAAGTCAGACGCCGCATCTTGTGTATCTTCAAGATACTCTTGATTTTGGACTCTCGTATTCTTCTTCTTGGCTCTTTCAATTCGAGCATTTTCGATGCCGATTTCACGGTGTAGAGTTGTTAGGAAGAGTACTTCGGCACTTGTCATTTCTTGGGCACATCACTTGTTTCTTGGTCTTCCGTAAAGTCTTACATTGCCTGATCCACACCGAGGCCGAGTATGTAGTCCGCGATGCTGGCTCTCGTGTTCTCTGGATTTTGTCCACGCCGCGAGACTATGGGTTATCTTTGGGAAGTGTTCCTCTTTCTCGTGACAACACTTCGCAATCAATATTGCCAAAACCCAAAGGCAACATTCCAGACTAAACACATTGACATTCGATTTCATTTTCGAGAGACCATGTTGAGAAAGGTGATGTTGTGCTTCATTTTGTAGAGTCCGAGCAACGACTTGCGAGATATTTTCACTAAGGCTCTTGACTCTTCGCGTTTGTCGCTTATGGGAGAGTTAGGGTTATTAGTCCTATTGGGCTGTTTTGAGGGGAAGTTGCTCTTTTGCATTCATTGTATCATAATGCATGTTTCATTTCATTTGTCTTGCATTGTGTAATAAAATCGGTGGAGCTTTGATTATTATCTTTGTATGATTTGTTCTCATATTCTATACCTTGTCATATCGAGTGATAGTCTGCTAGACCTCTTTTATGGCTCTTCGTGTGTGGCTTAGCTTTTGACTTGCTAGCTTTATATCTGTGAGAAATTTGAATCAAATCATGTCTTGTTGGATCTTGTGACTAGTTTTGCTCTAGTGATCCACTCATGATTCTCGCCATGTCTTACAAGTTGAATTGAGTCTTGAACTTATTCGAGTTGAAAATGAGCTTTTATCTTATTAAGTCAAGCAAATGAAAAATGAGATTTTTCGTGCGAAAAATCGATCTCACCAATCCTTTCTCATGAGACGGCTTGCCATTGCACTAGGCATGAACTCAGGGGGAGTTTTGGATGACCTAGATCATTCTTTTAAGCTTATCGCTTGAGATGGTCGCGGCAAGGCTTGAGATCTAGCACAGCAAAAAAAAAGGGGGAGAAAGAAAAAGAGAAATTGCCCAAAAAGGGCTAAGTGCTTGAGCTTTTGCTTCAAAAGAATTTTCTTAATGCTCAAAATGCCTCAATTCTTATTTTGAGTCTCTTTTTACTTATAGACATGGCTTGACTCATTTTTGGTTGCCTTGAGTGGATCTATGATTTTGAGCAACCTTTCATGATCTCAATTCTGTTAATCTCAGATTTCTGCTATCTTGGTTTTAGCCTTGCAGTACACGTTTTGCCATGATTGAATATAGCGTATTCTCCTTATATGGTTTGGTATAATACTTGTACTGTCTATATGTATAATGGTCATGGCTCCTTTTCACTAAAATTCAAAAATAAAGTCATTCCTTCATGCTCCTTCTTTTTCATGCATCTTGATGAATTCATTGTCAAAGGGGGAGAAAGAGTGTGAAGAAAATGATGTTAATAATGTTGGAGCTTTTGGTTTCATACTCAAGGTTTAATATAAAAGAACTTCATAAAATAAAAATTTTGAACCTTTTGATGAGTCAATTGGTAATGGCGTTATTGGTTTGCAAAATCTCGCGTTTTCGGGTTTGCTCCAAGGCTGTCAGGCCACTGGCGGTCTGACCGGTTGTGCCGGGCGGTCAGACCGCCCGTGGAGCAGTCCGACCGGCCATGGTGGCCGGTCCGACCGCTGATTTGAAAGTTGGGTTTTTGGAGCTGAGCCAAAAATAGGTTGTGTAGGCAAGTTAGGGGAGTCTCCTGGATGTGGTCCCATCATTTTTGGAGCTCCCAGTCAAAAGTTCTATTCGATTGAAATTTCCAGAAGGTTTCGGAATTTCTCGCTTGAATTTTGTCTGTTTGGACCGGTCCGACCGTTGTGGGAGCGGTCCGATCGCATGAATCGGTCGGACCGCCCCGTGAGGCTGATCGGGACGGCGATCACTTGAATGAAAGCCAAGTGTTGCATTGAGTTGATTTTGAGTGTGTGATTCTCACGAACTTCAATGCTTTATTGATGTATATCGCATTGCGGAATCGACGTGGGTCAAGTTGTGAAGAACTTGTTCGGAAACGGTTTGTTTGTCTATTGTCGTGCGGATGGCTTGCGTGTCAACGACGTCAACGGTGAGTGGATCGACTACGCTTGGAGAGCCGAGGTCCGAACGATCGTGATACCGGGTGAGGTTGTGTGAGTCGAGCATGGTGCGAATGGACAAGATGGATCGAACGGGTGGTTCAAGCAATTTGGTTGGATCAGCGGTGCGGATATCGGTGCGAGTCTCGGGAGGTTCCGATGGGATTCGGACAAGAGAGGCTTGGCGCCGATGAGAACCGCCGATCAACCTACACGTGGTGAAGGCGATTGCTTCAAGAGTTATTGTGTGTGGGTCCCATGTGTAAGAGACCCAAAAAGGGAAACCCTAGCTCTCTAGTATAAATAGGAAGGGAGAGGTGGAAAACCTAAGCAAGCATTCATTTAGCCCCTTCTTCCTTTTCTAGGGTTTGGAGGAGAGGAGAGGAAAACTAGGGTTTGGAGTGTGCTCCTTGTTGAGCTCTTGCCCTCCTTGGTGGAGAGGCTTTGTAAGCATCTATTGTGGATGATCAATCTTGTGATGCTTAATTGAAAGATCAATTGCTCCCTTTGTGTTCTTCTCTCTTTGGATGTTTTTGATGCTTCCTTGATTCAAAGGTTCATGCTTGGTCTCTTGGCCTACTCTACCTTGCTTTGATGTGTGGGATTACTTCTAGAGTCATCTAGATCATCAAACCCCACAAGCAAGTCTTGAATCAAGATTTTCCTTTTCTAGGGTTTGAGCACTTCTTGATAAAATCTCGAGAGATCGATTCTGCGAAGTGGATCGACGGATCGTCGCTAGAAATAGGTCTCTAATATCATTAGGAGGTGTGCTAGAAATTTGGTCAAGTTTCATTGGTTGAATCAAAAGTTGGATCAAATTTCGTTTTGGTTTTGGGTGGAGTTTTCAAGATCGACTCTACCGGTCCGACCGACCTTTCAACGGCGGTTCGACCGCCGTGTATTCGATCACTGGTTTGGCGGGTCGAATCGCCGCCCACCGGTCCGACCACCGTTAGTTGTCGGTCCGATCATTGGATCACCGCCGGTCCGACCGCTGTGGTAGCCGGGCCGACCGCCGCGTCCAAATGAAGAACATTGAGTTCTTTTCTCCTTTTGTGTCATGTGCTTGAGGGGTTTATCAAATTCAACACAAGGCTTCCGTTGTGTGCTCACTGAACTTCTTAGCTTCCATAGCTAAAGGAGTAAAGTTCGTGTTGGTTTTGATTTAGGTGAGAAAGTTTTGAAAGCGCCTATTCACCCCCCCTAGTCGCCTTTCCGGTCCTACATTATCTTTCAGTCATGTCAACTATTTGATAAATTTCCAGATTGTAATAATCCAATTTTGGTAATACTTAATGTATGTCGTTTTATGATTGTTTTCTATTCCTTCCCATGAATCTGTTAATCGTTTATCGTCGTTCCTTATGGGATATTGATGATTGAGCCTGATTAACTTGGTAATGTTGTGTACTATTAGTATCTTTGTTAGATTTGTGTGACATCTTGGCTTCCGAATAGCCAGGGTGTTACAACTACATGCCTATTTGTATTCAATTTAATTGAAATTCCTGTTTTAAAATTATAGTTATTCCTATTATCATTGTATAGCCAACTTTGACATTGAATTAAACATAAGTTGACATCTTAGATGAAAATCTAGTTTATGCAATAGTATAAACTAGAACACTTTGGTAAAAATATATGGCTAGTCAGGCTTATATAAAAAATATTCAATTTGGCAACAAAAAACAGAAGCAATGTTTGCCATCTTTTCATCAGAAACATTGATTGATACAAAGCAGGATTTCTGAAAATTCACTTGAAACCCAGTTGATGATGCAAATGTCTCCATTAGGCCTTTTAGACAGAGAAGTTGACTAGACAATGAATCATTTTGACTTCTAAAATTCCCATTTAATATTTTTAAATTCTAATAAAATTTGGTGAAATTTTCCAATGGACTAAACTACTCAAAAGGGATTTTTGAAAATAAAATATTGGGATGTTACATCACCCGTCAGTGAACCACTCTACCCTTCTCTCCCGTGAAGTCCCTACTGAAGTAGGATTTTATAGATCTCTCAGAACTAGCCATGTAACAATACTTACCAACCTCACCAGAATTGTTATATGACTTTCTCACCGACCTGGCTCATGCAACTTCTGTCACGATGAATGGAAATGATGCAACATATTTTGCATTGTCCATTAACATAATCTATTATCATCATTACCATGTCATCACCATATCATATCATCATCATGTCATATCTTCATAAAAACATCATCATTATCATGGCATTTAAATAAGCATAAATAAATACCATAGCAAATTAATTGTAAAGAGAATTAGCAACCAAACCGATGTTCACCCTCTACCATGCACCTGTCTTTTAGCAATGGAAACCGTAATGGCACAAAGGTGACACCGAACTCGAAGCAGCAATCCTTGGACAAAACCAATAATCTACCTTAGTAACATGCAACAACAGTACATGAACATGAAACAATTCAACCTTACTTCTAAGCGCAAACCCCACTTCACCGGACAACCCACCCACAGTCCCGATGATCAAACATCCATAACTTTTACTATTGGAATCCAAACATATGAAACTCTATATTTTATGTAATCTACACAATATTTACTACACTTTCCACGTTATGCAAATTGTCTTATTACGTTATCTAAGTCCTCGGTTTTAACCCTGAAGGTTAATCCGGAAAATTACCGAACAATAGAGTTCACAATTTTATATCTAGTTTTCTACCACATGAAAAATAGCAAACCAACCACTTTTGGAAACTATGGAGAATTATCTAACTAAAGATAGTGATGACTACAATTTAATTTGCCATATAATGCACGTAATAAAGGAATCTACACGACTGTTGTTAATGGCGATAAAATTCTGGACAGTAGCACTTCAGAAGCCATAACTTTTAAACCGCTTAACAGCATATAATGATCTTGTACTCTATGTAAAGCTTAGGAAATTATCTACAATTTTCCTAACATAAAGAACTTACGAAACAGGATGTAGATACTCCAAAACTCCCCCACAAGGTTTGGAAGTACAACTAACCAAAACTGGGCATCAATAATCTACTAATTCCCGCGATCAATATACTCAAACCTTTGAATAATGTAGGACCGTAAAGGCGACTAGGGGGGGGGGGAATAGGCGCTTTCTAAACTTTCTCGCCTAAACCAAATACAACACGAACTTTACTTCTTTAGCTATGAAAGCTAAGAAGATCGAAGTTTACAAAGGAAGCCTTGTGTTAGATTTGATAAACCCCTCAACCACATGACACAAATGGAGAAAAGAACTCACTGTTCTGAACTGGGTACTGGCGGTCTGACCGGCTACCACGGGCGGTCGGACCGACGGTCAACCAGCGGTCGGATCGGCAACTAACTGGCGGTCGGACCGGTGGACAGCGGTTCGACCCTAAGAAGCATACGATCTGAATACACGGGCGGTCGGACCGCCGTTACAACACCGGTCTGACCGGTTCAGTCCAGAACTGAAAAACTCAACCCAAATCCAAAACGAAATTTGATCCAACTTTTGATTCGACCAATGAAACTTGACCATATTTCGAGCACACCTCCCTAATGATATTAGAGACCTATTTCTAGCGACGATCCTTCAGATCCACTTCGCAGAATCGATCTCTCAATGATTTAACAAAGAAGTGCACAAACCCTAAAATTATGAAAATCTTGATTCAAGACTTGCTCGTGGGGGTTGATGATCTAGATGACTCTAGGAGTATCCCCACACATCAAAGCAAGATAAAATAGTCCAAGGGACCAAGCATAAACCTTTGAATCAAGGAAGCACCAAAATCATCCAAAAAGGGAGAAGAACACAAAGGGAGCAAATGATCTTTCAATTAAGCATCACAAGATTGTTTGATCACACTAGATGCTTACAAAGCCTCTCCAACAAGGAGGGCAAGAGCTCACACAAGGAGCACACTCCAAACTCTTCAAACCCTAGTTCTCCTCTCCTCTCCTCCAAACCCTAGAAAATGAGGAAGAATGCCAAATGAGTGCTTAAGGGGGTTTTCCATCTCCCCCCTTTCTATTTATACTAGAGAGCTAGGGTTTCACTTTTAGGGACCACTTACACATGGGACCCACACACATAACTATTGAAGCAATCGCCTGCTTCACCACGTGTAGGTTGATCAGCGGTTCTCATCACGCCGCCAAGCCTCTCTTGTCCAAACCCGCCGGAACCTTCCGAGACTCGACCGATATCCGCACCGCCGATCCAACCAAACCGCACCGAACCACCCGCTCGATCCATCTTGCCCATCTCGCACCATGCTTGAGTCACACGACCACCCGAGATCCATGATCGCTCCGACCTAAGCTCTCCAAGCGTAGTCCCGATCCACTCACCGCTGACGCCGCTGACCGCAAGCCACCGCACAAAGAATAGACAAACAAACCGTTTCCGGGAACAAGTTCTTCACAACTTGATCCACGTTAGCTCCGCAATGCAATATACAACAATAAAGCATTGAAGTTCATACATAAAACACATTCAAATCACATCAATGCAAACTTGGCTCGGCTCCAAGTCAACACTGTCCGACCGCCCCACAAGGCCGGTCCGACCGATTTCAGGCCGGTCGGACCGCTCCCACAACGGCGGTCAGACCGGTCAAAAAGACTTAGCCAAAATTCAAGCGTGAAATTCCGAAACCTTCTAATTTTCAACTCAATAGAACTTTTGACTGGGAGCTCCAAAAATGATGGGACCACATCCAGGAGACTCCCCTCACTTGCCTACACAACCTATTTTTGGCTCAGCTCCAAAAACCAATTTTCAACATGGCGGTCGGACCGGCCACCATGGCCGGTCGGACTCCTCCACGGGCGGTCTGACCGCCCGACACAACCGGTAAGACCGCCTGTGGTCTGACAACTTTAGAGCAAACCCGAAAACGCGAGATTTTGCAAACCAACAACGCCATTGCCAATTGACTCATCATCCTGAGATCGTGCACATATCCTCACGATATCCACAAATAAACATAAATATAACATCAAAGCAAGGATTTCCAGATCATTACCCCTTAAAATTGGACGACGATTGGGGATGGATCAAGAAACCCTGGATACTCCTCTCCTCTTTCTTCCTCTCCTCCATCTTCCTTCTTTCTATCCTTGCCTTTGCTTCCCTGGTTCCTTGCCTTCCTTTGCTCCCCCTCGGCAACCGCACCTGCAGCATAGGTGTGCGGTAGGGAGCAATGGCGTTGCTAGGTGTGCTGGCAACAGTGGCGCAGAGACAACAGCAGTTGACGGTAGGGAGGTGGCTTGACAGGGAAGAGGCTGGCTGGGGTGGTAGAGCAGAGGGTAGGATAAAGGAGGGAAATGACTGTAGAACTGGAGGCGACAGGGCAACAGGGAGGCAGGGGTGGCGCAAGGGCAGGCGGCTAGGGCTTCGGCCCAGCCCTCCCCTCCTCTCGTTTTATCGACATCCCCCTTGCCGAAACCCACACAAAAATGGATTTGGGCCTAGGGCCGGCCCACTCCCACTCCCCTAATCCCATATTAAATCAATCTCTTTTCTAAATTTAATTAAACAGGATATTACACCCTTCTTCTCCCTCCTCTCCTATTTTCTTCCTTGCTTGCTTCGGCCATGGCAGACCGGGTGGCCAAAGATGGCCATTCGTCCCACCCTCTACCGACAAGCTTTTCCTTACACTGCCCCTCGTCAGCCCCTGTACCAACATCCTCCGTCACCTCTGCACCACGACACCACCCTCCAAACCCCCCACCCGAGCCCCTCTCGCCATCTGACCTCTAAACCTGATACAGCCTGCGGCGAAAGCAAAGAGGTAGGGCGGCACATACTACTCCATCTCGAACTAATCAATGATGTGGACGGGCGCACACCATAGCATGTCATCGCAGGTGCCGTGGTGGTCAGAGGGTAGAGGGTTCCGCGCGGGAGGTGTGACGCACGGCAACGATGATGGAGAGTTGGGAGGGGATGTTGAGGAGGAGGGGGCAGATGGAGAGGGGTGTCGTGGCAGGGGAAGATGGAGAGGGCATGGATGGATTGGCACTGGGGGAAGACGAAGGGGAGGGAAGACGTGGTTTGCGGCGAGGCGATCCACGGCAATGTGGAGGCGGTGAGGGAGGTGGAGAAGATGAGGCGAAAAGAGGAGGTCTCGGGGGCAGGGGGCGGTGCCGAGGACAGGTCGACATTAGCGGCGAGGGAGAAGGGAATGGGGTGGGCGGGTCGGAGACGGTGGAGGCAAAGAGAACGGTGAGGGCGTGGGTGTCGAGGAGGAGGTCACCGAAGTGTGGTGTGGAGAGGGTGAGGAGCGCGGAGGCATGGATGGTGGAGGCGTTGAGGAAGAGGTAGAAGGCAAGGGTGGCGTGCGCTGTGACCGGGCTATTACTGTCGGTGTGTAATTGGGGATCCACCGGCACCATGGCAGCTTCGGTAGAGGGCGGCGGCAGGAGCTCGCAAGGCCAACTGCAGGCCATGGGGAGAAGCGTGGCGACACCGGCAGGAGCTAGGGAGCCGATGGCTGGCCACGGGGAGGAGGACAGCATGTCTGCCATGGCTGAAGCAAAGAATATGAGGAAGACGAGGAAGAAGAAGATAGTGTCAAAATTGTCCAAAAGGGCAAATAATCGATTGTCTCTCCAATTTTGTGGCAAATTATCAAGCACAACGAAAATATTGACAAATATAGAAGCCACATCAAAGATGGGGCAAATGATTTATATTCCCTTTGCACTAGGCTCGCTTATGATGGATAAGATGGTGATGGTTTGATGGGAAAATATCTAATGCACTCCCATGCATCCTTTTTGAAACATGGAGTAAATAGTTATGAAAATTTCCAAAACAATTGACAAAATTGACACAAAATCAATCTATCATACCACAAAATTTCATATCTAAATTCGTTCTACACATGGAGAAACAAAAAAAGACAAATTCGTACTATTCACTAAATTTTGTCTTTTTTTTGTTTCTCCTAATGTACGACTGATTTTTAGTTGATTTTTTTGCATGATGTTGACTACATTACGAACTATGTAACCATTTTTTTTTGAAATTTTTCATAACCATTTGCATTGCGTTTTGAAGAGGTTACAATGCCCTCATGGTCTAATGGAAAACTCATTCCATTCCTCGAACCAAAGAAATGACTTAGGTTCCGAGTTAAGAACCACACCTGACACAAAGCATTGCCCCTAGGGCATACTATTGCACCATTGCCACCTTAGTTTCAAGCGATGAACAACATGCGAGGGAAGCATAATGAAGTCAGTGAACCTCTTTACCATGCACTTGTATTTTCAAAAATCCAATCTAAGCAAAGAATCGTTTAGTAGTCAACAAAATTGATGATAAAACTAAATATCTAAATCTCAGAGAACCAAATGCTGCTCAGTTGGCAGGGCGTGGAGTCATCCATCCCACCCACTAGGGATCTAACCTCGGTGCTCACTCCTTCTAATACTGAATGCTAGAGCTCCTAGACAATTTTCAAAAAATACAAATATTATTAAACACTAGACTAAGATGCAGGTGGCACAAAACGTAAGGAAAACACAACTCCATCGTGGCAACAGTGCAATAGGAATATCTGGAAAATGAGATCTGCGACTCCAGTGAGGTTAACGAAGGGAAGAGGGTTGGAGAACTCTCAATATTCTCCATCCCAATTGATGACTGGGCTACCCAAGAGGAAAGCGGCTATGGAACTCTTTTTTTCCCTATTGATTTCTCCGCTCTTGTGCTGGGTTGTCACAGCCCCAATTTTATTAAATATAATTAATATGCATCCCATGAGCATGCATTTGATTTCTAGAGCATATGCACAAGTTATTGCATTTGAAAATTTCAAAACAAAGTAAAACATATAACTCCAATTGAAACTCCCAAAAGAAAACATAAATAAATACTTATAAAGTTCTATGGGAAATAATTTATTTAAATATTATATAATTTATCATGAATAAATATGCATTTTTCCAATTTTTTGGAACCTAACTTAACTCTGATAAAATTCAAACCCATTTTCAATGAACCCTACTGTAAATGATTTAAAATGAGCAAATAAAATTTGAACAGTGAGGTTAGAAAATTTATATAGGTACTAGGTCATCCCAGGAACCCCACTGAAATTTTTTAGAAGTTTAGGAATTTATTTTCTATTTACCACCCCTTTCAAAGTGGAGAAGTTTCTTTTCAAATCAATCAACTGTTGGACTCGCACCCGACTGGACCCAAACAGTTGCGTCTTCACTCGACCCAACCACCTAATCAACTGGTCGAGCTAGGCTTCGACCCGCGCTTCGCTAAGACACTGACGAGGTGAACCCACCTGTCTGCCTCGTGTTCAACCTCCCATTTGGCTAGTTCGAGCTCCTCGCCACATGGCCACACATCTCTTCCGGCGCAGAAATGAGTGTGTCTTCCTTGTCTTGGGGCATGCACCAAAGGCCACCACTGCTTCAACCTTCACCATCCACATCTCTAGTGAGCTCCTTCCCATTCTATACGCGTCGGTTTGTGTCCCGTAGCTTAAGGATGATCTACCCTCTATTCATTTCCCTAATGCTTCACAGGAGCTCATGAATTTTGGAGTTTCTCATTTTCGGCCGAAGGACCCTATCTTGTTCCCCGACTCCATTCTGGTGAGGCATTACCAAATTCCTTCCTACACCTTCATCTCCTTAACCCTTTAAAGCTATCTCGAACCTTCATTGCCCTTCTTTTGCTCAGTTCTCTCCTCCCAAGTCGAGCCGTCGCCATTGCAATCACCGTCGACAAGCATCCTTAGTGCCTCTCCGACCACCATCTGTGCTCGGGTAGTGTAATACCCCGGCCTGCTCGTAGCGTGGCCCATGTGGCCCATGAGGAGTTGTGTGGTGGGATTAGTCCCATATTGCTTGTCTCAAGTGAGTTGTAGTGGTATATAATGCCTGTTGGATCCAAACGTAGTACCTCCGGGTTAACCCTTTTACACGGCGAGGACGAAAGTGTAAGTGAGGTGCTATGTGTGGTGGGTCCGCCCACGGTGGGCGGGCATTGAGCCGATTTTGGGTCGTGGTGTTACAGATGGTATCGAGCATCAACCTCGCCGCACGGCGTGCAAGGGATGGGGCGCGGCATATGGCGATGGCACATGTGGGCCAGAGTGGACACATGGCATGGCATATGTGCCGCGCACCGGACGCACTGACGACGTACCGAGGGGTGGTTCTGGGCATTTGCCGTATGCGTATGTCGCCGAGGGCGCCACTCTTAAGGGGGTGAGTGTAATACCCGGCCTGCTCGTAGCGTGGCCCATGTGGCCCATGAGGAGTTGTGTGGTGGGATTAGTCCCATATTGCTTGTCTCAAGTGAGTTGTAGTGGTATATAATGCCTGTTGGATCCAAACGTAGTACCTCCGGGTTAACCCTTTTACACGAAGCGAGGACGAAAGTGTAAGTGAGGTGCTATGTGTGGTGGGTCCGCCCCACGGTGGGCTGGGCATTGAGCCGATTTTGGGTCAGGGTGTTACAGGTAGGTCCCCTATGCCTTGTAGAAGCTCTTGCATGCACTAGTTCGTTGAGAGCGTGGTCGGGTTTGAAGTGGCGCGTAGCCGTAGCCGCCCTACTCCGGTGCGCCGCCAGCACAGGCCGCTGTGGAGATATCCACCAATACTGAAAGATGCGTGAGGTTACGAGGAATCCATTCCTAGTTTTGGTCGGTGCCGCCATAGCGCTAGCGCTGGCGAGACGCCGAGCAATCTCGCGGCCGCGCGAGCTCTCTTGTCAAACTCCGACCACCATCAGAGTTTCGGGATTAGAACCAAATCTCGCTTGATTAGGTTAAATAATTGCTTAACTTTGTTAATGACTGTCTTAAGTGCGCTCATGAGTCTATTACACGTGGGACCTATGAACATAAATTGAGGACTTAAAGAAATCCAGTTTGTGTATAGTGAATGACATGTGGGCCCGAGGCTTTAAGTGCATAGTCATTCCACTCAGTGGACTATGAACCGAGCTCATTGACTTACGGTCCATGCACTATGCCATGGACCGAGCCTATGACAAGGGGGTTCCACCTGTTAGTAGGAATTTAATTTGAAAATTAAATGAAAAGAATACTATGCAAGAGACCCCACATGTAAGTGACAGAGGCTAGGTTAACTCGAGTACAAAAAGTATTACATGAATTAGAAAATTCGTATGATTTATTTTTCATCAGAATTCAAATAACTTGAAAAATTCATAACTAATTCATTTGAACTCCAAATTGAGTGAAACCAATTGGGTTGTTCATAAAATGTTATTCTCTATCTGTTTTTGTAGTTTTAATATCCACCGCTTGTAATACTCTGATTTATTGAGAGAAATTAGATATAAAAAAGGGGGTTTCTGCAGTTTTTTGGCAACCTGGGCCTCAGGTCTTGGCCCAGGAGGCCCATGAGAGGCTGGCCACGTATAAAAGGTGGGAGAAAACCCTAATGCTACTATAGCTACAGTGCATGTCTCCACTGTAGCAGCCCCCCTCTCCATGTTGCTTTACCAAGATGAGGAGAAGAGGAGAAAGGAAGGAGAGGAAGGAAGAAGAAGAAAGGGAGAAGGAAGAAAGGAGAGGAAGGAAGAGGAGAGGAAGGGCGCATTCACGCAGCGATACTTCGATCTCCATGAGTGAGTATGTTAGAATTGTGGGAATGTTAGAGATTTAATCTGATGATTTCACTATTTGTTATAAGAGAAATTTATTGTAGAGGTCTTGGAGGTTAAATCTGGGCTTTGCATTTTTATGCTAGAACCTTGGCCGCTTCATGATTATGTGTAAAAGTAGAAGAACAAAAGTGGATTCCGAAAAGTGTTGATCATTGATAGAATCCTTTTGGGGGTAGTAAATGAGTGTGCGTGTGCTGTGAATTTTAAGTTGATTATTCTTAAAGGATTGAGGGGATGTGATCGTGGGTGAAATTTATATTGAGGTGCGTTGGGGATTATTTATCAAAGTGATTCATTTGGTAGAGGAGTTGGCTAGAGCATGTTATTGTGGATTAGTAGAATCTCTCTACAAGAGTGTGGTTGTTGCTTTCGGGTTGAGCAACGTTTTCAGGTTGTCGGCTAAGAGGAAGGAGCGGTGTGGTAATTTGGAATCCTAGGATTTAAATAAAAGTTTATTCCTAAAATAAGGATTGAGGAAAAAGAATATTTTCTTGGGTAGTAGACTGCTCTCTTGATTCTTGCTCGAGCTGCGTGTTATGACATGTGTCATTTGTAATTTGATTTGGCTTAATGTTGGTAGGCATGGTTCTTTCCAGTTCAGAAAGAATAAAAGAAATATTTGATTTGGGCATTCGAGTGATTTCTCCTTTGGCTTTCGTGGTGTTTATTTGCAAATTGCATAATTAGAAAGTGGAATGGTTTTTTTTTTGATGAATTTTTGATTTTGGATTTGATTCTTTTGTTGGGGAGTTGGCATGACGTGGTTGCGATGAGAATCTTTTACTTTCAGCTAACTCTTTTTTTATAGTAGAGTTTGTTCAAAGAGAGTTCTTTTGTGTGTCCCTCGTTAAAGGAGGTTATCCTTGTTTCGGTGAAGAGTTCGATTGAGAGTTGAAACAAGAGTCCCGTGTGACGATGCATGATTTCTCGGTTTGGTACCAAGGAAGGTTGGCCCAAGGTACATGGATTTGATTTTGGAGGTTGGCGTATCGCCAAGACTGTCTCGAGTCCATGCACGGAGTACGTAACGTCTTGTATGTCTAGTGCTGAGTGAGTACCTGAGAGGTCCAAAGCTTGAGTTTTCGATAGAACCGTTGGTCAACTAGTAAGACCTTACATGTAATATCCCAATTTTCGTTTAGAGAGGATTTTGTTCGGAAAAAAGAACTATTTAAAAATTCAGGGTTTTGGGAATTTTTGTTTGAATCCTGGGCCTCCGGCCTAGGCTGGGGTAACCCTGGCTAGCCAAGGATGGGCCAATGAGGGAGGGGAGGCGAGGCGCCTAGGCCCAAGGCCCATGCGCCCCACCTCCTCCTCTAACCCTAGCCGGCCCCATCTCCCCTCTCCCTCCCTACTTCTTTCCCCCTAGAACCGCCACCCCTCACCCCAAACCAGCGCCTCCCCTGTGCCGCCTCCCTTGGTGTTGGCCCCCGGTGATCCCCGGCGCTGCCCCCATGGTTCTCCCCGAAGACGCCCCTCCCGCCGATTCTACGGGTGCCGCTTTCGTGGCCGGCCAAAGAAGAGGAGAAAGAAGGAGAAAGGGGGAGTTCTTCGGTAAGGTGATCTTCGTCGTCCAGCGGGTCTTCAAGGGTAACGAAGGATCCAACTCATTGTCTACTGCTGTTTGGATGCGAAATTGTGTAGTAGGACGAAATTGAATTGCTGTCTTTTGATTTCCAGAATAGATCCAATCTGTTGCATGTCCAGTATAGACCTGTTAGAGGCCGATCTGGAGGTTCTACCCTTCTAGAGAATTGTAGCCCTGGTTTTTATATTTCCATAGCCACCGAGATCACGAATTTTCACCTTACGGTTTAGGAGATATGATTTATTCTTTGCGCGCTGTTCTGTCTGCCTTACGATAAGGAACTGTCTATTTATTACTTAATTTTGACCCTGTTAATATAAGATTCAGAACTTCCACCCAAATAGGTTATTGTAGCCTGTTTAATAATCTTTCCAAGTTGATAAATATCATCTCCATTGGATCTGTAGAGTGAAAGTTATGCTATGTTCTTTACTGTTGTTTGACTGTCTGGACAGATGTCTGTAATACGTTTTCAATAGCTGGTTAACCGATTTTCTTGGCAGAACTAGTGAACCTTGTCAACTAGAGTTTCGTAGCCTAGTTTGTTAAGATTCATTGAGAACTAGTTTCATATCATACCGAGTTACAGATCTTTAATTATGATTTTTCTCGCATCGCTGCCCAAAGAAAGTTGTAAGTCGGTCAATAGTTTTATTGTCGGTTTGATCCCGTTGATTATATTGGATGGTTAGAGGGTTAGGGTAAGACACTTGTGGCTGTGTCAACCCTTGTTATCCTTATTCCGAGTGGAGGAGCACTTTCGTTGCCTCCTAGCACATCACAACGCGGAAGGTAAGTACAATGTGTTAAGACATGTTGATTTCTGTTGAATATTGTTAATGCGATGTTTCTTCTATGATCCATGTTCATACTTCATGTTATACAGTTGAAAGTTGTTGATGCGATGCTATTTCAATAATCCATGATTCATACTTCATGACATATATTCGTTCTTAGTTGATAATCCATGTGATTGAAATAGGTGACACCCATTGCATATATTCATTCCATTATTGCATTGTTCGTGTTCCATTCACGGGAGTGGAATTGTTAAGACCCATCAATTCTAGTATGGGCACGTAAGACCCACCATTCCAATGTGGGCAATTTTGGACACCCGTATGAAATGTTCTTCATACGGTGATTGGATCCCCAGACTTTGTTAAGTACGGGCTTAAGTGAGCACCGACGGGTGTGTCACTCTCGCTATACCGGTATGAGCATGTGTGGGTCCTTTCCCTTCAATGCACCCATTCATTCCATTCATACTCATAAGTGTTCGGAGATAAGTTCATCCTTTGTATTAAGATTTAATAGTTCATAACCTTGAATGTTCAATTGTTTACTGTACTTGCTGAGTTTCGACTCATTCTTGTTTTCTTTATTTATTTAGGTGATCGTTGATGATGACTCTATTGGGAGGGAATAGACCTGCACGTATCACACAGTTCACTACATTTTACTTTCATTAATAGTGTCGAGTATATCTTTCTGTAGTTAATTGAGGAACTGTAATAAATAAGTTTTCTACTACATGATATTTCTCTCCACGTTATGTCTTCTTGTTAAATGATGCTAGTGGATCACTTCAATTACTTCTTGATTCTGTTTGATGAATTCAGTCTTTATTCCTGCCATGCTTCTATCAAAGTTGGTCCATATATGTACTTAGAGGAGTTCAGTTTAAATTCTTCCGCAAATTCGGTTGTATGTTAGTTCATTAGGTAGCATCTTGGCTTCCGAATAGCCAAGGGTGTTACAGTTGGTATTAGAGCGGGCTTTAGGTCCGTGGTTCATTTAAAATATTAAATTGACACACTGTGCACACTAGGAAGGGGTTGGGTAAACTGTTGCTTCTGCATTTCAATTGTTGTGACTCAATTAATGAGTCGTTGTTGAATTATTTTGTGCTATGATGTGTTAATCTATGATATGATATCCTATATCTATGAATTTATTCTATGATTGTCATGAGATGATCCTATATATATTCATAATTGAATGCATTGGTTATGCGTATTGGTAGCGGACGTTGAGCAGTTGAGTTCGTGGTTGCTGTCCTGGGTTTTACTAGGCTACACCACTGTTCGTGGTATGAAATTAGAGAAGTTTTTACCATTGTTCCATAAGTTCTGTGTTGAGCAGGAGCTCGTTGATGAATTTGTTGTCTTTCTCGGGCTTGTATCTGGTTTCCTGGTTGTAGTTTCTTGCAGTTCATGAATTTCTTTTAAAATAGGGGGTTATAATGAAGTGGGCAAGCTCCGGTGGGTCTCGATCGTTCTTTGAAACAACCATCGTTCTTTCGATTATTGTGATATTTCTGCTCTACGTGAGCATAGTTAAATTGCAAGATTTATCTTTTCACAGAAGTTCTGCTTTACCCCTGTTGGAAAGTTTAACTCATTGGTTCGCTTAGAATTTTGGGCATTGGAAGGTTTCTTTTGCAAGTTTTTTATTAAGTGTGCATTGACCTTGTATATTTCTTCTGGATTACTTTAGAAAGTCATTCTCTTCCTTGATTTCTGAATTTGACAAATTCCTGTCCGGTGGTGGTTGGTGAATGTCTCTTGGGTTCATGATTCATGGTAGATGAGTTTCAATAGGCCTTTAATGGTTGTCTTAAACCAATATTGTTTTTTGACTGTTGAGTTGCTTTTACTACGGGTGATCTTTATCAATTGGCAATATTGATATTTCCATGGTTGTTTCTTCTTTCTCATTGGAAACTCGTTTGATAGTTTGGATAATGGGAGTTTTTCGTTGCAAGTTCGTTAACATGAGTGGCATCTTGGCTTCCGAATAGCCAGGGTGTTACAGTAAAGCTTTGGCTCCCTGAATTTCTTTTGGATCATTCCGCATGTTGAAGTTTAATGCATCTCCTTTCTGAAGAAACATCATAAAACCCTTTTGTGGTGCCTTGATGTGGTTAAGTAGGATATTTTAATCAAACAAAATGGTTGGCTACGAGTTCTATTGGTCCCTATTTGTTTTCCAAAACAATTCTTGTCTTTCTAACTGCTGAGCTCTCTTTTGTAACACCCCAGCCCAACACTGAGCCTAGAATGCCACCACACTACTCTTCCAACTAATAAATATTGACACACTATAAAATTACCACAAGAAAACAACAATAATCATATCACTGAACCACAAGAAGGACATGCATAATTATGGATCAAGCGACACTAAATAAGCAATGGGAATATAACCAGGTAAATAGTCCAAAATAGCATCAACCAATGAATCCAAATCATTAAAACAAATAGTCTAGTCCAAAACGTTGTCCTAAACTTTATTCAACCTCTAACATGTCCAAGGGTAATCCAATTTTGAATGAAAAGATTCTTATGACAAATGATCATGTGTTGTTCATGTGCTCTACTCGCTCTCAGTCACGGCGTTCTCGAAGATCACCTAAAAACAACAAAAGAGCAAGGGTGAGTCCACGACTCAGCAAACACATCCATAAACAACGAACAATAATAAATCAACAGCATTCAATAACTTCATTATCATCACATGCACTTCTATTAATATTCTCATGCAGTTATCTTCTCTTTGATTCACATCCATTAATCTCATGTATCAATGCAAATCTAATCTATATGTCCACATGCACTTCTTTCGCGTATACCGGTATAGCATGAGTGAATGCTCGCGACAACATTGACTCTCAAGCCCGTTCCTCCATAAGGATCGGGGACCTCCTCCACTCCCGTGGAGTTGTGATCATTCATGATCACCTGCTCATATGCAAAGATGCTTATGAATGCAAACATGCAAACTCCATCATAAACATCATATCCAACTTTTCATCATGCTTGACAACAAAGATATAAACATACCAATTATTTGTTTGCAATTAAACAAAATAAAAGCACAACAATAATGGTAATAGAAGATAAAGAATCACAGTGATCATCATTGATCGCTGTCTACCATGCACTTGCCTTTACTAGTTGCGACGCACAATTTGGCTAGCAGATGGCAACAAGTACGACGCCTCTCCTACATTAAATACACAAATTTCAATACAAGCTACAACATCATAAGAACAACAATCAATCGACATCGCTTCTACACGTCCCCAAATATACCACGTTACGCCGGTATCGAAAAGTTACCCATAGCGGTCTTAGTACTAAAACGAACGTAACTTTTGACCCGAAAGTCCGATCACCACAAACCACCCCATTCTGGATTCTTCATAAAATTATCCACATTTTCTTAGATTACACCGTCTTCCAATTAAATCATCTAACCCTCCGTATTTAGCCCAGAAGGCCGATCTGTCCGCTTCGGAACAACAGTCTTACTAAATTCATAACTTTTGTTTTACTCAACCAAAATGCGCGTTCTCAGATTCTGCAGAACCCTTAGACAATTATCTACACCTTTCATGTAGATCAAAAACTCTAATTAGGCTATTTACTATTTTTAATCTACAGTCTACCAAAACAGCGCCGAAAGACGACAACCCCAATGACAGCAGCCTTCCGAAAATCACAACTCGAATTCTACTTGTCCGATCGACATGTTTAAATATGCTATAGAAAGATATCGAAATTATCTACAATTAACTAGTAGATGATATTTCCAAAATTCGCCATTAAGGTACCCGAATAAATCGTACAGAACAGCATACTAATCAGAAGTACTAAACAGCCATCGATTAGAAAATTCTATAACATCTCTAATTACTCTAAATTCTAATCTCACTTTACATAATAAGCCTCCTTACTTGAACTCAATACAGCACATACCAATCATGAAACATGTTATCTAGCAAATTTAATAGGAACTAATGCAAAGGCTCACGTGTGGAGAGGAAGATGGCTCCCACATGGCGGTAGATGGCTTCGGTCGGCTCGGGCGAGTGCAGCAGCTCCACGCGGCAATCGGCAGCAGCAGCGGCACTCACGCCGCACACGGGCACAGCGATCACCGCGACTCCACGCTGCAGTAGATTCGGCTTATAAAGAGCCAAGACAACAAGCAGACGGCAACAGCAGGAAAGCAAAGAAGCACACAGGCTTAGGCGCGCAGGAAAAGCAAAGAAGCAAGCAAGCAAATCTTTCGGTTCGGTCACAAGCGTCAATGGCAAGAATAAGAAGAACAGCATCGCCAAGATGCAACGCAGTCTTCGGCAAACAAGAACAAAGACGGCAGAGACTTGGTGGCGGCTCGGTGGAATAGAAAACTATTAGGGTTTCTAGAAAACCCACCACCTATTTATATAGCTCATAAAAACTCAATTATCCTATTTCCACGATACTAAAATCTTTAATTACGCACAAGCCCTAAATTCTTTAACTAATTAATTTATTATTATTATTGTTATTATTATTATTTTTCCGAATATTACATTCTACCCCCCTTAACGGAATTCGACCCCGAATTCTAATCGCTGTGCTACTCAAATAAAAACAACACTGCTGAAATTAAACAACAAAATAACACGCACTGACGTGAACAACTCGGTATAGCTCGCGCATGCGAGACTCCAACTCCCAAGTCGCTCTCTCTGACCGATCGCCCACAAAGACCTTGACGATACCAACGCCTTGTGCCTCAAGACTCGCTCCGACCTCTCCGTATCGCGCCACGGACGCGACTCAACTGTGAGGTCTTGCTCAATAGTCGCGGCTCCAATGAAATCTTATGCTCGGGTCTCTCAAAACTTTTCAAAGATCGAGACGTGAAACACATTAGAACCCCACGCATGGACTCGGGAAGGTCCAAGCGGTAGGCTAACTTTCCAATTCTTGCAATAATCGAGAACGGTCCAACGTACTCGGGCTAAGCTTTCCTTTGGTACCGAACCGAACAATACCTTTAGTGGGAGACACTCAAGAGCACTGGTCACCCACCGCAAACTCCAAGTCACGCCTCAAATCAAGATAACTTTTTCGTCTACTCGAGCCGCTAATGATTCTCGCCTCACCATGGCCACACGCTCAACGGTCTTCAATCCGGTCCGACCCAAAATTGCCTTCTCTCCAATCGCATCCCAACAAAGTGGCGATCGCACTTCCGCCCATAGAGAACCTCAAATGGCGCGCTCTAATACTCGAATGGTAACTATTATTATAAGCAAACTCTGCAAGTGGCAACTGGTCCTCCCAACTACCCTTCCAAGACAAAACACAAGATCGCAACATATCCTCCAAAGTCTGAATAGTCCGCTCTGACTGCCCATCTGTCTGAGGATGAAACGCTGTACTAAGGCGGAGCTGTGTGCCCAATGCACTCGCAGACTCTCCCGTAACTTGAGACAAACTTGGCGTCCCTATCGTAAATGATGGTCTTTGGCACACCATGCGTCTTACTATCTCACGCACATAAATAGGAGCTAGATCACTCACGAATTTGTCGTGCGAATAGGAATGAAGTGCGAGACTTGCTGAATCGATCCACCACTACCCAAATCGCATCCTTCCTCGGCGAACGAGGCAACGCCACCACAAAGTCCATAGAGATATCATCCCAAGGCCACTGGGGTACCTCCAAAGGCTGCAACAACCCTGCAGGACGCTTGTGCTCAGCTTTCACTTGCTGACAAACACCACAAGAAGCCACATAATTAGCAATATCCACCTTCATTCTTTTCCACCAAAAATTTCATTTTCAGATCTCGATACATCTTAGTCTCACCAGATGAAGCGAGTATGGAGTGCGATGTGCCTCCTCAAAATATCATCTTTGACCTCCGCCGCTTGTGGTACGCAAAGCGGCCTTTAAACCTCAAAGTACCAAAATCATCCATGCTAAAATCACACTCTTTACCCTCATCCGACGCTTCCTAACCTCCTGTAATAACCGGTCACTCACAGCTTCCAGACACGGTCCGAATAGCCGACTCAAGAATCAATCGTGTCTCAACATGTGTTGTGCCCGCATAACAATAAGATATTCCCATGCGATCAAAATCAGCAATAAGGCAATCTAGAGTAGCGGAGTCGCCTTGCGACTAAGAGCATCCGCAACAACATTGGCCTTGCTCGATGATACCAATAGTAAGATCATAGTCCTTGATCAATTCCAACCACCTCCTTTGCCTCAAATTCAGATACTTACGAGTGAAGATATACTTGAGACTCTTGTGATGCGTGAAAATATCACAAGGCTCGCCAGATAGATAATGCCTCCAAATCTTGAGAGCAAAGACAACCGCAGCCTAACTCCAAATCATGAGTGGGATAATTCGCCGTGCTTCTTTAATCGCCTCGACGCATAAGCAATCACCTTACCGCCTTGCATGAGAACACAGCCAAGACCCACTCGAGACGATCTCAAAAGATCGTGGAACCGCTTCTCGCTCGGGAAGAGTGAGAATATGAGAGGTCACCAACCTGTCCTTCAAAATGCGTAAACCGCGCCACACTCATCACCCACCGAATCTCACACCTTTTCGAGTAGGTGAGACATCGGCTTGGCAATGATAGAGAAATCTCGCACAAAACGCCGATAATAACCACCAAACCCAAGAAACTCCTCACCTCCTTTACATTAGTCGGCCTCTTCCAATCCACCACCGTGGAGACCTTGCTAGGATCAACAAAGAATGCCCCGAGGGTTAATCACATGACCGTAAAACCCACTTCAAATCCGAACTCACACTTCTTCAACTTAGCATAGAACTTGTGCTCTCTCAAAGTATCTAAAACCAACCTCAAATGACGCCATGATCCTCATTGGTCTTGAATAGATAAGAATGTCATCAATGAACACCACCACGAAGTCATCTAGATACTGTAACATGTTGTTCATGGTCTCCATAAAAATGGCAGTGCATTAGTCAATCCAAAAGACATAACTTTATACTCATAATGCCCATACCGTGGAGAAAGCGGCTTCTCTACATCTCGCTCACGCACACGGATTTGATTATACCCCGATCGAGATCAATCTTGGAGAACACTTGAGCTCCATTCAACCGATCAAACAAGTCCTCAATGCGGGCAATGGATATTTGTTCTTGATTGTGATCGCATTAAGCGCACGGTAATCAATACACATACGCCAACTCCCATCCTTCTTCTCAGTGAATAGAACAGGAGCTCCCCATGGCGATACACTACGCCTGATCAAACCTTTAGCCAACAAATCATCCAACTGCTTCTTCAACTCGTCCTGAAACGGACGTGCTAATCGATATGGAGACATCGAGATGGGACGAGTATTCGAACAAGATCAATGCGAAACTCCACGCCTCGCAGTGGCAAACCCTAAGCTCGGTGGGAACACATCGGGTAATCACCGACCACCGAATTTCCTCAATCTGCGGCCACGCCGGTTTCAAAGAAGAGCTAAAAGAAGCCCGCCATCGCACGACCGGAACACCCATTAATATCGAAAGAGAGCGCGAGGCGCTCCTGAAAAGTCAAAGTCTCCTGCACGAGGTCTCGCACAGCAGACGTATTCTACGTAAACAGGATATCACGGCTCGATAAGAGTGCAACCAATCCATACCCAAGATAACATCGAACGGCTCCATTTGTATAACTATCAAATTCGCCGTGAACTTCTCTCCATCAATGACAATAGAACACCCAGACAAACAAGAGAGCTAGCAATAATACCCTGTGAGAACTAACTAACACCGATCGAGAAATCCATCGATACTCAAGTTCGCTCTCCTAACAAACGCCGACGAGACAAACGAAAAGGTAGCCCCGAATCAAAAAGGACTAAAGCATCAAACGAATCCACAAGCAAAGTACATCACCACGCCAGACGACCGCAGACTCAGCAGAGGCATGGCGACACTCTGTGGCGCCATGGCGAAGAAGACGATGCGGGCGGCGAGAGCCCCAACAATCACGTGGCGGTGCGGTAAAGCCGGTCGGCAACGGCGAAGCGGTGCGAAGGTGGCCGCCGCCGAGTACCCTACCGAGGCGCCCAAGTCAAGGAAATGGCATCGCCGGAGGAGCAGCCATCATCCGGAAAGATCCTCGAGCAGACCCATCAAGAAGAAGATGGCACAGCTCCCACTTGATCACGCTTAGCGGGGTTCGCGACACACCCGCTCCTTGTGACCCGGCGGCCACACCGACGGCAATCTCCGTCCAAGTGCACTCAGCAGCAGGTGTCCATCTCCGCACTTAAAGCAAAGCATGCCTTGCCCCGGGACAGACGAAGAGCCGAGTACCGCCAAAGGACGAGGCGCCAAGAAGGAACGGCCTCGATCGCTAGACTCGAAAGATCGCGGTCCTCCCTTGAATTTCTTGAAAGCGGTCGAATAGACCCACTTCCTCACTAGAGCTCCTCTTCCGTCACCACCGTGGCTACCACCCACCGAGGCTTGTCGCCTTTGTGAGTCGTGATCTCCAACTCCATGCCCCCGGCTTGCTCCACAACAGAGCAGTAATCACGGAGTGGAGTAGTTCCCAACACATGCCGGCACTGCACTGAGACCCCGACGAACCTCTTGGCTTTCAAGATCATCATTCGCCATCAAGGGACGGTTAACCAAGTTGTTGAACTCGCCTCATACTCAAGAATAGACCTCTTCCCTAAGCAAAGGTCGCCAAGGCAACCTCCATCTTCTCAACAAATGAGTAGGGGTAGAACTTCCCTTGAACTCGATCAACAAAGTCCTCCCAAGTGATCGCCCTTGAGTGGCGGTCCTCAAGACAACACGCTCCCACCAAATATCCGCTGCCCTTTCGGTGAAAGGCTACAAAATGACCCTCCGAGGTGAAGACATCTCCAAAGCTCCAAACTGTCTCTCCATGTAGCGCAACCAATCCACGCTCGACCGGTGTGCCCGACCACAAACGGATCCAACCTCAACCCCATCCACTCAAGTGACATCCGCGCCAGAACCGGAGGATGTGCGACAGAGCAACAACAGATGCCGAAGAACAGGGATCTGCCGGCTACTGTTGAAGAGCACGGATCTCTCCCACCAACTCTCTCAAAGAAAGCGGGGTCTCATCTTGGGCCCCAACCGAGGCGGGTCAACAAGAACCCCTCACCATCGACTCATCGCACAGAGGTGGCTCCACTGAACCTCGCCGCTGCCACGACCTCCACGATCATGCCACCACGACCACGTCCTCTACCCCTCGGCATAGCTATCAACCACAATCAACATTACACAATGAGTTCAAAGATCAAAATAAAATCATCCATCAATAACAACATAACGGAAGCGTAAAAACTATATTCGTACCTCTCTCTAACCTACTGTGCTCTAGTGTGTCAAATTTTAGGTTAGTTAACCATTAGCAAATTTTAGTTGATTTACTAAACTAAAACAAATTTTAATAATTTTAGTTTGCCTATGTTGTTAATCTATTCACCACGGACCTAAAGCCCGCTCTGATACCAACTGTAACACCCCAGCCCAACACTGAGCCTAGAATGCCACCACACTACTCTTCCAACTAATAAATATTGACACACTATAAAATTACCGCAAGAAAACAACAATAATCATATCACTGAACCACAAGAAGGACATGCATAATTATGGATCAAGCGACACTAAATAAGCAATGGGAATATAACCAGGTAAATAGTCCAAAATAGCATCAACCAATGAATCCAAATCATTAAAACAAATAGTCTAGTCCAAAACGTTGTCCTAAACTTTATTCAACCTCTAACATGTCCAAGGGTAATCCAATTTTGAATGAAAAGATTCTTATGACAAATGATCATGTGTTGTTCATGTGCTCTACTCGCCTCGACCACGTTCTCAAGATCACCTAAAAACAACAAAGAGCAAGGGTGAGTCCACGACTCAAAGAAACACATCCATAAACAACGAACAATAATAAATCAACAAAGATTCAATAACTTCATTATCATCACATGCACTTCTATTAATATTCTCATGCGCTTATCTTCTTTGATTCACATCCATTAATCTCATGTATCAATGCAAATCTAATCTATATGTCCACATGCACTTCTTTCACAGATACCAGATAGCATGAGTGAATGCTCGCGACAACATTGACTCTCAAGCCTGCTCCTCCATAAGGATCGGGACCTCCTCCACTCCGTGGAGTTGTGATCATTCATGATCACCGCCATATGCAAAGATGCTTATGAATGCAAACATGCAAACTCCATCATAAACATCATATCCAACTTTTCATCATGCTTGACAACAAAGATATAAACATACCAATTATTTGTTTGCAATTAAACAAAATAAAAGCACAACAATAATGGTAATAGAAGATAAAGAATCACAAAGTTGATCATCATTGATCGCTGTCTACCATGCACTTGCCTTTACTAGTTGCGACGCACAATTTGGCTAGCAGATGGCAACAAGTACGACGCCTCTCCTACATTAAATACACAAATTTCAATACAAGCTACAACATCATAAGAACAACAATCAATCGACATCGCTTCTACACGTCCCCAAATATACCACGTTACGCCGGTATCGAAAAGTTACCCATAGCGGTCTTAGTACTAAAACGAACGTAACTTTTGACCCGAAAGTCCGATCACCACAAACCACCCCATTCTGGATTCTTCATAAAATTATCCACATTTTCTTAGATTACACCGTCTTCCAATTAAATCATCTAACCCTCCGTATTTAGCCCAGAAGGCCGATCTGTCCGCTTCGGAACAACAGTCTTACTAAATTCATAACTTTTGTTTTACTCAACCAAAATGCGCGTTCTCAGATTCTGCAGAACCCTTAGACAATTATCTACACCTTTCATGTAGATCAAAAACTCTAATTAGGCTATTTACTATTTTTAATCTACAGTCTACCAAAACAGCGCCGAAAGACGACAACCCCAATGACAGCAGCCTTCCGAAAATCACAACTCGAATTCTACTTGTCCGATCGACATGTTTAAATATGCTATAGAAAGATATCGAAATTATCTACAATTAACTAGTAGATGATATTTCCAAAATTCGCCATTAAGGTACCCGAATAAATCGTACAATGGAACAGCATACTAATCAGAAGTACTAAACAGCCATCGATTAGAAAATTCTATAACATCTCTAATTACTCTAAATTCTAATCTCACTTTACATAATAAGCCTCCCTTACTTGAACTCAATACAGCACATACCAATCATGAAACATGTTATCTAGCAGCCAGAATAGGAACTAATGCAAAGGCTCACGTGTGGAGAGGAAGATGGCTCCCAATTGGCGAGTAGATGGCTTCGGTCGGCTCGGCAAGAAGTGCAAAGAAGCTCCACGCGGCAATCGGCAGAAGAATGCACTCACGCTGCACAAGCGCACAAAGCGATCACCCGCGACTCCACGCGCAATAGCTCGGCTTATAAAGAATAAGACAAGCAGCCAGATCGGCAGCACAGGAAAAGCAAGCGCGCAGGCTTAGGCGCGCAGGAAAAGCAAAGAATACAAGCAAAGAAATCTTCTGTTCGGTCACAAGAAAGGCCCAGCAGCAATAAGAAGAAGCAGCACGCAAGATGCAACGCAGTATTTGGCAACAAGAACAAAGACGGCAGAGACTTGGCTGGCGGCTCGGTGGAATAGAAAAACTATTAGGGTTTCTAGAAAACCCACCACCTATTTATATAGCTCATAAAAACTCTGAATTATCCTATTTCCACGTATACTAAAATCTTTAATTACGCACAAGCCCTAAATTCTTTAACTAATTAATTTATTATTATTATTGTTATTATTATTATTTTTCAGAATATTACATCTTTGCTACTTGTAAACGTTATTAATGGTAAGATCATTCTCTTTTATGTTAGTCCTAACTCTCTTGTGGATAAAGGTACATGGTTATCCATTTGGTGTTTTGGAAAATGAGAATTATCTTTCACAAAGTTCATTGAAGAAATTTTTGACTCAGCTCATTCCTTTTGGAGTAGTTCGAGTGTTCTCCTCCTAAACATCTATTTGCTGATCTTACATAAGTGCTAGATCTACCTATTTTCTTGGCATGCTAATATTGTTGAAACCTTATGCCTTTGCCACATTGGAATTTCTAACTTTCAAAGTCAGTACATTCTTCTCATTTGAAGTTTGATCTTCTCCTCGTGCCTCAACTGTGGACTTCAGATATGTTTTCGGAGCTCTTCGCCTAATTGATTTTCCCCTTGGTCCTGTATTCAGTGCGAGTGGTAAATGATTTTTCTAGTTGGCAAAAATCGTTTTCATGTGCCTCTTCTTTTCAGAAAGATTCGACCCATTCTTTTCGCATGAGTCTTTCTAGGTGTTTTCTAATTGTAGTTGTGAGATTGATGTTAATACTTGAAGTAAATTGATCGCCACAGGTGAAATCGCTTAAATGAGAATACTTCAAGTTTCGTTTTTGTGATCGTTTGGAGCTCACGAATATTCTGGTAACTAAAATTATTTTAAATAAAATAGTGTATGGGAAAGTCCTATTGCTTCTTAAGAGTTTCGTACGATTTGATCTTAATTGCTCTTTGGTTTGAGTTCGCAAAGTGAGGTTGCAATCAAAGAAAACTTTCGTTGATTTCTTCAAGAGGAAATTAATCCGTTTGCTTTCCGTGAAATTCTGTAAATGAAAATGTTTCTAGTTTTGTGGCCGAGATCATTTGGACCTCATGTTTCATGGGTAGATAACTGTTCCGAGCAAATTTGGCGTGCCGAAGAATTTTATTGGTTCTTAAGTAGTTCTATGGGTTGGACTAAAGAACTTACCTTACTCGTTGTGGCAAAGTGTTGTTAGTTCAAGGGCTAATTGCCGTGTTAATGGAAAAAGTGCAGTAGAAGTATTTGATAATTTGAGTCAAGTTTTGTAACTTGTGGTTATTTGAATCATGCCTAAATTTTCTGCTCTTTCCACTAAAGAGATATCGAGTTTCAATCGTAATGTCATTTTCTTATTGGTTGTTACTTGTTAATTCCTTTTTAGGAGATGTGTGCCCTCAGCTGTGAACTCAACTTTTGTTTTTCCAAGATCCTCGTTATCATATTATTTCTTTTGGTTTCGTGCTCGCTGTGAGAAACAACATTTTTCTGTGTAACGAAACTTGTCCTTATTCGTCTCTTTCTTTTGAGAAAGACTCAACAATTTTATGTTGTAAAGTTTTATAAAGCGTAATTTGGCAACTGTTTAGTGGTGGTTAAGTAATGGTAGTGGTGAGATTTTTCTACCAGGATATTGGAGGAGTAATAGAAGATGAATTGATTTTGATCTGTACCTCTTGGAGAAAATGTGATTCACGTGGAATGTTTGGCTTCAAGTAAATCAATAGTGTTACGGCTAAGTACAACCTATGGTATAGAGAAATTCCAGAACTTCAGTCCATGTTAAAAGGTTGGGGATTGTCGAAAGTATAGAGACCTTGATTACTTTTATAGAGTAACACAATTGGATAGTATTGCGAGATTATATGGGTAATTTCTAAGGATATCAATAAGTAAGTATGCTTTGAATTGTGAGAATGTTGGAGATTCAATCCGATGATTTCCCTATCTGTTATAATTGAAATTTGTTGTAGAGGTCTTGGAGGTTAAATCTGGGCTTTGCATTTTTATGCTAGACCTTTGGTCGCACAATGATTTGTGTGTAGAGAAAGCGGAATAATAGAGTTTCCCGAGCAGTGAATGATCATTGATAGAACTCTTCTGATGTAGTTTATGAACGAGCGTGCTAAGGATTCTAAACTGTTGTTCTTGAAAATTGGAGGTAATGTGATTGTGTGGGACCTATTCTGTGGTGCTTTGAACACCTTCTATCAAATCGATTTTTGGTTAGTAGAATGAGTTATCTAGAGTATTCGGTGAATTCAATATAGCCTCTCCACAATGGTGTGGATGATGTACTTTAGTTTGAATATAATTTGAGGATGTTTAACTAAGAGGTTTAAGCTCTGGTGGTTTGCGATGAATTCAAATTTCAAGGTTCGAGAAGTGTTTTATTCCTAAGAGAGAAACTGAGAAAAAGGATGTCTCCTCGGATATTGAATCATTTTCTTGATTCTCGTTTGAGTTTTGTGTTGTTGATTGGTGTCATTTGCATTTTTAGTGGGCGCTGTGTTGGCATGACTGATTCTTTCCAATTCAGACAAACCAAAAGAAGTATTTGGTTTGGGCATTCGAGTGATTTCTCCTTTGGTTGTCGTGGTGTTCATTTGTAATATGCATATTTAGAAAATGGATGTGGTTTCATGACGAATTGTCAAATTTGGGATTTAACCCTGTTGGTGGAGAGTTAGTATTGCTTGGATGCGATGAAGACTCTCTATTTCCAGTTAGATTCTCTTTGTGAGTCAGTGGTTTAAGAACCAGATTTGTTGTGCATTCTTGTTTAAAGGAGGTGTTCCTTGTTAGATGAAGAGTTCGATTATGAGAAATTTGTGTGCTTTCGTACCAAAATAGGAAGTGGGCATATCGCTTTGACCGTCTCGGGTCCATATGCGAAGTACGCATCGTTTGGTGTGCTCGGGTGTTAAGTGAGTAACTGAGCAATTCCAAGCTTGGGATGTCGTTAAAGGCGTTGACCATCGAGTAGGATCTTAACTTCGATTATTTTCTGATGAACGTACCTGAAATTGCCGGGTTGAGTATTAGGTCAGACGTAGTAGTACGTCCTTTTGTTGTGGTCTCATCAATCCGGATTTCGTAGTAAAAGTTGTGATTTATTGTGTACTTGCTGTCCAAATTACAGTCCTGTTAGATTATTGGTTTATGTGAGTAGATCGACTTTGTGATCCTTGGGTTAGGATGCTGCGATTAGATGGTTCGAGCGAGGTCCTATTCACGTGGTTCCTCATTCAAATATATTTAATTTCTGTAGGAGGGGGAAATTCGAGTGTAGCAGCTTCCGTCTTGCCTTATAACACTTCGCAGAGCGGAAGGCAAGTACATTGTAATTCTTTATGTGAAAGAATGATGAGTGCTTGTATTCATACTGTTATTTCTATGATCCATGATTAAATTCAATGCTTCATGTTCCTTTCATATCCATTAATCCATGTTGAAAGAGATGATGTCTTTCATTATTCATGATTCATTCCATTCATTCATTTGTTCATGTTTCTTCCACGGGAGTGAAAAATAAAGACCCATCAATTCCAGCATGGGCACATAAGACCCACCATTCCAATGTGGGCATATTTGGATCCCCGTATGAAACGTTCTTCATAAGGGCCTTGGATCCCTGTATTTTGTTAAATGCAGGCCTAAGTGAACACCGACGGGTGTGTCACTAGCTATACCGGTATAAGCAGAAGTGTAGTTCATTCATTTCATTCATTCATATATACATTCGGTGTTATGTTCATATTCTTTAATGTTGTTGTCTTGTTCATATTTGTTGTATGTCTAATTATTCATCAGACTTACTGAGTCTCGGACTCATTCTTGCTTTGTTTGTTTATTTTAGGTGATCGTTGATGATGACTCTATTGGGAGGGAATAGACACACATAAATCATTCACTTCACCATATTCGAGTTTCAATAATATGATTTGGTTCATGTCTTTCATTTGTTAATTGATAAACTGTAGTAAATAAAGTTAGATGTGGTTGATATCTCTCTCCATGTTATGGTTGCTTAAGTACTGCTTGTGGTCCTTGATCACCCCTTTGATATAATTATTTGGATTCAGTCTTTATTCCTGCCATTGTATTATTAAAGTTTGATCTTTTTATGCCCTTAGATGAGTTATTGTTTAAATTATTCCGCTTGATGGTTATATGTTAGGTTATTTAGGTGACATCTTGGCTTCTGAATAGCCAGGGTGTTACAGTTGGTATCAGAGAGGGCTTTAGGTCTGTGGTAAACAAAGTATTAAAATGACACACTGTGCACAGTAGGTGGGATTTGGGAAATCCATTGCATCCGCATTTCTAGTAATGCGGTTCATTATGTTGTACTTATCGAATTGCTTCTGTACTATCTTTCTCGTTGTTAATCTATCATATGATGTGGTATCCTATATATATAAATTTATTCTATGATTGTCATGAGATGATCCTATATATTCATAATTGATTACATTGGTTATGCGTGTTGATAACGGATGTTAAGAAGTTGAGGTCGTGGTTGTTACTCTGGGATTAATCAGGTTACACCATTGTTCATGGTATGTGGTTAGGGGAGTAGTTACCCCGAGTACCATAGTTTCAGGTGTTGAGCGTGAATTGCTTTAGAAATTTTTTCTCTTCCTTTATTTCTGAATTTGGCAAATTCTTGTCTAGTGGTGGTTGATGAATTTCTCTTGGGTTCATGGTTCATGGTAGTTGATGAGTTTCAATGCGTCTTTAATGGTTCTTTGAAATAATTATTGTTTTTGGACTGTTGAGTTGCCTTTACTACTGGGAATCTTCGTCAATTGTCAATATTGATATTTTCATGGTTGTTCCTTCTTTCTCATTTACTCGTTTGATAGTTTGGAAAATGAGAGTTTTATGTTGCAAGTTCGTTAACATGAGAAAGCTTTGGCCCATGTATTTCTTTTGTATCATTCTACGTGTTGAAGTTTAATGCACCTCTTTTCTGAAGAAAAGTGTTAAAACTCTTTTGTGGTGCCTTGTTGTGATTAAGTCAGAGATTGTAATCAAACAAAATGGTTGGCTACGGGTTTCTATTGGTCCCTATTTGTTTTTCAAAATAATTCTTGTCTTTTTGACTGCTGAGCTCTCTTTGCTACTTGTAAACGTTACTATTGACAAGATCGTTCTCTTTTATGATAGTCCTATCTTTTTTGTTGCTAAAGTTGACCTGGTCATCCGTTTGGTATTTTGGAGAATGGGAATTATTTTTTACAAAGTTCATTGAAGAAAGTTTTGACTCTGCTCATTTCTTTTGGAGTAGTTGGAGTGTTGGAGTTTAGAACCTCTCTTTGAAAAAGAAATGTGTCAAAACCCTTTGTAAGGTTTTGTGGTGTTATGTGAGGGGTTGTAAGTAAATAAGCTAATTGATAATCTATGAAATCAAGTTGGATTATTAGCGTGATGCATAATTAATCTTAACCAATGTCCTCAGTAGCGTAGCTGGTTAATTTTTTGTTGCCTTCAATGATTGCATGGTGAACTGTGATTTAGAATTTTATTTATTCCTGATTAGAATCAACAGGGCTCTAAGAAGAGTGAATATTAATATGAAACTATCTCGTAAACATCTACTTGATCTTACACAAGTGCTAAACTTACCTATTTTCTTGACATGCTAAGATTGTTGAAACCTTATACTTTTGCCACATTGAGATTTCTAACTTTCAAAGTCAATACCTTCTTCTCATTTGGAGTTTAATCTTCTTTTTGTGCGGGTCATGTGGTCTCAACTATAGACTTCACATATATTTTCTGAGTTCATTGCCTAATTTATTTTCCCCTTGATCCTGTGTTCATTGCGAGTGGTAAATGACTTTCTAGTTGGCGAAAATCGTTTTCATGTGCGTATTCTTTTGAGAAAGATTCAACCCATTCTTTTCGCATGGGTCTTTCGAGGTATTTTCTAATTGTTGCTGTGAGATTGATGTTAATACTTGTAGTAAATTGATCGCCTCTGGCGATATCGCTTAAATGAGAATAATTCAAGTTTAGTTTTTGTGATCTTTTAGAGCTCATGAATATTCTGGTAGCTCAAATTATTTTAAATAAAATAGTGTATGGGAATGTCATATTGCTTCTTAAGAGTTTTGTGTGATTTAGTCTTAAATGCTCTTTGGTTTGAGTTCGCAAAGTGAGGTTACAATCAAAGAAATTTTTTGATGATTTCTTCAAGAGAAAATTAATCTGTTTGCTTTCTGTGAAATCCTGTAAATGAAAATGTTTAGAGTTTTGTGTCTGAGATCATTTGGATCTCATGTTTCATGAGTAGATGAACTGTTCTGAGCAAATTTAGCGTGTTGAAGAATTTTATTGGTTCTTAAGTAGTTCTGTGGGTTGGACTAAATAACTTACCTTATTCGTTGTGGCAAAGTGTTGTTAGTTCAACGACTAATTTCTGTGTTAAAGGAAAGAGTGTAGTAGAAGTATTTGAGAATTTGAGTCAAGTTTTGTAACTTGTGGTTATTTGAATCATGCCTAAACTTTCTGCTCTTTTCGCTGAAGAGATGTCGAGTTTCAGTCGTAATGTCATTTTCTTGTTAGTTGTTACTTATTAATTTCTTTTTGAGGGATGTGTGTCCTCAGCTGTGAACTCAACTCTTGTTTTTTCAAGATCCTCGTTACCAGATTTTTTTTTTGGTTTCGTGCTCGTTGTGAGGAGCAACGTTTTCCTGTGTGACAAAACTTGTCCTTGTTCGCCTCTTTCTTTTGAGAAAGAATCAACAGTTTTATGTTGCAAAGTTTTACAAAGTGTAAATTAGCAACTGTTTGGTGGTGGTTAAGTAATGGTAGTAGTGATATTTTGCTACAAGCTATTGGAGGAGTAGTAGAAGATGAATTGGTTTTGATATGTACATCTTGGAGGAAATTTAATTCACATGGAATGTTTGGCTTCGAAGTAAATTTGAATAGTATTACGACTGAGTAGGACCTATGGTATAGTGAAATTCCAGAACTTCAGTTCATATTGAAAGGTCAGGGATTATCAAAGGTATGGAAACCTTGATTAATTTTATAGAGTAACGCAATTGGATAGTATTGCAAGATTGTGTGGGTGATTTCTGATGATGTCAATGAGTGAGTATGTTAGAATTATGGGAATATTAGAGATTTAATCTGATGATTTCGCTATTTGTTATAAGAGAAATTTGTTGTAGAGGTCTTGGAGATTAAATCTGGGCTTTGCATTTTTATGCTAGAACCTTGGCCGCTTCGTGATTATGTGTAAAAGTAGAAGAACAGAAGTGGATTCCGAAAAGTGTTGATCATTGATAGAATCCTTTGGGGGTAGTAAATGAGTGTGTTTGTGCTGTGAATTTTAAGTTGATTATTCTTAAAGAATTGAGGGGATGTGATCGTGGGTGAAATTTATATTGAGGTGCGTTGGGGATTATTTATCAAAATGATTCATTTGGTAGATGAGTTGGCTAGAGCATGTTATTGTGGATTAGTAGAATCTCTCTACAAGAGTGTGGTTGTTTTTTTCGGGTTGAGCAACGCTTTGAGGTTGTCGGCTAAGAGGAAGGTGCAGTGTGGTAATTTGGAATCCCAGGATTTAAATAAAAGTTTATTCCTAAAATAAGGATTGAGGAAAAAGAATATTTTCTTGGGTAGTAGACTGCTCTCTTGATTCTTGCTCGAGCTGCGTGTTATGACAGGTTTCATTTGCAATTTGATTTGGCTTAAGGTTGGACCTACATTTCTTCTAATGCTCCTGCAAATAAAATATTTAAGGAACTACAACCATCTATCAAGACTCGATTAACTTTACAATTGTTAATGGTAGGTTCAACTATAATAGGGAACCTACCTGGTCGAGTTGACAGGATGGGACAATCCTCTTTGCTGAAGGAGATTAATGTGTCCGACCACCTTGATGGTTTGATGGCAGTGGAAGACTCTGCAAGGTTGACCTCTCGCTCTACAGCTTTCAGGTGACGTCGCGAGTCGTACGAAGGTCTTCCGTACGTGATATCCTTTGTTCCCGGTATGCTTCCGTACGTTGCATGGTTTGCTGAAGGATCTCCGATACCTGTCCTGCCAGTTGGACAAAACCTGGAGCACATTCTAGAGCTGGGTCAGTGTTATTTAAAATATTCTGAACACGCTGCAGGTTCTGTACCGTTACCGAAGGTCTTGGAGGATTCACAGTAGTTGGAGGAGTTCGTGGATCTGAACTTCCCCCCGACCTTGCGCCTGGCCCCGTCCGACCCATCATCCTTGGTGGGCAGAACCAGGTGAATTAACTTACGGACGCCTATCCGCTCGCTACCTCGCTTCGGTGCTTGATGGCCCGCACCGTCTCCATCAATATGTGGTGGCGAGGTAGTGTATGCAGGACCGTACACGGCATTTTGATCCGTATTTTCGATCGCATTGACCTTGTGCTTCCCATAGCGATCTTCTAAAGAGCTTCCACTATAACCAGTGGAGAGTCTTCCAGTGCTTCTACTAGATGCTTCCACGATGGAGGCCGATCAGAGATAAGCACCTCTTGAGGTCTTCGGGGCAGACTCAGCCTGACCCGGCGGATTGCCAGTCGTACGCTGAGCCTTATCATTCCCACTCGACTTATAGCTGGTGGGAGTTTCATCAATACTGTTACCAGATGTCGGTTGGCTCCTGGAATTTGCAGAAGCCGTTGGTGAGTACCTGTCTGCCATGATTGTATCGAGAGTGTATTGATTCTCAGATAGCGGGGCTGAAGTTCCATCACCTTTTTCACCGGTCGGAAGGACTGGGCTTGGAGAGGATTTTGGACAGTAATACGTCCCTCTGGAAACGCCACTTGTCATAGTGGAGCATCTTCATCCATCCGCTCGCACGTTGTCGCAACATGCGAACCGCGAGGAGGAAGATGATGTCATCCCGTTCTCTTGCATGGCGCGGATACATCCGTCCATGTCGAGATGGGAGTATTCATCCAAATCGAACCAGTTCTCCCCGTCCTAAGTTCTTACTATAGTCGTATATTTGATTATGAAGGACGGGCGGGGATTTGCTTGAGGGAAGAACTTCTTTAGGAAATTTATGCCTTCTTACCCCACGGACGGTGCCAGCTGTCGACGATCAAATCGCCGATCTTATGAATATATAAAAACAAAGGAAAATGGTGTGTATCTCCTGGAATAGAATGGGGTCACCCTTTATTGCTATGAACTGGCTATTACAAGGAATGCTTGTGATAAAACAAAAGGTTAATCCTAATTACACTGGAGCGCAATGCTTGCTATGGTGTTGTAATCAAATCAACTGCTAATCTTCTCAATTGCCTTTTATCCGACCTCCCCTCCATCTTTCGCGGTCCTCCTTTAGAGAGACGCCTGTTGGGAAGTAACGCGTCTGGTCGGAGAGAGGTGTCTGTTGACAAGGTATCAACTACTGTGCGGTTATATGCCGGTGAGACATTCAACCGTAGTCCAGTGTCTTAGAATTATGCAACATCGCGTGGTATGGAATATATAGCACGTGTTCCATTCATCACACGGTAAGGGATATACCTGGATTCTGGTCCAGATGATACCAATTCAGACCTTACGAGTAATTGGCTGGTCGGAGACTAGGTTCGGGACCTTGTCCGACCAGAGTATTTATTATATAACCTCTAGAATCCTTACGACCAGTAAGGTCGTTAGCCTTAGGGGTTATAACCATGAAGACGTATGGTCTTCTCTTATGTATTAAAATAATACATCGAGGTTTTAATCCTCGTCACCTACAATTATCACAGACGGTGGTTATTTAAAACTGTATGTTATACGTATCACAGATGGTTCTTTTTTAGAACGGTCTGTGATATGCACAATTAAATATCTAGTCGCGTCCTGACTCCAGATAGATATGTCTATTGTGAGATCTGCCTCTGATATGCGGCTACTTTGAAGGAGGTGGCTGGCTCTAGGGCGTTTGGTGAAAGAATAAAATACCGTAGATTTGCAAGTGTGCTTGTAGATCTATTTATTCTTGGTGATCAAAGGTTAGTATTTGCTTCTAATTATATGCATTATAATCTAAAGAGATCGATGATAGCTAGGTTTATCATCCAAGGAGGTTATTGGTAGTTAAGATTTACAATAGAACAATGAGCAACATGTATATATATGTTGACTTGTCCTGTATTGTGTAAAATAATATTGTTTACATCATATTGAGCCTAAGTTCTAACTATGTCAAATGAAGGAGGAATGGAGGAGAAGAAAAGGAGAGGAAGAAAGAGAGGTTAGTTAATAGGAAGAGATCTCGCGGGATATATTTGAGATCTTCGTGGTGAGCTCCAAGGGCGACTTGGGAGCTAGAATCCCGCATGTGTGAGCGAAATCCAGAAATGTTCATGTAGAGTACGTGTTTATCATTGTTAAACTCCAGTCGTAGTTTTCTTTTGAGTAGATGGGTGTGTAGATTCGAGGTAGAATCCTGTTAAGGGGGGTAGAATGTAATACTCCAATTTATTATAAGAAAAAAAGCACTCAAAAGATAAATTAGACACAAGAAAAGGGGCCTTCAGGTTTTTTAAACCGAGCCTCGTGCCTTGGCCCAGGAGGCCCATGAGGGGCCGGCCACGTATAAAAGGAGGGGAAAATCCTAAAATCACTGTAGCTATAGTGCACCATCACTGTTCACGGGACTGTAGCAACCCCATGTTACTCTACCAAGATGAGGAGAAGAGGAGAAAGGAAGGAGAGGAAGGAGGAAGAAGAAAGGAAGAGGAAGAAAGGGAGAAGGAAGAAAGAGGAGAGGAGAAGGGCATCCGCACCCAGCGAGGCATCGTTCTCTAGCTATTCATCAAGGGTAACCTCGATCCCCGATAGTTCGGTAGGTTATTTGATTCAATTTGATGCTGTCAGTAATAGATCAGTTTGGGTCAGCGACGTTGCTCGTCGGCTTTGGGTAGGTTTCGTGCATTTTATGATCTGGCCATCTCTTAGAACAGTGTAGGGCTCGTCCTTATATTTCTTTTGGCACTGATATCACCATTTTTGGACTTACGTTTTAGGATTTATCGTAGTTTTACTGCGAATGTCCAGGAGAGCTGACGAGAATTAGCAGATTGTCTTGTCTGGCCATTATGAATTACTTAGAGGCCGAATCAGAAAGATCATCCAATATTAATGTTGTATAGAATTCAGTAAGCTTTCCAAGTTGATAAAGAACACAATTTTTAGAGTTGGCACTCAAAAGTTATGGAATTTTTACAGCCACTGTTTCCTGACTGTCAGACTTGCAGAGACAGAAAATTTACCTGAACACAAGAATTAGTAGGAGACCAAATCATGGGACTTTCCCAACTAGGTTTTCGTAGATGGTTTTGTCGTGGTTCTAGAGAGACTAAGATCGCCCTGTTCTGAGTTTCGTAGTGAAAGTTATGATGTTTTTAGTACTGCTATCCCGAGAAGTTTTATGCTAGACTACCGGGGGAATTGGGTAGAACCTCTATTCGAGCCCTAGGTCTCGAGGATTTGGGTTGAGGGGGGTAATCGGAGTCCTTTTTATCAGCGTATTTATTGTTAGCACTATTCTTGTGTAGGAGGCGGAGTTCCGGAGTAAAGGCAGCATCCCTGCGTCTTCGTGTCTCGTAGCGGGAAAAAGGCAAGTACAGTTAGTGGCAGACTATTTACGAGCGATTGTTCATACTGTTACATTATGAGAATATTGCACTGTGCATAGAAGCTAGAATGCTATGAATGTCAATTATTATGAATGCTAGAGGTACAATTAATTCTTATTTCTGTATGATGATTTAAAGTTCTGCACATGTGCATCATGCCATCATATTGGAGGCTTGGTCACGTGGTGACCAAGCATTGATTGAGGTCCCAGTCATGAATATGACGGGCTTTTGGTCCCCATACTTGTGGAGTATGGGCTGTGGTCCCAGTGCTAGAAGGCACATGCATGGGTATGGATCGACGGATGCATACTCCGCATTTCCGGTGTATGCAAAAGAGAGAAAGAAAAGTGCATTTGAACAGTTTGCATCGCATAAGCATGTGACATGTCTATTATTGAGAATTGTGGATGGATGTTGATGGTTACGGTTGCATATGTTGTTGTCTTACTAATTGTACTTTGCTGAGTCTCGGACTCACTCTTGCTGATGTTGTGTTTTTAGGTACTTCGTTTGTGGACGGCATGCATGGGAGGGAGTAGAATTAAGCTTGGTCGCACATTGGCACAAACAAACTTTCCGCTGAATAAACCATTTGAGTGATAACTCAGATTTTGAATAAATTGCTTGAGATTTGTTTCATTACGCTTTACATCTTGGATAACTTCTGTTGGAGTTGGATAGCGTATTATGGATGTTACTCTTATGATTATGTTCTAAACTGTGCGTTTAGATAATTGCTTATTATTATTGTTCACAGCGGACTTCAGGATGGTTAGTAATTCAAAGGAGATTCTGCCAAAAATTAGAAAGAAATGTATTTGTTTAATTTGTAGTTATGCTAGTGTGGTAGCATTCCAGGCTTAGGTTAGTTCGGGGTGTTACAAAAAATAGCACGCAAGGCGCTAAGGCCAAATCGAAGAAGATTAAGGCACACCACAAGCCCAGGACGTTCTCCCTTGGAATGTCGTTGGTCTCCGACACAACATTACTCCATGTTTGGCTTGCGACTCTTTGTATGCCTAGTACATGCAGCAGACCGACAAGGCAAGGGAAGACCGGCCTACTAGATTCACCGTCAGCTACACGGAGAACCATTTCCACCACAAGTCGGGCTATTTCATCATGTGCTTCGAAGACTTTTTTTGATCTATTCAACCTCGACGCCCTAGATGCCCCACTTCTATAATGCTAGACACTGTAAGTGTGTACATGATGAGGACATCACTTCTACTGATATGAACAGTCCTCTTGTGCAAGGTCCAATTACTCGAGCACGTGCTCGTCAACTTATTTATCAGGTAAATTAGTTTCTAGGGCTGAGTGTATTATTTAAGAACTCTATGATGCTGCCTAACGGAGATGATTTACTTGTACTTAGGAATCTAGGACTACGACCAGTTCAAGAAGGTCTACGACTAGTTTTGCAGGGTCTATGACCACTTCAAGAAGGCTTACGACCAGAGATAACATGGACTCCTTAAGACCACCATAGGACCAGTCCTACGACCAAGTCTTCGACCAGAGATATGCGACCTGAATAGTGAATAAGATACCGCATCACCGTTTTGGACTAATATGGTCTTGTAAGCGTGTCGAGGTCGGAGTCCTGGTTATGTACGCCTCTTCTCGCGGTCGCACAATCCTAGGTCGACCTCCTCACGTCCCCCTATATATATACAGTAGCCGTCATAGTTCAACGCGGGTTTTTCTTTGAGATTATTCTGCTTAGCAGTCTCACCGCATGTTCGGTTGAGGAACCCCACATTGTGTGCTTCATCTATATTTGCAATACAACATCAGATTGCATCTTCTGCTCTCTTGCTTGTGTTCTCGATTCGCATGCCGGAGATAGCCTTCTTGGTGAGGTCAACCATCGGAGCAGTGGTGTAGTGATTGCGGGAGGTTTGATCTGTTCTGGTCGGAGCCTCCGGATCATCAATGTCGAGTTCTCCACAATCGACTTATCAGTACCTTTCGGAAGATCGGGCCATAGACACATTAGTACAATTAAGTTCTACATTCAAACAATACCGGTAAATATCATAACTCATTGCTTATGTATAGATACATGATGCAACAAGCTCGGTCATCGCGACAACCGGTGGGTTTCCTCGACCCACACTTGATCTTTGAGCAATGCATCCTCCAAGATGCAAACTACACCGAGAAGTACATAACGAAGGGATTGCTACTCACCGCGACAAGGACTACATAGTGGTGCCCTACAACCAGGGGTAAGTTTATGCGCAACACGAACTTAGGTTTAATGACTAAAGCGATATATATGAGTAGGTTCTATTGGATCCTTTTAGTCATTGTACCAAAGTGGAACAATATAATATACCTTGATTCTCTAGGCAATAAGAACCACGACTTTACCCTTGCGCAAAAGTACTCAACATGTATGCTTATTTCCTCTATACACAACTCTATTGTAGTATTCCTTCGTTTGAAATATCCGAGGATAACTTTTTTGGAATCACATAGGTCGTTTAGCGCCTATGTTGCCGAGGGAGGGATACACAATGAACCGGGCACCACATTGTGACACAGGACGCGATTTTCGGTACCCACTACAGCACAATAATCCTATATCACACTTCGTAAGCTGGCCTCTCAAACTGACTATACCTATACCCTATATCACACTTCTATTTTTGAAGTGCCACCAGCAACTACATCAAGACAACATATGTGCATTCTACGTTTGTCATCATATGCTGGAAATCACGAGTGCTAAGACGAAGGATCCAAAGGTTTGTCAGTCATTCTATTAATAATTATTTTGTAATTATGAATTTAAATATATGTGCTTATGTAATACCCCGAATTTAATCAGGTAATTAGGAATTTAGCGGGAGAAGAAAAGGCAATAAAAGAAGAGAAAATACCTAAAAAGTGTGGCCGGCCATAAAGGGGGGTTCAGAACACCGACCCAAAATCGCTCAATGCTCAAATTTCACCGTGGGGGACTACCACACATAGCACCCCACTTACACTTTCGTCCTCGCCGTGTAAAAGGGTTAACCCGAGGTGCTACATTTGGATCCAACAGGCATTATATACTACTACAACTCACTTGAGACAAGCAATGTGGGACTAATCCCACCACACAACTCCTCATGGACCACATGGGCCATACTACGAGTAGGCCGGGGTATTACATTCACCCCCCCTCAAGGGCTGACGTCCTCGACAACACACTGCATATGCGGCAAATGCCCAGAACCACCCCTCGGTACACGCCCCAGGCGCCCAAAGGTCGGCAAGACATATGCCATGCCATGTGTCCACTCCGGGCCCACATGTGCCATGCGCCATAGGCCCGCGCCTCCCCGCGCGCTGCGTGCAGCGAAGGTTGATGCTCTGATACCATCTGTAACACCCTGACCCAAAATCGGCTCAATGCCCAGCCCACCGTGGGGCGGACCCGCTCACACATAGCACCCCACTTACACTTTCGTCCTCGCTTCGTGTAAAAGGGTTAACCCGGAGGTGCTACGTTTGGATCCAACATGCATTATATACTACTACAACTCACTTGAGACAAGCAATGTGGGACTAATCCCACCACACAACTCCTCATGGGCCACATGGGCCACACTACGAGCAGGCCGGAGTATTACAGGTTCCCACCCACCAAAACCCTAATCCCCTCCTCCTCTCCCCATTCCTCCCACTTGAGCCGCCGCCTCTCCCAACCTCTCCCTACTGCGCGCTGTTGCTCGTCAGATTTGGGTATGTTGTGTTCATTTTCTGATCTGATCACCTTTTAGAAAGTTGTAGGTCTCGTCTTTATCTGTCGTTTGGCACCCAAATCACCTGATTTGGACCTACGGTTTAGGAGTTATGGTAGTTTTACCGCGACTGACTAGGAGAGCTGACGAGTTGTGGCAGATTGCATTTTCTGGTTCTCATGAATTTTGATAGGCCGAATTAGAAAATCCACCCAAAATAAATATTGTAGAGGAGTCAGAAATCTTTCCAAGCTGATAAAGAACACAATTTTTAGAGTTGTCAATCAAAAGTTATGAAATTTTTACCGTCGCTATTTTGCTAACTGTCAGATTTCAGAGACAGAAAACTTAGAAAATTTTTACCTGAATATAAGAATTAGTAGGAGGCCGAATCAGGAGACTTGTCCAACTAGACTATTGTAGCTAGTTTTGTCTTGATTCCAGAGATTCCAAGATCACTCCATTCCGAGTTGCGTAGCAAAAGTTATGGTGGTTTTAGTACTCTGTCCAGAAAACCCGACGTGAAGTTGATGTTTTTTTAATTGGCCTGGTAGGGGTATTACTTCACCGATTCAGCAAGGCTCACCAACTAGACTTAGTTGGAGAATTTAATTATCTTTCCAGAAAGTCTAAGAACATCTTATTTGGACCCCTGTACTAATAGATATGGATTTTTGAAGTTGACTGTCCACCGAGGGGACAGATCGACGTTTAGGAGTTTGGGGTCGGGATCGAGTTAGGAGTTTTGCAAGTCCATGGTTGTTGTTATATAGGTTGTTTTGATCCGCTGCTGTGTCTTAGCATGTGTTATAACTATTATTCAGGTGGTGGACCGGTGCAGGGAGCAGCTCATTCTGTACATCCCTCGTTCTCTCGTGGTTAAGGCAAGTACAGTAGTGGTAAATTGTGTGTGATCATTTGTTCATGTTTACTATGTTATGAGTATATTATGTTAATCATGGATGCTTGAATATTATGGACATTAATGCCCGTAAATGCTAGAAGTATGTGTAAGTTTCATGTATGCATGATGATTTACAGTATTGACCATGTGTATCATGATATCATATTGGAGGCATGGTCATGTGGTGACCAAGCATTAATTGAGGTCTCCGTCATGAATATGATGGGCTTTTGGGTCCCCATACTTGTGGAGTATGGGCTAAGGTCCCTCTGCTAGAAGGCACAGGCATGGGTGTGCATCGACGGATGCACACTCCGCAATACCGGTATATGCAAAAGAGAGAAAGAAAAGTGCATTTGAACAGTTTGCATCGCATAAGCATGAGACATATTTCTTATTGGGTTATGTGGATGGATGTTGTTAATTACAGTTGTGTTGGCTATTGTCTTACTATTTGTACTTTGCTGAGTCTTGGACTCACTCTTGCCGATGTTGTGTTTTAGGTACCTCGTTTATGACGGCATGCATGGGAGGGAGTAGGGTTGCTTTGGTTGCACTCACTACCACATATTCTTTAAAAGATAATTATCATTTAGACCTGTACCTTAATAACAAGCAAACCGCTTAAGGATTAACTTTGGCTATACTTGAATGCATTCGCTTATTTGTAATAAAGAGAGCGTTTCACTACTCGAGGAAAAAATATATATTTTTGTTTTAGAAATAGAATTTCTCTCAAAGTATGGAACCCCATTTCATCCATATCACACTAACTCATTTCTCTTAAATTGGCAACCTCAGCACTATGCTCAACCCGAATTCACCATTCACACCTCTGTAGAGAGATTTTAATGACTTCCACAAAAAAATATACTCTAGCCGACACCTCTACTAACGGAGAAATTTTGGGCAGTGACTTCCAAATGCATTCCCAAAATGGACCTTCACACATAAACACGTCACTTCAATCCTTTAATAATGAATTACTTGGATATCACCTCACACATTCCCATGTGCTTCCTCAAATGAGTTATATCAATGATCATCCCACCATTCTGAATATGCTCTTTCTACTACTGTTACACATAATCATTGGCAACCCAGGTTCTAGCATAAAAATATAACCCAATTTCAACCTCTAGAACTCCTACAACAACTTCTTGTAAAGACATCGAGGAATCCTCCGATTCTTTCAATAAAATTCTCACATTCCAAACATACTCAATCCTTATCGTCCACATGTGAATATTTTCTCGACCAACTTATATTTTAGAAGAATTCTATCTCCCAGAGGGTTATTCACTAAAGCTAGGGCATACCTGCCGACATCTCAACGCTCCCTACTATCCGATTAATTGACATCACGATTAGATTACTTCGCTAATCCTACTCTCATTAAATTACACCTTCATACTTTGCCTACACAACCTGGTAAAGTACCCAATCGTCTCTAATAAACTAACTAAGGTTTCCATTCGTCCAACAATTCCAATGTTCCACTCAACTTGAACAAATAATCTTTAACCGTAAACCACTATAGGTTCTATTAGTTACAATATTACGATCGGTTTAGCCCCAAACACAAAACTTCCTATTTAAGTCAAACCCTCTCCAGGGATTACTCCAAGAAATCAACTTATCACTCAATGCTTCTCAATCAAATTGACATCTAGAGTCTCACAAAATCTTTCACTTGACTACCACCAATCAGATGCTCTACCCTCTATGAGGTTTTGTAAAACAATTCATTATTCCTTTCTCAAAAATAAAAGCAAATAACAATAATGATTCCAACACTTAGAAAAACATTTTCCATTCACAGCAAATTCAAGATCAATAGAAAGAGTCATATAGTGATGAACTCAGAAAACAAAAGATGAGACCACAGATAAGAACATAAGTCCCACCAGAAGGGAATATCAAATTTCCGCCAACAAAATAAGCATTGCCATTGAAACTCAAGAAGCTTTTAAACGGCGATGAAAGAAAAGTTAAACGCACTTAAATAAGTTGTAAGTTACCAAACTTAACTCCAATCTCAAATACTTCTACTACACTTATTTCTTTTAATCAAGGACATAATTTCTTTGATTACAAATCACATTACCACCTCAACCAAAAGAGCCTTTAAGATCGAACCTCATGAATTATGCAAGGACCAAATAGAACTTTCCGACATGTCGGTTTGCCCAACAAATTTCAGTTTACCACATAATTCAGGAACTACCAAAGGCCATGAGTGCAAAACTCCAAACTTGCATTTAACTGATATTACAAAAGGCGATCAACTTGCATCCTTTCTAAAAGAATCGTCACCACACCCACAAGTCATAACCCCTTACAGATATTCTTACTAACATTAAGACTAACACACTCTCAATATGATTCCTTATCATCAACTCTTCCATTATAAAGCCCCCAAAAGTTCACCAAATTGTTACATACTACTTTACCATCCCATCTTCAAAATGAGAGTATACCGAAACCATACAACCTTACTATCACAACTACTTTATTTTAGAAGGCATCCACTACACAAATTAAAAGATTTTACCAACACCCTTTCATCAAGAACATGCTATTATCCGATGATTCCACAATTATGTAGGCATAAGCCACTTATTTAATCACATCCGTTCAACTCTTAGTGAGGCCCCACACCAAATGTTAACACACAACAATTACATCCCAACTATCGTTGTTACCGACTGGCTTCATTATAAAGTTTAATTGCTACCACCCTTTCTTTGCGAATCACCTGAATACTTACAACCACATATTCAACCCTTCCTCTTCATGTTTAAATTTCACCTGAATCACACTAGAATTTCAAGAATCAAAATATTGCATCGATCAAATGTCTCACCAACACTACAACCATTCCATCGCGTCATCTATGTAGACGAACTATGTAGAACTCCTCCCATAACTTCGAGTTTCACCGATATTCAATCCCTTCCACCTCTTGTACACAATTCCAACAATTAATCATACTAAAGAATATGTAAGTCTAGCAACCATATATAATCATCAAATAGCCAATTTACAATATTCTCGCATTAATGTCCTCTAATACAACGCTCAAACACCTCCTTCAGTAACCATCACCAATGGTTATATTAATCCATTGAAACCCAATACTCCAAATTATCTAAGAAATTTATCAAATCCCACAATCTTAATGATCAGACGAGTTCATCAATATCTCACACTTCTTAATAAATCTCGAGTTCCTAGTAGGTATAAACATACCTTGGTCACAATTCATCAAGAACTACTAGACGACAACATCAACTTAATCAATTTCACTTCCAAAGATACTAGTTAAGATTAATCATGTACCATGCCATTGACCCAACTTGGTACTCATACCAAATCAATTATCTTCCATACTTACGACTTCTTACCTTAATACAACAAAACGTTACAAAAGAGTTTTGACACTTTCCTTCCTAAAGAAGAAGCATTAAACTCCATTTACCCCTAAAAGAGAGTGCATAGACCAAACTTCACATATTAAAGGACTTGTAAAATATTTTTTCTACCCAAAATGCCAAGCTTAATAATCGAGCCGTGCTTCACAACAAGAAGACAAAACTCCCATGAAGGGACCAACCTTGCGAACAACAACGCTCACAAATAGCCAAAAGTATCTCAATAGTCGAAAGAACAATATTTATTTAAAAGAACCAATAGAGACCACTTGAATATCATCAACGGCATTGTAACCACCATCCAAGAAAAGTCCATCAACCGCAAAGCTACAACCGAACACAGTGCGGACTCAAGGAAGACAAAAACTTCTCCAAGAGATCATCTCCAACCTTGGTAACTAAGTTACTCTGGGAAACCATTGCTAATCCCATACCACCAACAGTGGCACACTTTGACTATGCCCATGACCACGACCAAACTTTACCTCTCGACAACGATTATTCCCTTACAGGACCATCATATAATCGATAAATAAGCAATCATACTCAATTAGTATCAGCAATCATCAATATGATATAACAGAAACGTGAATGCAATGCTTTGCCCATTCCCATCCTACTGTGCACAGTGTGTCAATTTAATTTTTTTTTCTTTTCTAGCTACCACGGACCTGAAGCCCGCTCTGATACCAACTGTAACACCCCAGCCCAACCTGAGCCTGGAATGCTACCACCGTAACAAGTCTACAAATGGAACTAAGACATTTCTTTCTAAATTTCGGCAGAGTCTCCTTTGTAAATCAAACTATCCGGACATTCGCGCAAATAACAACAATAATAAGCAAATATCCAAACGCGCGTACTAAACATGTTCATGAAAGAAACAACCATAAAACGCTATCAATCTCCAATAGTGGTTGTCCACGACTTAGAACGTAAGGAAGTAAACCTCACATAAAGCTATTCAAAGTCCAAGTTATCACATAAATATTTTATTCACTTTATTAGTGCCAGTGTGCAACTGTGATAATTTCTACTCCCACCCATGCATGCCGACCACAACCGATGTACCTAAAAAAAACAACACGGCAAGGGTGAGTCCAAGACTCAGCAAGTGCAATGATACAAAACATAACAACATCATTCATTATCCAACAGTGTATCAACATCATGAATCAAATCAACATATGAATGAATGAATGAATGAATGCACATGCGCTTCTCTTTTGCTCATACCGGTATAGCGAGTGAACACCCGTCGGTGTTCACTTATGCCCGCGTTCTACAACACGCGGGGATCCAAAGCCCGTTTGAGAACAAGTCAACCGGGGATCCACAATGCCCACTTTGGAATGGTGGGTCTTACAATCACCACCCACTCCCGTGGGTGTCGCAAGTCCACAACTTGCATTCATGAGTGCACATGATGAACAATAAAATGACAGTAATCGAATTTTAATAATCTAGCCATCATGAACAAATACATATCACCATAAATCAGTACATCGAAACAAGCATATGTTACCATGATTCATCATATAGAATAATCACATAACAACCACATTATAGGTGCACTTGCCTGTTTCTTTCTTTCCCGCTACGGCACACAAGGAAGCAAAATTGATGTCTCTACTCTGGAACTCCGCCTCCTACACAAGCATAGCGGTAACAATAAATACAATGAATTCTGGACTCCGTTTACACCCCTTAATCCAACTCCTCAAGATCTACGACTCAAAGAGAGGTTCTACCCAAATTTCCCGGCAGTCTAGCATAATGCTTCCCAGGACAGCAGTACGATAAAAATCGTAATTAAATATCTGTAACTCCGAATGACTTGAAACCAGTGCTCAAATACTTTTAACGTAACAGGCTACGAAACTCTAGTTGGTGGGGTTCTTTGATTCGGCCAAACTAGTGGTCTAAACAACCGTTGAAAACCATTGATAGACATCTGTCCAGAATACAGCACAACAGTAAATAACATGGCATAACATTCACTCTACAGATCCAATTGAGATGATATTTATCAATTTAGAAAGATTATTAAACATGCTACAATACACTAGTTGGGTAAGACTCCTGATTCAGCATTCTAATAATCCTAATGTTCTGATGAAGTTTGCTGTTCCCTCAGTCTGACAATCGACAACAGCGACGGTAAAAATTCAATAACTTTTGATTCACACCTCTAAAAAATATGTTCTTTATCAATCCTGAAAGCTTACTGGAATACCTTCCACTTTAGTTTTTGGTGACTCTTCAGATTCGGGCTCAAAAAAATACAATCTGACTAGACATGCAGACTACCAAATCTCGTCAGCTCTCCTGACCAGTCGCACAAAAAATGGACATATCTCCTAAACCGTAACTCCAAACCAGGTGATCTCGGTGCCACAAGAAAGCTAAGATCAAGGGCTACAACTTTCTAAAAGGTGGACAGATCAGAAAATGTACAGAACTTACCCAAATCTGACGAACCAATCTGGCGCAGGGGGAGAGTGGGGAGAGCCGGCGGCTGCTAGGGGGAGGAAAGGGGGAAAAGGGGGAAAGGGGTGGGGCACTAGGGTTTTGGGGGGGTGGGCACCCCCCCTCTTGGCCGGCCACAAGGAGGCCTCTCCTGGGCCACGGCCCAGGCCCAGGTTGGCGAAAAATATCAGATGACCCCCTGTCGTTTCATATTTTACTATTCCTCTTATTCCCTTTTCTCCTCTCGGCTAAATCTGTGATTTACCGATTCGATTTCCAGGGTATTACAAGAAACCTTATGTGGATTAGTATAGTCCCTCTAAATGAGTATGGTTGTTCTTTCGGTTTGGGGGTCGTTGTGGGATTGTCGATTAAGAGAATGAATTAGTGTGATGATTTGAAAGCCTGTGATTTGGGAAAGGATTTGTTTCTTAAAAGAATCTATGAGGAAAGAATGTTTTCTCGAGCAGAGAGGTGCTTGTTTCAATTGAGTTTTTATGATGGGGATCATGTGCAATTGAGTTGACTTTATGATCAGCAAGCTGGTTCTTTCCGGTTTAGGGGAGTAAATGGAGTGTTTGATATGGGCATTTGAATGAATTCTCTATTGGCCCATGTGGTGTTTATTTGCAAACGGTCTAGTTGGAATCTGAAAAGGTTTCCTTGATGAATCTTCGATTTTGGATCTGGGTGCTTTAGAGGAAGGATGGTTAAGGTTGGGTTGCATTGTGAATCCTTGTTTTCAGTCGAGTTCTGATTATTTAAAGTTGTTTAAATAAGTGGTGTCGTGCGTCCCTACTTAATGAAGGTTTGTCGTGTTAGGATGAACAGATCGACTGAGAGATGGAGCAAGGGTTCCATGTGTTTACGTGCAAATTCTGTGAATTGGAACCAAAGGGAAGCTCAGCCCGAGGTACGTTGGACCGTTCCTGATTAAAGCGAGAATTGGGAAGCTAGCCCAACACCTGGACCTTTCTGAGTCCATGTGCGGTGCTACAATGTGTTTCATGTCTTAGTGCTGAGAAAGTTTTGAGAAACCCGGAGCATAAAATTTCTTTGGAGCCGCGAACTAGTGAGCAAGACCTCACAGTTGAGTCACATCTGGTGCACATTCTGGAGAGGTCAGAGCGGGTGCTGAGGCACGGGACGTTGGTGTACGTCAAGGTGTTGTCGACACATCAGTCTGAGAGAGAGGCGACCTGGAAATTGGAGTCCTGCATGCGCCAACTTTATCTAGAGTTATTCACTTCAGATACGTGATATTATGGTAAAGTGTTAGTAAATTTTGGTACGGTGCGTTACCCATGGTTAGAATTCGGGGTCGAATTCTGTTTAAGGGGGGTAGAATGTAATACCCTAGAATTTAATCAGGTAATTAGGAATTTAGCCGGGAGAAGAAAAGCAATAAAAGAAGAGAAAATACCTGAAAAGAAAGGGGGATTTCTGCTTTTATTCGACAACTTGGGCCTGGGCCGCGGCCCAGGAGGGGCCCAAGTGTGGCCGGCCATAAAGGGGGGGGGTTCCCACCCCCCCAAAACCCTAATCCCCTCCTCCTCTCCCCATTCCTCCCACTTGAGCCGCCGCCTGTCCCCGCCTCTCCCTGCTGCGCGCCGTTGCTCGTCATATTTGGGTATGTTGCGTTCATTTTCTGAATTGATCACTTCTTAGAAAGTTGTAGGTCTCGTCTTTATCTTTCGTTTGGCACCGAGATCACCTGATTTGGACCAACGGTTTAGGAGTTATGGTAGTTTTACCGCGACTGACTAGGAGAGCTGACGAGTTGTGGCAGATTGCATTGTCTGGTTATCATGAATTTTGATAGGCCGAATTAGAAAAGCCACCCAAAATAAATATTGTAGAGGAGTCAGAAATCTTTCCAAGATGATAAAGAACACAATTTTTAGAGTTGGCAATCAAAAGTTATGAAATTTTTACCGTCGTTGTTTTGCTAACTGTCAGATTTCAGAGACAGAAAACTTAGAAAATTTTTACCTGAATATAAGAATTAGTAGGATGCCGAATCAGGAGACTTGTCCAACTAGACTATTGTAGCTAGTTTTGTCTTGATTCCAGAGAGTCCAAGATCACTCCATTCCGAGTTGCGTAGCAAACATTATGGTGGTTTTAGTACTATGTCCAGAAAACCCGACGTGAAGTTGATGTTTTTTAATTGGCCTGGTAGGGTATTACTTCACCGATTCAGCAAGGCTCACCAACTAGACTTAGTTGGAGAATTTAATTATCTTTCCAGAAAGTCTAAGAACATCTTATTTGGACCCCTGTACTAATAGATATGGATTTTTGAAGTTGACTGTCCACCAGGGACGGATCGACGTTAGGAGTTTGGGGTCTGGATCGAGTTAGGAGTTTTGCAAGTCCATGGTTGTTGTTATATAGGTTGTTTTGATCCGCCGCTGTGTCTTAGCATGTGTTATAACTATTATTCGTGGTGGACCGGTGCAGGGGAGCGACTCATTCTGCACATCCCTCGCTCTCTCGTGGTTAAGGCAAGTACAGAGTGGTAAATTGTGTGTGATCATTTGTTCATGTTTACTATGTTATGAGTATATTATGTTAATCATGGATGCTTGAATATTATGGACATTAATGCCCGTAAATGCTAGAAGTATGTGTAAGTTTCATGTATGCATGATGATTTATGAGATTGACCATGTGTATCATGATATCATATTGGAGGCATGGTCATGTGGTGACCAAGCATTAATTGAGGTCTCCGTCATGAATATGATGGGCTTTTGGGTCCCCATACTTGTGGAGTATGGGCTAAGGTCCCTCTCGCTAGAAGGCACGAGCATGGGTGTGCATCGACGGATGCACACTCCGCATAATACCAGTATATGCAAAGAGAGAAAGAAAAGTGCATTTGAACAGTTTGCATCGCATAAGCATGAGACATATTTCTTATTGGGTTATGTGGATGGATGTTGTTAATTACAGTTGTGTTGGCTATTGTCTTACTATTTGTACTTTGCTGAGTCTTGGACTCACTCTTGCTGATGTTGTGTTTTTAGGTACCTCGTTTATGACGGCATGCATGGGAGGGAGTAGGGTTGCTTTGGTTGCACTCACTACCACATATTCTTTAAAAGATAATTATCATTTAGACCGTACCTTAATAACAAGCAAACTGCTTAAGGATTAACTTTGGCTATACTTGAATGCATTCGTTTATTTGTAATAAAGAGAGCGTTTCACTACTCGAGGAAAAAAATATATATTTTTTGTTTTAGAAATAGAATTTCTCTCAAAGTATGGAACCCCATTTCATCCATATCACACTAACTCATTTCTCTTAAATTGGCAACCTCAAAGACTATGCTCAACCCGAATTCACCATTCACACCTCTAGAGAGATTTTAATGACTTCCACAAAAAATATACTCTAGCCGACACCTCTACTAACGGAGAATTTTGGGGTGTGACTTCCAAATGCATTCCCAAAATGGACCTTCACACATAAACACGTCACTTCAATCCTTTAATTATGAATTACTTGGATATCACCTCACACATTCCCATGTGCTTCCTCAAATGAGTTATATCAATGATCATCCCACCATTCGAATATGCTCTTTCTACTCTTGTTACACATAATCATTGGCAACCTGTGTTCTAGCATAAAAATATAACCCAATTTCAACCTCTAGAACTCCTACAACAACTTCTTGTAAAGACATCGAGGAATCCTCCGATTCTTTCAATAAAATTCTCACATTCCAAACATACTCAATCCTTATCGTCCACATGTGAATATTTTCTCGACCAACTTATATTTTAGAAGAATTCTATCTCCTGAGGGTTATTCACTAAAGCTAGGCATACTGCCGACATCTCAACGCTCCCTACTATCCGATTAATTGACATCACGATTAGATTACTTCGCTAATCCTACTCTCATTAAATTACACCTTCATACTTTGCCTACACAACCTGGTAAAGTACCCAATCGTCTCTAATAAACTAACTAAGGTTTCCATTCGTCCAACAATTCCAATGTTCCACTCAACTTGAACAAATAATCTTTAACCGTAAACCACTATAGGTTCTATTAGTTACAATATTACGATCGGTTTAGCCCCAAACACAAAACTTCCTATTTAAGTCAAACCCTCTCCAGGGATTACTCCAAGAAATCAACTTATCACTCAATGCTTCTCAATCAAATTGACACCTAGAGTCTCACAAAATCTTTCACTTGACTACCACCAATCAGATGCTCTACCCTCTATGAGGTTTTGTAAAACAATTCATTATTCCTTTCTCAAAAATAAAGGCAAATAACAATAATGATTCCAACACTTAGAAAAACATTTTCCATTCACAAGAAATTCAAGATCAATAGAAAGAGTCATATAGCGATGAACTCAGAAAACAAAAGATGAGACCACAGATAAGGACATAAGTCCCACCAGAAGGGAATATCAAATTTCCGCCAACAAAATAAGCATTGCCATTGAAACTCAAGAAGCTTTTAAACGGCGATGAAAGAAAAGTTAAACGCACTTAAATAAGTTGTAAGTTACCAAACTTAACTCCAATCTCAAATACTTCTACTACACTTATTTCTTTTAATCAAGGACATAATTTCTTTGATTACAAATCACATTACCACCTCAACCAAAAGAGCCTTTAAGATCGAACCTCATGAATTATGCAAGGACCAAATAGAACTTTCCGACATGTCGGTTTGCCCAACAAATTTCAGTTTACCACATAATTCAGGAACTACCAAAGGCCATGAGTGCAAAACTCCAAACTTGCATTTAACTGATATTACAAAAGGCGATCAACTTGCATCCTTTCTAAAAGAATCGTCACCACACCCACAAGTCATAACCCCTTACAGATATTCTTACTAACATTAAGACTAACACACTCTCAATATGATTCCTTATCATCAACTCTTCCATTATAAAGCCCCCAAAAGTTCACCAAATTGTTACATACTACTTTACCATCCCATCTTCAAAATGAGAGTATACCGAAACCATACAACCTTACTATCACAACTACTTTATTTTAGAAGGCATCCACTACACAAATTAAAAGAGCAGCTCATTCTGTACATCCCTCGTTCTCTCGTGGTTAAGGCAAGTGCAGTAGTGGTAAATTGTGTGTGATCATTTGTTCATGTTTACTATGTTATGAGTATATTATGTTAATCATGGATGCTTGAATATTATGGACATTAATGCCTGTAAATGCTAGAAGTATGTGTAAGTTTCATGTATGCATGATGATTTACAGTTTTGACCATGTGTATCATGATATCATATTGGAGGCATGGTCATGTGGTGACCAAGCATTAATTGAGGTCCCCGTCATGAATATGATGGGCTTTTGGGTCCCCATACTTGTGGAGTATGGGCTAAGGTCCCTCTGCTAGAAGGCACAGGCATGGGTGTGCATCGACGGATGCACACTCCGCAATACCGGTATATGCAAAAGAAAGAAAGAAAAGTGCATTTGAACAGTTTGCATCGCATAAGCATGAGATATATTTCTTATTGGGTTATGTGGATGGATGTTGTTAATTACAGTTGTGTTGGCTATTGTCTTACTATTTGTACTTTACTGAGTCTTGGACTCACTCTTGCTGATGTTGTGTTTTTAGGTATCTTGTTTGCGGACGGCATGCATGGGAGGGAGTAGGGTTGCTTTGGTTGCACTCACTACCACATATTCTTTAAAAGATAATTATCATTTAGACCGTACCTTAATAACAAGCAAACTGCTTAAGGATTAACTTTGGCTATACTTGAATGCATTCGTTTATTTGTAATAATGAGAGTGGTAAATTTTAATTATGCTTGCTTATGTTTTAGCTGAGTAGATTATTTATGAATGCTTCGATGAACTTTGGATGTTGAAATAGTGATAATTTTATAAGCATCTATTGGAATCTCCAGTAAACTTAGTTATACAAAGGAGGTTCTGCCGAAATTTTTTTGTAGTGTCTTAGATTTGTATTTGTTATATTGTTATTTTAGTAGTATTCCAAGCTCATGTTGGGCTGGGGTGTTACAGCTTACTACTTTACTCTTGCTAGTGACATGGCATGAAAATACCAGAAAGTGCCTTCCATCTGGACTTAATCGCGGAAGTTCGAGGACGGCTCGCATGTATCCAATCACAAACGGCTACTACTAACACCCGTCTATAATATGTATCCAATCATAGACGGCTACCACCAACAACCGTCTATGATATATCAGATATCACAGACGGCTACTATAAAAAACTGTATGTGTTATTTATGATATCACATACTGTTTTTTTATAGTAGTCGTCTGTGTCATGTGCCCAATCATAGACGATTAGTAAAAATATCCGTCTGTGATATCCTAAATATCACAGACAGTTTTTGGTGGAAACCATCTATGATAGTAGGTCATCATAGACGGTTTCAACAAAAAACCGTCTGTGTTGTGACTTTTCACAGACGACTCACAAACTGTCTATGATAACCGCCTGTTATCACATACATATAGATTCAGACGGTTCAAAAACCATCAGTGATGATAGTTTAGAGCCCTCTATGATGACCCTCTCTGTAGTAGTGACAAGTAATCATAATTTAGTTCGGTTGTGTTTACACTTTATGCTAGAGTCAAAGATACACTGATTTAAAATGAAATAGCATTAAGCTGGTAAACTTATATCTAACTGATTTTTTCTGCACTACAACCATTCATTGCATATTTATTATTCTACACAAAAGTTAGATGAATAGTGCGCCCAACACATCAAGAACCAGCATCATCAGAAGTTCAAAATAAATCGTATACACATTTCCATCGTACAAGTGAAATTAATTGTACACACATTATGTGTTGGCATTTCATGTATTCACTTAGATTAGCCTAGAGGTTCCTTGCTCCATCGCCGAGTTTCTCCGGGCATTTGTCATCTGAATTGTGCCACCATTTGCCTCATCAACTGGTGAATTACCTACATCTTCTGTTGTTCTTGGCATTCCTTTGCGTCTCCTAGCATTTTCAGCCCAATTGACAAGGCCTTCGGTCACATTCTCATCAAATATAGCTTTTTTGAAAGAATTTCCCATCTTCATCAATAAGGAGATGAAATTAGCATAAAAATATAGAGCAACAGGTAGTTAGATCGCGTTAATAGACACCTATATGGTGGCATCAATAGATGGAAAAAAAATCTAACCTAGAAATGGTAGGTTATATGATCTCTTTGGAGCCGTTTAATAACAATGTCAACATTTTACTTAATCAACTTTTTTATCGCTCAAGAATCCGCTACTCATAGGACAACCCAAAGTGAGCAAATACTAAAATCCAATGAAAAGACTAAAAATGTAATTCTCTATGTAAAACAAACTCACTTGAGAGATGATCGCATAAAGTGGTAGGGTGCTGTAGCCACAAAGGAGTTGGCTGACGACACTGAAAGTAAAAAATAACAAGTGGTGAGTTTCTGAAAATGTAAAAAAAATTATTATTATTATTCTGGGATACCTGATGAGAACTCGAGTAATAACGTATGCTGGTTTTCCCATAATGCATGATTTAGGGCCGTATGTTACCTGCAAGGATTGATAAATTAATGGTAGATAGTGAGTTCTAATTGTACTTACAAAAAGATATTAGACTTAATAAAATGTAATGCTGAAGGTGTTATAGAATGCCCTAAAAGTAAATGGGAGACTATGCATGTTTCAAACTTTTAGTTAGTGCACACGTGATTGTCCTAAAATCTAGAAGTTAATTTGTGTTGACTTATTGTTCTTACCAAGAGCCAAAAGAAAAATGCAATCTCAAATGCATTCTGGAATAGGACGACGTGGATCAAGAAAAGGACTAATTTAGGCCGGTGGAACCAAAAGAAATCATCTGAAGGAGCTACTACTAAGTCCCCTTCAATTGCAGTATGCTTTTGGGCAACCTCATGAGCCAGTTCAGTAATGATGTGCTCCATTTTACTTCCAACCACAAGTAGCAACTGCAAATAAATAAATAAATCAGCTATATCATGATTATGCCTATAAAATGGCTATTTGGCATGATCCTTGATTATAGAATTTGGTATGCTTGTTTGTTATAAACGACAATTATTTTCATTGTGAAAAGCAATAATAAATTCATTTGTCCTAAGAAACTATACAAAGTGCTAACAATATGCATGCTTACAATTTTTTGTTGTTGTTTCGTGTATTTAAATTTTTTTATTGATAGTACGATCATGTTTACTTACAATGAATGGAGCCAGTGATATCCAAACGTAGACATACCATCCTACGATAACAATATCAAAAGAGGGAAGTTAGTTTTTCACACAAAACAACAAAAAATTATCTAGCAGCCAACAATACGTTTATTAAAAAAAAGTACTTTTCATGATAATTCAACCAAGGATTAATACGTAAGTAGTTCTTTCAATAGTGTCATAGATTATGATCATTAGTGACAAAAGTAACAAAATTGGGAGCGCTACAAATTCAGTGTGGAATTTATACCATGAACATTCAATAGCAAGAATATCATCAGCAAAGCCCAAAGGTACCAACTGCATTAGAACAACATGTGTGTTAGTTAATCAATGGCAATATTAATATTACCAATTGGCCTTATGTAAGGGCCATATTTTTTTAGATAAAAAAAGTCGATACTTTTGAAATAGTAGCTTTGGCTATTTACCTAATACCAACAACCTTCTTGAAATCGGCCTCCAATGCTCTATTCATGTAATTGTAAAAGTTGAATTTTGGGTTCCCCCTACAATGTTTCTGCCAAAAGCAAATAAGAAAATTGTAGATTTCTTCTACATAATATGATATTTTAGAAAATCATGTCAAGTGATTTCTGTTGCTGAATATATATTATATGATTACCATGATGAAACCAAGTCGCATTGTTGTGTAGTCCTCCTTGGTGACTGATCCATAGAATTGTTTGAAGAAAGAACGCTAAAACAAAAGATAAATTAGTTTATATTCCTATTGTAATTAATAATAAATATCACTACTACAAAACAGGCTATAGAAAACACCTCATCACAGACGGTTCCTTTGGAACTGTCTGTGATATGGACCTATCACAGACGATTTCTAAATAGAACCGTACTGTCTGTGATAATCTAAGTCATCACAGACGGTTCTAAAGAAGCCGTCTGTGATACTTCACAGACAGTACGGTTGTATTAAGAACCGTCTGTGATTTTACTATGACAGGAACTCTCTGATTTTACCATGGTTTGGGTAGACAATCCTCTACCATGGCAGCCAATCCTCTGCTGCGGCAAACAATCATCTGTCGTGACAAACCACGGTAGAGGATTGTGTGCCACATCAGAGGATTGGCTGCCATGGCAGAGGATTATGTGCCGCGGCAAAGGATTGTATGCCATGGCTGGGGATTGTCTGTCCAAATCCTACCGTGGCAGAGGATTGGCTGCGCAAATCCTACTACGGCAAAGGATTGGCTGCCATGGTAAAATCAGAGAGAAATCCATGCTATAGTAAAATTACAAACGGTTCTTAATACAAACCGTCTGTGATGGGATGCTTATCACAGATGATTCATAATACGAACCGTCTGTGATATGTCATCACAAACGGTTTTTATAAGAAACAGTTCGTGATTCGTAGCGTGGGAGTACGAAAATTTTTGAACGCATACGCGGGAAGCAAAATGTTATAGTGCTGTCCTTATATATTGAACGCTGGAGAAGAAGATCGAGGTGGAGGAGGACGCTGCTAGGAGGGCGCGTAGGAGGAAGTCCACGAGGGCGGTGCCAAAGTCCGCTACTGCAGTGGTGGCCGCAGACAAGGTGGTGGTGGCGGAGAAGGAGGAGGACATGAGCTTGTCTTTGGTTCCGTCTTGTACCGATGCCACTCACGGTATGTGAAACTAATCTCTTGTTGGTTCTTATTCCCTTGTTCTTCTTGCCCGGGCAATTTTTCTATCCATTCCTTTTTAATTGTTCTTATTTTGAATCACAGGAACTGACGTTGTGGAGCGGTGGGAAGGTCTCTGTGAAAGGATCATCGAATTGTTGATGTGGAAGAGCGTCGCGAAATGAGCACTCTGGTTCGGGCTGGGTTCCATGTTCTTCTTCTCTTGCTTCTTTTCAAGAGAGGTTGCATGCTCTTCTCTTCGATGCTAAATATGATAGTCTGGTTACTATATGGAAACTTCTAGCCACATGTACAATTCGATGCACAAAAAACTAGCCAATCATTTTTGCATGATCAGCAATTGATTGGTTTGGCTCAAAATCTAAAAAAAAATTGCAACAAAAAACTATCACAGACGGCTCTTGTTCAGAACCGTCTGTGATAATAGACTATCATAGACGGTTCTGAACAAAAACCGTCTATGATAGTTGTGATACCTTTTTTCACAGACGGTTTGAAAACCGTATGTGATGACCGCCTGTTATCACAGACACATAAATCCATACGGTTCAGAAAATCGTCTGTGATGATAGTTTAGAACCGTCTGTGATGAACATTTATGTAGTAATGTATAATAAGAATTGTGTATTGATATTTTAAAATACAAAGGGAAAAAACATACCATCCAACCAAATAATTTCCATCGTTTTCCGTGACCTTTAAAGTGATCTTGAATAAATTTGAATTCTTGAACATGCTTGATCATTTGAGGGCCTGTAAATTGTGCCCCAATATTGATAAGCAAACAATGGCACATAGATTATATTTTGAGAAAAACTGTGATGTCATCACTTGTTAATTTGTGAAAGTATCTGCATCATACCACTATCATCATTTGTTTGGATGTTGCTCTCCCAATGTCGCCAATTTCTCGTCTGGACGGCAATTAACAAAATCTTTAGCAAAAGCACGACAGATCACTTGTTAATACAAATCAAATTTGAGTTTTAGTACCTGCGCAATTCCAAGAAGAGCTGTAATAGCACTGAGAACCACATGGGTGACCGCTAAGACGAAGATAAATATGTGTAACTGATGAATAGCTTGAACTGAAAGTATTGGAACTTTGCCCTGTATGTCGAATAACAACAAATGAATCATACGGTAAGAAGGCGAATGCATCAATCAAAGATGAAAAACAAATATAAAAGAAGGACCAAACCGAGTAAATTTGATGTGAAATACCTTTCTCAGGCAGTAGTCATCGGTGGCGCCCCCTCCTGCGAGGAGCCTCCTCGTGCCGCCCAGCACGCCGGTGAACACGGCGGCGCCGTAGTGCGCGGTCTTGGCGAGGCCACCCGGCGGCGGCTTGCAAGGCAGCAGGTGGTGCATGACGCTCTGCCGGACGCATATCTTCTGCGTGGCGCCCTGTAACACGTTGAGTAGCAGCGATATGAAGCCCAGCAGCATCAGCTCTGCACCATCACAAGAATCACCAGAACATCATCTTCTTGTTAGAGCGGCGTGGGCGATGGAACGCTGAAATTTCAGAGAGCAGGCAGGTTGAAAGCTTGAAAAAAAAAAGAAATTAAGTCATGGTGGCCAACCTTCTTTGACCTTGAGGAGGGCCTCGTACAGCGGCTTCTTGCGGCTTTTCATTAGTCTCTGTTCACGCAAGAACAGAAACGCTTTGTCACTGAAATTCAACTAGCTAGCTAGGCAGCCATTCACGGAGCTTCCTTCACATGAAAAAAGAAATGATAGCTTCGTCATGGACGAACCTTGCCTAGGCGGTGGAGCATGCGCTCGAAGAGCAGGGAGATGACGACGATGACCGAGCAGACGGACGCGACGATCCATGTCGGCGTGTACTCGAGCGTGATCTCCGCCCCGCCGCCGGCTTTCGCTCCTCCTCCGGCCATGGCCGAAGCCAATCTAAGTCTTCTGCCTTTCTTCCTCAAGAATGTCAAAATTAAAGGGTGTGGCAAGCATGATGGCGGCAAAGATGCCCGTTCTTGATCAATTTATATACAAAGTCTTACATAGTCCTAAAAATAATAATGGTCTTATTATATACACAGTCTTGCATAGTCCTAAAAATAATAATGGTCTTACACATTGACTTGGCACATTAGAGCTGTTCTATTCCAAGACATGGTCTAATCAACAAAAGAGAACACATCAACAAGAAATTTGTTCAGACCTTCCTAAATGTGTATTCCGCTGACATGTCCCCACATGACCAATTACAACGTGCGTTTTTAAATTTTACCTTTTGACTAAGACTGAGCTAGTTTTTGGTACAGCCAACGGTGTGCCACCCCGCCACTGGCCCATATAACCATGGGAAATTGGGAAGTAACATTAGCTACTACACTGCTCTACATGCATGAATAGTCTACTTTATCCTTTCTTGATTTTTTTTTACGCAAATAGCACTGTTGCATTATTATTTTTTATTACGAAAGTAACGTATCCCATAACGAAATAGCAAATTTGTTACCTCGTCCACACGGTCACCGGCTGAACGTCCCTCCATTTGCCTTGTCTGGCCCGTAACCGACCAGATGCCTCCACCTCGCCTCGTCCGCTTGTGACAAAGGGATGTCTTGCAAATTAACAGAAATTAGCCTGTGAAATTAACTAACGGATGGAAATAAATTAGCCTGCAAAATTAACTAACGGTTGGAAATTAGCAATTACAGATTATCCACGTCCGGCCTGTGGCCGGTCGGATGCGCCACTCCAACCGACCGCACCACATGCGTGTCCCCTCAACCCTCTAATCTGTCACCTCCATCGCGTCCTTGTCTATATATGCATGTGCATGCATGCAAGAAATTAGCGCGAGAGGGAATCTGATTCCCTCCGCAGCACCCTCTCGCCGTCTATTTAATCGCAAAAGAATACAATTTCACTTTGCACTCGTTGCTCTAGCTCCTCTCCCGCTTTCTTGTTCTTTCGGTTTGATTTTCCGGAGACTTATTATTATTTGCCTCTATCATTAGCATCATTTCAAGAGGTATATTTCGTCATACATAATTTATTTCTAAATTTTGTGTTCAATAAATTATTTGTAGCGAAATTAATCTTACGTAATTTATTAGTTGTAATTTTTAGGCGTAGTTAATTAGTTACCAATTAATTAATTAGTCGTAAGTACATTGTTTTACTCGATTCATTAGTCCAAAATAGTTAGTCGGAATGAAGTCTTAATAAATTAGCCGTCATTAATTAATCATTAATACTTTAGTCGTATTTTATAAGATGTGATTTATTTGCTTTCAACAATTAGTGGTAATTAATTTAGTACTAATAAATTAGCATACAGGACTGTAAGATGTGCCAAATCTATTAACTACTTGCACTAGTATAAATTAATATGCTGGTAATATTAAAATAACATTATGTTTAGGTTAATTATAAAGAAAGAGGACAAGGGTCCAAACCAGACAATAGAGTTTCATTTTTAAGTACCAACCATATTATTAACAATACATTGTATGCAAGCATACAAGAGAAGCATGCATGCAAGATTAGCGCGGGAGGGAATCATGCATGCAAGTGACCTTTACGCTCATGCCCTTTAACCTGTCACCTCCACCACCATGCGTGCAAGCAAGAGAATAGCACGAGGGAACCCGATTAATTAGTCATAAGTACATTATTTTACCAATTTATTAGTCATCGTAATTAATTTACCTATGACTAATGTAGATGTCATTACGCTAACACATGTACTCCATATTTATGCATAATTTATAATTTGTAGTAATCTATTGTCATCATCATTTTTTCACTAATAGTATGTCTCTTCCATGCCTTACAATGCACATCCGGAAGGTACGAAATTCTCAGTTTACGTCCAAGATATTTATTTTGACTAACATCGTTCTGTCTTTCAGCCTTCGGTTGACCGTAGGGGTGACAACCTTCTGTCCAGTGGCAAGGATATGGGACTCCCAACTCCTACAAGGTAGTACATAGTGTTTGGAGCGTACGCGGGTTTGGACTGTCCGAAGGGTTTGGAGCGTACGTTGGGCAGAGCTCCTACAGGTTTGTTGGCACATAGGGTGTTCAAGACCAGAGCTCCTCTGCACGGCCGGAGTTGCGATAACCGCACCTTAGGGACGGACAATTTGGCAGTGCAATTATACAATCTCTCATTCATGAGTTTATTACAGGTGGCCCCTAGTTCGGCATGTATCAGAAGGACGACATCAACGCTTACCAGACTCAACTTCCTTCGACTTAGCTTGCTGGCGCACCTCTGCCCACTCAACAGATACAACGATCTCCGCATTCTCCGATCCGACAGCGCTCTCGCATCGCTTACGTATCCCACGGGACATGTTCGATGCAAAACCATGGCGTGCACGCGGACGCAGACATACAATGACGAGAGCGATGGCTCAAACAACTGAGTCATATTGTATCCTGTGTACCCAATCAAATAGGACAATTTTTGTTAATTTATCAGTTTAATATGGATGATATTCTTTAACACTGTATTGTACCATATGCTAGATTATATATTAATTAATTTGTCTCTATTTATCTTTACTCTTTGTCGTGAGCTGGAGAAGGAGGCTACATGACTATTTAATTTGCGGTTGCTAACTATTTAATTTGCTAACTAATTAATGTAATTTGTGATTGCTAACTATTTAATTTTCTAACATCTCACGTGGCTAATCCATATTGATTTTTGCGGGATTATGTTTTTATGTCTATTTCCATAACTTATAGCATCATTGAATCAGTTAAGACAGCCAAAAGAACCAGAAAAAAAAATACTGATTGTCTTCGAATGCCATGTAGAGTTTTATTTTTTAACAGAGCAGGTAAGCACTTTACGCTGTTGAGTTGCAGAACTATTATCGTTGGTCATGCAGCATGAAAAATGCATCAATGAGGCTTCCCAACACCAAAGGGAACGGTTGCATGGATGAGTACCGCGGATTATTATTTAGCACTGTAATTGTAGGACTGTAAAGACGAGTAGAGAGGGGTGAATAGGCGCTTTCTCGACTTTTTCGTCTTAATCAAATTCAACACGAACTTTTCTCATTTAGCTATGAAAGCTAAGAAGATCAGTACACGCACAGAGGAAGTCTTGTGCTGAATTCGATAACCCCCTTAACCACAAGACCCAAACAGGAGATATGATCTCAGAAGATCGATCTGAGTACTGGCGGTAGACTGGCGGTCGGACCGACGGTTGACTAGCGGTCGGACCGGCGGCTAACTGGCGGTCGGACCGTTGGAAATCGGTTCGACCTGCCGCTACCGGGCGGTCTGAAAGGCGGGTGGTCGGACCGCAGTTGCTAAAGCGGTCAGACCGATTTAGTCCAGTACCAAAACACAAAGTCCAAATCCAAAACGAAAATTGGTCTAACTTTTGATTCAACCAATGAAACTTGATCAAATTTGGAGCACATCTCTCTAAGGATATTAGAGACCTATTTCTAGCGACGATCCTCTAGATCCACTTCACAGAATCGATCTCTGAAGATTTTACCAAAGAAGTGCACAAACCCTAGAAATATGAAAATCTTGATTCAAGACTTGTTTGTGGGGGTTGATGATCTAGATGATTCTAGGAGTATTCCCACACAACAAAGCAAGATAAAATCTGTCAAGAGACCAAGCATAAACACTTGAATCAAGGAAGCACCAAAATCAACAAAAGAGAGAAGAACTCAAAGGAGACAATCGAACTCTTAAGCAAGCATCACAAGATTGATTGATCCCACAAGATGCTTACAAAGCTACTCCTCAAGGAGGACAAGAGCTCAAACCAAAGAGCACACACAATCTCTCCAACCCTAGCTTCTCCTCTTCTCTCCTCTCCAAACCCTAGAAAAAGGAAGAGCGATCCAAATGAATGCTTCAAGGTGCTTGGGGTTTTTACATCTACCCCCTTTCTATTTATAGGAGAGCTAGGGTTTCACACATGGGACCCACACACACATGGGACCCACTCACACAAATCTGTTGAAGCAATCGCCGCTTCACCACGTGTAGGTTGATCATGGCTCATCACGTCGCCAAGTCTCTCCGTCCAATCCCATCTGAACCTCCCGAGACTTGCACCGACTTCCGCACCGCCGATCCAACCACCGCACCGAACCACCCGCTCGATCCATCTTGCCCATTCGCACCTGCTTGAGTCACACGACCTCACCCGCATCCATGATCGCTCGACCTCGGCTCTCCAAGCGTAGTCCCGATCCACCTCACCGCTGACGTCGTTGACTCGCAAGCCACCGCACAACAATAGACAAACAAATCGTCTCCGGAACAAGTTCTTCACAACTTGACCCACGTTAGTTCAACAATGCAATATGCAACAATAAAGCATTGACATCTATACATTAAACACATTCAAATCACAACAATGCCAAAAGGCTAACCTCCAGTGATCGTGATCCGACCGCTCCCACCGCCGGTCCGACCGATTTCAGCCGTCGGACCGATTCCATAACGGTGGTCGGACCGTCCAAATGACTTAGCCAAAATTTCATCTTGAAAATCCAAAACCTTCCGAATTTTCAAATGAATACAACTTTCGACCGAGCTCCAAAATAATGTGACCACATCCAGAGACTCCTCACTTGCCTACACATCCTATTTTTGGCTCACCAAAACCCACTTTGAACCGAACCGGTCGGACCGGCGCAAGACGGTCGGTCGGACCTTCCACGGGCGGTCCGACCGCCCCGCCACCGGCCGACCACCGTGGTCCGACAGACGGAGTAAAACCAAAACGCGAGATTTTGCAAACCAACAAAGCCATTGCCAATTGACTCATCATCCTAAGATCATGCACATATCCTCACGATATCCACAATCTCCCCTTAATGAACACATTGGCAATTTCCCGAAAATGTAGTTTTCGGTTTGAAAAGTAAAAATTCATCGTTTTGATAAAGGCACAACTTGGTCCATAAGCAAGAAAAATATAGGAAACGACCAAGTCGGCTTCGAATAGTATAAGCAAGTGAGATAAGGCAATGAAAGCACAAAATAATTCAATTTCGTAAAGAAGCCAAAAATCTCACTTAGGTCCATATGAAAGACAAATGTTCTATTTGACCTTTGATCATTGTGAGTCTTCTTCAATTGCAAATATAATAAGAAAATGCAATAAAACCCAGAGACTCAACTCACTATGATCACAAATTTTCAGAAGGTTCATTTTTTATATATATGAAGTTCTTTTATATGAAACCTTTATATGAAACCAAAAGTTCCAAAACAACATTTTTCTTCACAATCTTTCTCCCCCTTTGACAATGAATTCATCAAGATGCATGGGAAAAGATAGAGTATGAAGGAATGACTTTATTTTTGAACTTTAACAAAATGAGCCATGACCATTATCCATATAGACAATACAAGTATTATACCAAGCCATATAAAGAGAAGAAGCTATACTCAATCATGGCAAATCATGTACTGCAAAGCTAAGACCAAAATAGCAGTAATCTGAGATTAAAAGAATTAATACCATGACAAGTTGCTCAATATCATAGTTTCACCAAAAGCAACCAAAAATGAGTCAAGCCATGTCTATAAGTAAAAAGAGACCCAAAACTGGAACTGAGACATTTTGAGCATTAAGAGTTCAAATATGAAGCAAAATCTAAGCACTTAGCATTTTGAGCATTTTCCTAAAAGGATTTTTTTCATTGTGCTAGATCTCAAGCCTTTTCGCGACCATCTCAAGCAAGAAGCTTAAAAGAGTGGTCTAGGTCATCCAAAACTCCCCCTGAGTTCATGCCTAGTGCAATGGCAAGCAGTCTCATGTGAAAGGATTGGTGAGATCAGTTTTTATACAGAAAATCTCATTCTTCATTTGCTTGACTTAAGAAATTAAAAAGCTCATTTTACATCTCAAAATAAATTCAAGACTCAATTTAACCTATAAGACATGACATGAATCATAAGAGGATCACTAGAGCAAAACTAGTCACAAGATCCAACAAGACATGATTTGATTCAATTTGCTCACAAATATAAAGCTAGCAAGGCAAAAGCTAAGCTAAAACATGAAGAGCCATAAAAGAAGTCTAGCAGACTATCACTTGACATGACAAGGTATAGAGTATGAAATCAAGCCATACAAGGATAATACTCAAAGCTCCACAAGTTTTATTATACAATGCAAGACATTTGAAATGAAAAATGAATTATGATACAATGAATGCAAAAAGAGCAAAATCCCCTCAAAACATCCATGCCTCAGTACTAGGGTTAGAGATAAACGATCTAGGAGTCCAGTACTGAGACGCACGATGCCTGGGAATAACAGAAGAAGCAACAATAAAATGATTAGGAAAAAAATCATAAGAATGCACACGAGAACCACCTGGACCTCTCTAAAACGATCTACCAAAAGATCGATACCCCCCTGTCTACGTGCTACTCGTGGTCTCTCCTCACGATATCATAAACTAAAATGCTGCTTGGACCCACCAAAAGAGTCAACAAAGTTATCTACAAACCTAGGCCTATATGTGGTACGATGAATAGGCTGCCTAGCTCTAGAGACTACCGCTGGAGAAGGGACTCCTCTGATGGATCTCAAAGTGCTCATTCTCTCTTTCCTCTCAATCTTTGCTCTCCAGAAGCAAAACTCAACAGTGTGGCCCTCTTTCTTGCAGAAAGTGCAATGGTACTTGACCTTTTGAGGGGTCTGTACTGGTGAAACAGAAGCACCTTTCTTGCCAGAAAGAGTTTGAGCAAAACCTGCAGCTTTGAAAACAATCTTGGAAGTCTTAGGAGGTTCTTGCTCAAACAGACCACTTTTCACAACTCTAGCAATCTTTGGTGGGTGATTATTGGAATGCTCTAGGGAATTAAAACCTAGGTCACTATTTTTCACACTCACCTTGGATTGGTCGAGAATCAAGTTGAGTTTCTTTTTCCCATTAGAAAACCTCTCAAGAGACACTTTGAGGTAATCATTCTCTTGAACTAAATCCTCACATCTAGCGCACTTTCCAGACTTGATTGCCTCATCATGTTTGCTCTTAAGAAGAGCCAATTCCACTTTCAAAGCCTCACACGAGACACAATAGGAATCTTTAATCCTATTCAACTACTCCTTAAACTTGACTCTAAAAGTCTCTTGTATCTTACCAACAATAGTTTCAACTTCAGCATGCAACTTACAAGAGGAAGAATCAATGACTTTCTTGGAAGCAGTAAGAGACATGGTTTTTTCAATTTTAGCTTTCTCCTCTAGAGTCTTGTTTAAAGCTTCAATCTCAATAGTAAGCTTAGGACAATTTTTCCAAGAAGCAGCTCTAGAGTACACAACCATTTCTGTCATCTCTTGCATTTTAATCCTATTGTTCTTAAAGTGATAGCAAGTGTGACTAGCATCAAATTTTTGCAATTCTTTCAAGGAGCTATCCAATTTTAATTCAAGCAAAGCACAGTTAGAGCAAGTTAAAGGAATAGCATCCAATGTAGTCACATCAAGCGAAATGGCATCCATGCAAACAGAACTAGACTTGAGAGATTCTAGTTCAACAAGAGCATCTTTTAATTGATTTTTAACAGAGGAATGAGCAGTTTTTAAGCTTGTCAATTCTATAAGCAAGCTAGAGCATGAAGAACAAAAATCATCAGGATTAATAGATTTGAGCCTAACAACTTATAGGTTCAATATATCTATCATAGTGTCCTGTTTCTTAATCAATTTAGATTGCTTATGCATTTTTTGTTCAGCAAGCACCAAAGCCCTTTTCATATCAGGAAGTGAAGGGCATACCTCATCGGGATCACTAAAAGGATCCTCGTTGTTGGAGGAGTCGCTGTCGTGGCTGTTCTTGGCCATGAAACACATGCCCGTGAAATCACGAGCCTTCTTCTTGCCACGGGAGTCACTCTTGTCGTCCTCCACCTCCGAGTCCACATCGCTCATGCTCACATCCTCTAGAGCTTCAAGGACCCGGCTGACAAACTTGCGATAGTTTGTCTTCTTGGGTTTAGCATCCCTCGCTTGAGGATGCCTTTATGACTCCTTCTCCTCCTTGCCCTTCAGCTTAGGGCACCTAGAGCGAATGTGGTTTGGCTCACCACATTCGAAGCATGTGATAGGTCCACCTCTCCTCCTATTTCTCACATTGTTGTAAGCTCTCGTGAATTTGGTGGATAGGAGGGCTAAATCATCTTCAGGTAGTCTCTCAAGTTGCTCATCACTCAAAGAATGCAAAGCTGATAAAGAAAGCCAGATGAGCTACAATCCAAAGAATCAGATGAACTACCCTTAGATTTGTTGACCACTAAAGCCATCGGATCTGTCTTGGGGAGACGCGGGATAAAATCAATCTCATGCGTCTTCAACCTTGAGTAAAGCTTATCCATGGTAAGCTCACTCATGACAGTGTTGTCATTGATGGAACTGATCTTCATACCCCAGACCTTCACATCAAGAGCACCTAAAAGCTGGCGTGCATTTTCCGACTTAAGAGACCAGTCAACAATAGCGGAGATCATGAAGTATCTTAGAAAATCTTCCCCACAGCTCATCTAAAGACTCACCAGGTCTTTGCTTGATCTTGGAGTAAATTTTCTTTAGTTGGTTCTGTCTCACTTCCTTGATCGCAGTGGACCCCTCGTGATAATCACAAAGAGTCCGCCAGATCTCATGAGCAGACCGCAAATGAGCGACACGCTCAAACTCCGATTGACTAAGGCCTTGGATCAACAAATTCCGAGCCCTGCAGTTTGTCTCCACATCTGGAGTGATCACGTTGTCATCGGCTGGCACGACATAAGGGTTTTTTACCTTAAGCCAAATTGTGTGCTCTTGAGCCTCGATGAAAGCCTGCATTCGGGCCTTCCAATAAGCAAAATCAGCTCCATCAAAAACATGCGGCTTGGTTGAATACCTGTCAGTCGCCATGGCTCCAAAGACCGGTTAAGATCTACGAGAAGAGCTAACCGCTCGATACCACTTGTAGGACCGCAAAGGCGACTAGGGGATAAATAGGCGCTTTCGACTTTTCGCTTTAATCAAATTCAACACGAACTTTTCTCCTTTAGCTATGAAAGCTAAGAAGATCAGTACACGCACAGAGTAAGTCTTGTGCTGAATTCGATACCCCCTTAACCACAAGACCCAAACAGGAGATATGATCTCAGAAGATCGATCCGAGCATCGGGCGGTCGATCGGCCAGATCAAGGTCGGACCGGCGCTAATCGGCGGTCGGACCGTTGAAATCGGTTCGACTCGCCGCTACGGGCGGTTCGAAAGAAGGCGCGGTCGGACCGCCGTTGCTAAATCGGTTAGACCGATTTAGTCCAGTACCAAAACACAAAGTCCAAATCAAAAACGAAAATTGGTCTAACTTTTGATTCAACCAATGAAACTTGACCAAATTTGGAGCACACCTCCCTAAGGATATTAGAGGCCTATTTCTAGCGACGATCCTCCAGATCCACTTCACAGAATCGATCTCTGAAGATTTTACCAAAGAAGTGCACAAACCCTAGAAATATGAAAATCTTGATTCAAGACTTGCTTGTGGGGGTTGATGATCTAGATGATTCTAGGAGTATTCCCAAACAACAAAGCAAGATAAAATTGGTCAAGAGACCAAGCATAAACACTTGAATCAAGGAAGCACCAAAATCAACAAAAGAGAGAAGAACTCAAAGGAGACAATCGATCTCTTAAGCAAGCATCACAAGATTGATTGATCTCACAAGATGCTTACAAAGCCACTCCCTCAAGGAGGACAAGAGCTCAAACCAAAGAGCACACACAATCTCTCCAACCCTAGCTTCTCCTCTCCTCTCTCTCCAAACCCTAGAAAAAGGAAGAGGATCCAAATGAATGCTTCAAGGTGCTTGGGGGTTTTACATCTCCCACCTTTCTATTTATAGGAGAGCTAGGGTTTCACACATGGGACCCACACACACATGGGACCCACTCACACAAATCTGTTGAAGCAATCGCATTTCACCACGCAGGTTGATCACGGCTCATCAAGTCGCAAAGTCTCTCCCGTCAAATTCCATCGAACCTCCTGCAGACTTGCACCGACTTCCGCACCGCCGATCCAACCAACAGACCGAACTACCCGCTCGATCCATCTTGCCCATTCGCACCTTGCTTGAGTCACACGACCTCACCCGGCATCCATGATCGTTCGACCTCGCCTTTCCAAGCGTAGTCCCGATCCACCTCACCGCTGACGCCGTTGACTCGCAAGCCACCGCCTGCATGAATAGACAAACAAATCGTCTCCGGAATAAGTTCTTCACAACTTGACCCACGTTAGTTCAACAATGTAATATGCAACAATAAAGCATTGACATCCATACATTAAACACATTCAAATCACAACAATGCCAAAAGGCTAATCTCCAGTGATCGGTGGTCCGACCGCCCACACCACCGGCCCGACCGATTTCAGCGGTCGGACAGATTCCATAACGGCGGCCGGACCGCCTAAATGACTTAGCTAAAATTTCATCTTGAAAATCCAAACCGTCTGAATTTTCAAATGAATACAACTTTCGATCGGGAGCTCCAAAAATAATATGACCACATCCAGAGACTCCTCACTTGCCTACACATCCTATTTTTGACTCCGCTTCAAAACCCACTTTGAACCGAACCGGTCGGACGGACAGCGCACGCCGGTCGGACTCTCCATGGGGTCCGGCGCTCGCCACCGGCCGACCGCTTTGTAGTCCGACTGCACCAAGCAAAACCGAAAATGCGAGATTTTGCAAACCAACAAAACCATTGCCAATTGACTCATCATCCTAAGATCATGCACATATCCTCACGATATCCACAGTAATCAATATTAATTTACGACGACGCGTCACCGCCGGACGATGAGGAGCGCCCAGCCCATCACTTGTCGGACGAGGTGACGTACCGTATCCGGCCGGTGACCGTGCGAACAAAGTGTCAATTTTGCTATTTTGTTGCGAGAGGCACTACTTTCATAAGTGAACTTTTCAACGGTGCTATTTGCGTTAAAAAAAAATATCTCCTTTCTTACGCTGTCCTGTAATCTGAATTATCCTGACATGTGTGTTACAGATTCAGAATTGGACTCCCTGGTTTACAAGATTTCCTTCCATTCCCCAAGTAAGAACGCAGAAATCTCAAGAAACCGATGTGCTGAGCTGTTTGATGAGCCTGGCTTGAGATGACAGCAGAGACAGTGACAGCATCTACAGTGACGCAGCTAGCGAAAACGAACACGGATCAAGCTCTGAAATTCAAGCCAGTGCCATGACAGAATGATCAGAGGCTTCCTCTCTCTCTCTCTCTCTCTCTCTTGCTTCGTTGCAGAGGAAAAACAACCAATCAAACATCACGCATCCTCGCTTCGACTAAATCTACGCGTGTTTAAGGGATAATAACAACCGCCGCCATCGTCGGGCGACTAGTCGTAGTCCAGGTACTACTGGTGAAGATCACAACGACGCAAGTCGCTGTCGTACATCATGCCAGAACTCTTCAAAGCTTAACTACCTATCTATCTCCCGATTAGGTTTGCTGCTTGTCCGTTAGCTTAATCGCTAATAAACAGCTGTGAACGTATGAAAAAAGTTCGTCAACATTAAGGGAAATAGTAGATTTTATCAGTACCATTAAACTTGTGACTTGCCAAATGTCATCGCGCCACAAAATCTAGAAAATCCTGTCACCCTCACATTTTCCTTCCAAGACTGTGAAACGACCATTTTGGCCCCATTCTTTCTTCTTCTTTCCTTTATATTTCTATTTTATTAGGGCAGCCCCACATGTCGTTCTACCCCTGTCTTCCTCTTCAATTTCTTTCTCCTGTGCCCCCTCTTCCTTCTTTGCAGAACCGTGATGAGAAGAGAGCATACGTAGTTAGCCACCTGCCTCCCATACATTCTTCCTCCTCTTGGAGATGAGATCAAGGTAGAGCCGTTACAGTGAGTCATCGGCGACGAGATTGGGGCAGCGAAGGAGCAGATCAAGCTTTGATTATTAATGGCGGTAGAGATTGGGCAGCCTCAGCCTGCACAGCGTGCCAACCTCGTCCTCGCCGTGGACTTCCTCCGCATGGTCGTCGCCTCAAGCGGTCATGTCCAGTGGTGAATCAAGATAAAAATAGAGGGTGTTTTTCAAAGATTAACCTAAACAGGAACTAATATAGTCTTATACGGACGTGCAATACAAATTTATATATGAATAGAAGAGAAGGAAAGAAAAAAAAAGATACAATAAAGGTACATCGCTAATGGAAATTAGAGCACCGGCCTCCACCAACTCCTGTGCTCTCGTTGTTCTCTCTCCCACACCTTATCTCCACCTCCTGCCCTACTAGCTTCACCACCATCCAAAGACTCGCTGTCGCCCAAAGACTCACCGCCCCACCACCCATCGCCATTGGACTCAGGCTATCCCCACCCCATCGTCACCTGATCCAGCCACTACCGTTTGCCCGCAACCCGGACTACACTAGATCCAGACCACCACCTACTGCACCTGACCCGACAACACCATATATGAGCTGCCACTGCCATCCCCATCTCGTCGTCGTCCAAGGCCAAGCTGTTGCTCATCCTTCTCAGGCTTCCCTGCTCTGGCTCTCTCCTTGGTTGCGCCTCACCACCTCCCCTCCCCATCGCAGCTGCCCCATTCTCCTCTAATAGGTAGCTGGGTGTCAGAGGGATCTGGTCGTGCCCCCTCCTTGTGGCATTTCACCGCTACCGACTGCCTCGGGTGCGTCTCCTCTCCTTAGTCTCGATTGATTGAAAATTTAGAATGCGGAAACGTGTGGTGTGGATGTGGGGGTGGATGTGAGGCAGTGATGCACAGTTGGGCCTTGTGGGCTTTGGCAAAGGTCCACAAATTCTTTCCCTGACTAGGCATTTCCTCCTCCTTGTGCCTTGGGCCCTCGGGCCTCGGCCATGGCCGCCAGACGGCCAAGGTTGGGGGTACGGTGTGGCGTGGAGGATAGGTTGGAGCCCGATGAAACCTAGCTCTTGGAATCGCCCTCGGTTGTGTCCCCAACCTGCTTTGGTTGTCCATAATTCTCGCGCAAGACAAGTTGCTCGAACCTACTAATCAAACCCTCAAGAAATTTTTCCTTCCATGCCGCAGATCATCACATTGCCTCCATCTTCTTCAACTCCGGCAACTTGGCCGCCGCCCATGTCCTTCACCTCTGGTTAGTATCGTCGCCCTCTTCCTTTCCTCCCATCCATTCCTCCTCTCGCCGTGGTAGCCTCACCGCCACAACAACTTGTTTCTTCTGGACACCTCCATCACCATCAACACCGCCGCCATCCTTCTTGGGCACCTCCATCACGGAATCCTCCACCATCGGACTCCTCTCAGCCCGTGTTCTATTTTTGCCTTCGTCTCGACCTTCGCCGCTGCTCCTTCCTCGCCGTGATGTGCTCCCGTGTGTCTTCTCTGTCAAGTGGGCCTATGTGCTTAAGAGTTCCTCTCTCCTTCTGTGCCACTTGCAAGCAGGGCCCATTTGTCAGTCCTATTAAATCCAACATCTATGCCATTGATGGGTTGTCAGACTTCTCCCTGCTGACAGCAGACTCTAACACATACCGGGGGCAAACGTGTCCTTTCGCAACAAATCGCTCTCTTAGTGTCGGTAATTTCTAGTATTTTTCGCTTCGTCGCTTTTGCGATAACATTTGTAAGCATGCATTATTCACGATGGGATTTTACAAGTCCACGATGATCACGATGATACTCACAAAATTTACTCCATTCGAAGAAAAAAAATGCTTGTTTCAATTCTAGCCGCAATTACTCTAGGGAAAAAGTCGATCTGCTACGTCTAAGAAATCAAACTCGCCTCAGCATGCCACGGTCACCGACGGAGACAGGTCTTGAATAATCCGATCACTACTGATCTATTGCAATTTGACACCAAAGGCCTAGTCAATAATCATTGCTTTCTCTTGATGAGCTGTTAATACTCACCATCATGTGGATCGCTCGTTTGGCTGCCGACCGCAATTTGGCCGTGTTGGCAACTGTTCACCGCAACTTGGGCAAACATTGGGCAAAAAATGAGCTATGACATGTGGCAACGCTGGCGCCAAACCAAACGTGTACCATGCAAGGTGAAGCTTGCCTAACTTGTTGCAAAGTGTGCAAACGAACCAAACATGTCCTTAATCTAACCACGATTTACAAATTAGAAAAAGTTCATATGACATGCTTAACTTTGCTTAAAATTCCATTCAGCATCTCGAAATATGAAAACAGATATTCGACACCTCGAACTTTACAATCCAGTTCAAATAACATATATAACAAATCATGTATTAGGAAAATTGAGATGCATTGATCATCAACCACCGAGATGGTAGGAGGGCGAAGAAGAGTAGCTCGGCGCATGAAGAGAGTTAATCTTAACTAATAAAAGAAGGAGTTTACCCCGCGCAGCGAGACGATCACCTCTTCGTTCCACACACGCCGACAGGTGGGCCCTGGCTGTCAGCCCTGCGCCCGACGCACCCCGAGTCACCGGTTCCCTCCGCTCTACGCCCCCATCCACTCCTATAACGTCCCAAAATGTGACTTTTCAAAAATGTTTTGAGTAGTTTAGGTCTCTGGTAAATTTCACCAATTTTATTTGGTTTAATAAAGCTTAATTGAAAAATTTTTAAATTTAAAATATTTAATTTGACTAATATAAAAATGAATTAAAAAAAATCTGGTGTTATTTAGCTCCCTTTTGTTCCAATGAATTTTTTGGTATTTTTTCTAGTTTGTTTGCGATTTATTTAGTCGCATTGATTATTTAGCTTCCTTGTGTTCCAAAAAATGTTCTGGTATTTTCTGAGATTTTTTCGAGTTTGTTTGCTATTTATTTAGTCTCCTTGATTTTAGGCTTTTTATTTAATTCTGAATTACCTTTTTCTCTCTACTTGCCAAATGGTTCGGTAATGTTCACCGCACACTGCTCATCTTCCCAAAGAGTCCTGAACCATGTTCGTATCTCAACTTCCCAATTTTCGATATCTCTCCTCGGTACATATAAAAGGAAACTAACCAAGTCATATTGATCCTCTTAATCTCCTCTTCCAATACCCTGATTTGGTTTCCTTCAAATCGCTCTCATTTCACCACAATCTACAAAAGAACCGAGCTCCAACCAAGGACTTCTCCACAAATCGCGCCTCCATCCGATGTCCCCCGTCCGAACCGTCTGTGGAGTTGAGTTATCGTCGCCACGTTCTACGTCTACCATCCATACCCTTCGCCCGAAGACCACCGAATCACCGTCGGCCATCTCAAACCATGACACTGAAATGTGTCCGTCGTTCCCTGCTTCCTCGGTGAGTTTTTCCAAAATTTGATAGCGTCATCTCGTAACCCTCGTGATGATCTATCTTTCTCATATTTTAGTTGCAGGTTTTATCAACCGTGCACCGAGAATCGAGTGTTCTCTCTCTTCTAGGTCTATCTTCCTTCTCCGGTCAAATACTCGCAATCGCCAACCCCGCCTTCATCTCCACCATTGTTGGATTTGTGTCACCGCGTTCTACGCCGTGCTCCCCTCCATTTTTGCAGAACATCGCTAGAAGCAATGCGCCACCATGAGGCCACCGCTGACTGCCGTGTTTTGCCTTGCCGCTGGTGCACGCTACTATTTCTCAACGTCTAGACCGCGTCATCTCATCCGCCTCATCATCACCATTCCATTTTGCTTCTTCGTCGCCACCGCCGACGCCGTGTGCCCGAAGCATGCTATGCGCCTGCTGATTCAACCTCTGTTGTTTCTGCTCCTCAAGCACTCGGTTGATGCGTGTGTTCTCTGGCTTTTTCTCTGGTCCCTTTCTCTCTCTGTTATTTCCTTCTTCCCCTTTGCTTTGCCATGTTACCTAGTTGCCATCTCCATGCCACCATGCGCAAGAACCCGGCCAACAGCTCCTATTCTCTCTTCTCTGGTTGAAGATGAAGTGCGCATTGTTCTGTCTGTTGTCAACAGAGCATTAGAGCATTGTTCTCTCTCTTTTCCTATCTTACTTGTGGGTCCCCAGTGTAATCCACGTCATTGCCACCCTAGCCGCCACATCACCTGCCATCTTGCCTCCACGTCATCTCATGCATGCAGATCTAAACCCACTCCATCTCTTACACTTACATGTGGACACCATGCGTCATCCACCCAACTCAAAACCATAATTATTTCTCTCTCTTCCATGCGGGTCCCGCATGTCAGTCAACCCTTGGTCAAACCCTAGTTCATGAGTTTGGTCCACTATGGACTAGCATCTCTCCGTGGACCAATGGCCCACTTGTCAATCCCTAATGCTATTTTCTGTAATTATTTTCATTCTTGAAAATCCATAAACATCAGTACATCTCACATGTCATTCACTCAGTTATTTTCTAATATTTTTAGAATAGAATATTCTAAGAATATTCTGTAGACCCCACTTGTCAGTTTCTCTCTCCCTTTCTCATTTCAGCATTTTCCTTTTTGATCGAATTTCTGAGAGCTCGTTCTTTCTCATACAAACTCCGATTGAACCCATTCAAGTTTCTAAATTCATATAAATTCAATATATACCTTACAATACTATTAAATTTAAATTTGGATTTTATTTTATTTGTAGTTTTGAATTTTTTTGTTTTGCGTTTCTCTCTCATTTGACGTCGAAGTCCCGGAATCGTCCGAAGGAGCTGAAGGTCAAAGAAATAGAAGATTGAATATAAAATAATACCATCATTGATTGCTATAGCAAGGTAAGTTGTACCTTTGATAATGCTGAACCTAGTTTTCTAATATTATTTTGATTCAGTTGTTACATTTACTTTAAGTATTTATTTAAATATTTTGGGTTTAGTTATTAGTCCAATTTGATTATATCCACCTTGTCTATTGTTATGTCATGATCTTTTGTCACCCTAGCTTGGTTGATTATTAGTTGGTATTATCATCGCACCAACGTGGGTTGGTTAGATACGTTACTCTGCTTAGCCATGCTACAAGTCATCATTTCATGTAAGTTGCAAATATAAACTTGACCAAGTGATTATGGAACTTTCTGATAAAACTGTGTGTGATGTGTGTTATTACTCGTTGATGGCATGTGTTTCACTTAACCAACAGTGTGAAAAAAATATTTTTATTGAGGCGAGTGGTGGATTCTGTGTGATATAGTGGAGCTCCGTGCTTGGGAATTGAAAAGAATGATAGTTAGAATTTTAGCAGTCTCGCATTGGTCAATTAAGAACTTAACTTTGTATACCACTGAACTGAGACTTAATGTACGACCACATGCCTGGTATGGGACGGGCCTAACTACGTAAGTTACAGAGTCTTGCTGTTGATTACTCAGGCAAATAGGTTAAGCTATGTGCTAGGGTGGAGGTGTGTTTCGATCTCCGTGACGATTCACATCAATGGTCGGTTCGCTGTTTCCAGGTCCAACAGTGTGTGTCGGACTAACTTTCGGTGTGAGGGTTAGGGCCGACAGTAAAACACATCGGGATTTTCAATGGTTAAGATGAAGTTTTGGAAAGGTTTTGTTATGATTAGTGCTAGCTACACTAATTATATCATATGGGTAAAGTGTACAACCTCTGCAGAGTGTTAAACAAACTATTCGAATAGCCGCATCCGCGGTCATGGACATTCTCGGGGATTTCACATGAAGGGTAGATTTTCATAAAACAACTGGGAAGGGACAACTGTGTGGTTAAACTCATATGGCTGTGTGAAAGAAATTGATTAGGTTTTGTGTCCTTTGTGAAAATAATTGTTAAACTATTATTTTTTATTTATTTTGAATTACGCTTTCAACCTACTATTTGTATTCAATTACAAATGTTGTTTTTATGCAAAAGAACCACATAAGTCATCGTCTATAATTGCATTTTGTGGTGCAACTTGTTGAGTACTCGGGGTACTCATTCTTGCTGTAATCATTTAGATAAAGTGGAGAAGTCGTTAGTCAACAGGGTCTACTTCGAGGATTATGGAGAACTAGGTCGTGCTACCCCAGCCGATTGCCTGTGGGCATATGGATGGGCTTCACTGAACTTATTCCGTTACCTTCCGTTGCAGCATAATTGAGCTATTTGCCTTTTGAGGCATTAATTGTAAGCTTTGACCTTTAGGTCGTTACTCTGATAATTATTGTTTTGCCTATTGCTTAGTCATCTTTGCATATGGAAATGATATTTCATTGATGTCACCACTATATGGACTAGCGTGATCCCGACTAGTGCAAGATATGAGATGGTCCAGAATTGTATTTTTGGGTCCCGACAACTCCTCTCCCCGAGCACCCCTCCACCAATGCCTCTCTCGCACAACCGTCTCCACCCACGTGGTGGTGATAGCGACGACGTAATCCATCGGCGATCTGCTGTAAGATCGAGGAGGACGACTAGGGGGGTGAATAAGCAGTTTTAAAATCTTTTGGCTAAAACTGAGTTTCATGCGGAATTGTAAATCAATTCGGTTTTTCTCAATTTAAAACCTAGATCAACTAGTCATGACTAAGTGCACCAACAAGCTAAGACTAAGACAAAAATTGCAATCCAAGGGAGACAAGCAAGCAATTTAATTCTATAAAAGTAAATTGCAAGAAACTAAAGCTCAAGAAAGCAAACCACAAGAACACTTGAACTTTTTCCTATAGTGATCGAAAACTTGCTTGCTTCCCCTAGTCCACGTTGTGGTAAGCCCAAACAAATTGGACTGGCTCCACAAATGAAGCCTACACCTCGAATTGAGATCCACAGTAGTTGCTAAGTCCTTCCCCTCTGAACAACATTTTATTAAGCAAGGCTGGGTACAAAAATGTACTTCGCAAGTTACACTCATAACAGAGTTAATGCATGCTTTGATATTATCAAAGAAAGACTTATAAGGTTTATTTGTGAAAAAACAATGTTTAACATTTTTAATTCATTTAATAAGTTCAAAAGAAGTTATTTAGTATCTAAATTTAGATTTTAATATTCAATTGTCAAGTTTTGTAGTAGGATAACCTCCAGACATCTCTGGTGAAAGATACCCTCCTATCACATGGCTAACTGCCCAATTTTCCATTTGGATAAACTATCCAAGATCATTTGTGTGGATATCATGGGGATATGCTCCAGATCTTAGGATGATGTGATAATTGGTAATGGTGTTAATGGTTTGTCGCTTTGTGTGCTTTGGCAAAGAAGAAAGTCTTTGTCGGGCTTGCGCTGGGTCGATCGCTTATGGCGGCCTCGACCCACAATGCAATGATGATCGGACCGCCAACGCCGTAAATGGTGTTTTGAGCTTGGCCAAAAATAGAGAGTGTAGGCAAGAGAGGGGATTCTATTGCACTTGGTCTCATAATTTTTGGAGTCTCTATTCAAAAGTTCTATTCGATTGAAAATTCCAGTAGGTTTTGGTTTTCCAGAGAGGAATTTTGGGTAAGTCCCAACTGGCGGTCGACCGGCCAATAGGTGGCAATCGATCGATCGGGCCTGAGGGCAATGACCGCCCCGGGGTGGTCTGACCAGTTTTCATTTGGATCATCGCCCGTCGTGGCGGCGATGTTCAGTTTTTAGGTCAAAGTCATGAGTTTCAGGGCATATATGTTGCATGATGCATGTTTTGACTAACATGGGTCAAGTTGTGAAGAACTTGTTCCCAAATTTGCTTACTTGTCTTGTGTTGTGCAAAGTTGCTTGGTGGTCGACGACGGTCAACGGCGAGGATGATCGGACTAGGCTTGGAGAGTCGAGGTCCGAACGATCGACGATGTGCTGCGCGAGGTCAATGAACTCAAGCGTGATGCAAGATGGACAAGGGTGACCTATTACAATCACAGGCGCAAGATGGCGCAGTGAAGTCGATTAGGTCAAGAGGTGTTAAAGACGACACATTAAAATGCGTGCGCAGGTGACCCGCTTATTTTGGGCGTTAACTGGAGCCTAATTGAGTCAAACTTAGAAGGTCTAAGCCTCCACTATAAATAGGGAGGGAGGTGGTCGCACCTCCTCTTCGCCTCTTTTATCTTAGAAACCCTAATTTGCTTAGGAGAGCTTTTGTGGAGGCTAGGGTTCTAGAGAGTTTGATGTGATTTCGTGCTCATAGATTGACCTTTGTCCTCCATTGATGGAGAGGATGTAATCTCAAGTATTATCAATTCAATCAATGGAAAGATTGATCAATGTTTTGTCTAATTGTGTTCTTTCTCTATATTTGATGATTTTGACTCTTTCTTTGATCCACGAGTTTTTGATTGAATTCTTCATGTGATCTAGCTTGCTGTGACATGTGGAATCCTATCTAGGATCATCTTGATCATTAATCACCCACGAGCAAGATTTTGGATCAAGTTTTCGTTTTGACTCGGTTTTGAACCCTTCTTCAATCAAACGGAAAAGGATCGTTATTCTTCCAAAAATTATCACAATCTTCGATTGGAATAGGTTCGACATCATAGAGAAGGTGTGTTCCAATTTTTATCGAGTTTGGAGTTGTAGATCAAAAGTTTTATCTATTTGCAAATTCGCCATCGGGGCTATTTTTTATCTGCTTTCAGTTCAAGGGTCGACCGCCTAAGGCCACCTACATGACACCAGTCATCGCCGACCACCACCATTGACCCAATGGGGTCCGACCCAAAGATCGAATTGCTTTAGTCTTTGTTGATTTGTTGTATTGCTTAGGGTTTAAATTGGTATCGAGCCCTGTTAGTTCAATCTTGATCTTAATCGTCACCAACTTGGCGATGGATAGATACTCCACCAAGCCGCATATCTTCGATGGGCACGATTATGCCTATTGGAAGAATCGCATGCAGTCTTCCTTGAGAGCGAAGGACAAGCTATATGGGAGATTGTTCGAGCCCCGCTGTTATTCCCGGTTGCTACACCGGCTTCGCAGAAATTCTCTTGGCTAGCAATAATAAGGCTAAAACCCTTATATGGTGGGCTTGGTAGATAGGAGTATGATCGATTTATAATCTTGAGATCGCATTACTTAGATTTGAAACACCTCGAAACCTACCATGAGGGTTCGTCCCAAATCAAGAAAGTACGCCAAAAACACTATAAGCGTGAATATAACAAATTTGAGATGCGCCCCGGAGAGAGCATCGATGACATTTTCGCTGTTTTAATAGAGTGATTAATCGATGAAAGTCATGGTATTGAATATTCTCACCAAAATGCCACCCACATCTTGGCTCCAATCAACACTAAGGAGTGAGATAAAGGCTACCGCCATTGAGGAGAATGTCAACCTCTCTAATCGACTTTGAGCTGCTCTATAGCAAGCTCAAGACTCATGAGATCAAGAGGATTGATCATCCCAAGAAGGAAAATATGGCTTTGTAGCGCATCTACCAAGAGAGCTTCTGATGGGTCTTCCGAGTCTTCTTATGAATTTTTGCTTGCTAGTTTATCTGCGATCCATGAAGAGGAGTTTGAGAGTCTCACTAAGGTCTGAGTTGGCCTCATAGTCAAAAAGGCCACACGGGCTTATAACAATATGAGAAATGTAAATAGAGGAGGTCTCGTGACTTGTATGAATGTGGTGAGCTTAATCATATCCGCAAATTGCCCCAAGTCAAAGGTAAGAGCAACCATAAGGAGGGAAAGCCACTTGAAGAAGTCTCAATGGAACAACTCAAGGTATGATATCGCCAAACCGATGAAGGCCGCCACTGAAGTTCTACCGCTTTTGGAGAACAATTGAAGTTTATGTTGACTCCAGTGAGCGAGGAGGACAGTGGAGGAGGAGATCCTCAAAACAAGAAGAAGGGGAAGGCCAAGGACTT